>CALYLW010000006.1:572500-1070000 GCA_944989445.1 Ampullaceana balthica
AATTTATTGTCTTCTTTTTAGTCCGCTTATAAAAACGTGGTTTTTAAAAATCTTTTTTAAACTTTTATTTATTGTATTCTTTTTAGTCTAAGTGTATGCTATGGTGAGTTTTGAAGTTTTGATTATGTTCAAATATAATACGCATTGCCCGACAAACATTTACAGACTGGAAATGACTGATCTCCCCATGATGTTAAACATGGTTTTTGTGGTCGGGGTTGGTGTGAACTCGGCACGTGAATGTAATGTAAACAAGGGCAAACGGATAATACACAGGCTTATATATAGATAAACTAAAAAGTTAAATAATTTAATAACCTACATTCGATCCATCTGAAATTTAGATACAATGCATTGTCATTCAAGATCTATATGTTGTAAAATTTTGAGATCTCTAGGACCATCAGAAGTGGTCTAAGTTTACGTTGGCAGATTTGAAAAATTGTGGACAGACTGGAACGAAAGCAAGTTAATAAAACCGTGGTAATAAAAAATAGGAACTATAATGCAATTTTTTAAAATTATTAATTGTCGCTTGAGTTGATATGCTGTGAATCGTGTCTTTGAATGGATAGCTGAAAACAATTATTATTGGATGTGCGAGGGAAACATGGTCCTTCGATATAGTTAAACGACAAAGCTTGCTTTAAAAGAATATTATATCTAGCAGATTCATTAGAATAGAAAATTGGATTTAGCTGAAACTATATTGAAAAGAAACTCATTTTACGATAAAATTTGGGTATGTTTGACAGTTCTTCAAAAAGGGTGAAGAAATATAATTCTCAGAAACATCGCCATATTTGGAAAAATCTGCAGTGTGGTAGATGAATCAGAATAAATAAATGAACATTTGAAAGAGAAACCAACTGGCATCTGGAATCATTAAAAAAACATGGAGGGCATAGTTACTTACCTGAGCTGAAAGAAGTTTAAACCGCATAGACACGAAATCCATTCTATGCATTTCTTGATGTACCCAGTATACACGATGAATTACAAGACGAATTCTTTGGATTTGCAGGATGGTTTACTGGAGCATAAATTACATACACAATTCTTGTGTGGTATAATTCATACCAAAATGTCACTATGCCAGACTTTCGAGCAGTTTCATTTGTGTGTTTATATCTTGTCAAGAGAAATACATGAAATACATGTTGAGAGTGATATGAGATTGTTGTTAAGACAAACTCGACGCGAATTTTGAGACTGGTTAATTAAGATTAATATCATATTTTAAATTATATCAGGAAACGCGGGTTATCCTACTATCATAAAAATGGTTCACAACCCGAAAATGTTTGGGAACCTGTAATGTAATTAAATAAAGAAATTCTTGGTCCACTGGTGTAAGTGTATTTTTGGTTTGCCAAACCCAGACAAAATGAATAAAACAAAGTAATTGCTTCACCCTAAATAATTGCACTCAGAACAGCTGTTACACGTTTCTATACCGATCTGAGATGCATTCTTTTGTTCAGAAGTAAGTTATACTGCAGTTTTAATTCAAACGAACAATTAAATTTAAAAATTTTAATTTAGATTTAATTTAAACGAAGAATGGCTTATTTTAGGAAGAGGAGTCCACATTCAAAAGTCCCCCCGGGACACCACTTGAGGGTGCCCCCAAAGGAGTGTACAATATCTCGTGTCATAATGTTCAATGTCAAAATGCATGACCCCCAAAGAGACAGAGCCCCCCACCCGGGTACCTAAATCCCTAGCTACTCCACTGCCTAAGAAAAAGAACATTCGATTGGCTCAAATTGATAGGGTACATTTTTGCTTTTACAACAGGAGCGCTTTAAAAATTTAAGAATCAATTACCTTTCCATCACATAAGCAGAGCCGGCCCTAGAGTATGCGGGACTCAAGGCAGCAAATGATGAGCGGGGCCCCGGGCAGCAGACGATGAACGTGGCCCCGGGCAGCAGACGAAAAACGAGACTCATGCAAAAATTTGAATTTCTATATATATAAAAATAATGGGAAATAAAAAAAATTACTTACATGTTCACTATATAACAACAATGAAACATCAATAATTACAATGTTAATACTTTAATTGAATATCCTAAAATTTAAAAAAAGATGTTAATAATTAAAAGGTTTTGCTTTGGCATGCTAATTGATTTAGCATTTTTTGTGTTGTGTACTGAAATTATGTAGTTGTTATGGCATGAATGCTAATTTATTACTTATATGTTTGTTAATACATTCATGTGAAGCTCTGTGAGCCCAGTTCCTTACTGGGATACAGTGCTATATAAATTTTAAATGTATTTATTTATTTTAAACTATATATACTAGCGTTGGTCTGGTTTTATCTTCTACTTTCACTTTGTTTTTATATCATCATCATCATCATCATCATCATCATCATCATCATCATCATCAGCCCCGGTCCCGTCATCTTCTGTATAGCAGGAGCGTCTGTAACAGATAAGATAAGACCGTTGCGGTCGTTATGGGGAGCGCGTGGAAACATCAACAGACAACGATCTCAACATTTGCCTATCTTGAGCGGCGGCCAATAATTCGTTAAATCTCATCCCTGTCCATTCCTTTATGATGTCAAGCCAGTTTTTTCGCTGACGACCTCTTCGCCGGCCCTCTTTCTACAGTGCCTTGAAATATAATTTTTGTCATGGTATCATGTCGCAGTACATGACCAAACCTTGCCATCTTACGTCTCTTAATTGTTTTATAATGGTTTCTTGACGACCCGCAACAGAGTTTATTCAGTCACAACAATAGTCATTGGTCTTGTGTTTTAAATATGAGACCTTGAGAATTTTTCTCATGCATTTGTTTTCAAATACCTGCAGCTTGCTTTCAGTGGTTGCCATTAGTGTCCAGGTCTCACATTCATAAAGGCAAATGGTTTTGACGCGGGCTCTGTAAAGCCTGAGCTTTGTTGGCAGGCTAATGTTTTTGCTGTTTTCATATTTCGGTTAACTTCGTAATTGCTACAATAGCCGACCCAATTCTAGCTCGAATTTCAGCTTGACATGTACCATCTCTAGATATAACGGCTGATAGATATTTAAAATTATGTACCTCCTCCAGCTTTTTTTGGTTCAATACGATTTTTGCCGTACTGGCAGCTGAGGTATTAACCAATATATTGCTTTTCTCTGAGCTGATTTCCAGCCCATTGCACCTGATCTGTCTGCAAGTTTGTCAGTGAGCTCCTGTAGTTCTTTACTCACAAACAAATCTTGCGAGCTTTAGCGGCTGCAAAATCTAAAATAAGTTCATTATTTTCAAGAACTTTAGCTACATCATTCTCAATAGAAAAGAAATAGCTAAGTTATAGAGCCGATCTTGAATTATTGTTGAAGACATATATGTTTAAAATTTTTGGTTTCGTAAAGCTTTTTTCTACAGCAGCCGCAGTGGCGGGAAAAGCTTGAAGTATTCGAAATGCAGTGTGTGTCACTTTAACGCTTGTTTACTGAAAGAAACAGCGAAATCATAACAAGATCGTTGCAGGTGACTGCAGGAATTTTTGAAATCAATAATCGCAACTCTTCAGCAATCATCAAGATCGTTGCTTCGCATGCTGTGAGCTTTTTCTCCAGATTCATACTGATGAAATTTATAACGAAATCAAAACGAGTCATACCTGATGCATTTGCAGTTGTTAAAGTTCAAAGTTACTGTCCATTGACAGTATATCATCATATCAACAATCTGGTTAAAAAAATGTTTTCAAGATTGTTGGTGTTCCTCTACAAATCTTTCATATTCTACTTCATATGTAAACCATTTTGTTCGCTCTTTCGTCTCTTTGAAAATGGGTTAAACGTCTAAATAATTGGTGGCCATTTCTTTTGAAATTGCTAATTTTATTTCAAAACCGCAAATTTAGTAAAATTTCAACCATTTGCAAATATTTCCTAAGCTGTTAACTGCCGTTGTTAGATCGACTGAATTTTTTAAGAATTGTAATTCTTTGCTGAAGTAATTAAATTGAAACAACATATCGCACCAAATAGTTATTGAAACAATGAAATTGAAGTTCTTTTAAGATGTTTGCACAATGACTCTGCTTCATCTCAAGCTTTTGGATCACTAGTTTGCTCTGCAACTTCAAAAAGTGCATTATTGATTAAATTGCACCTGTTTGATATCGCACTGCCTTTCCACTTTCCACGTGGTTTTTCCTATCTTATTTCACAAAGTGGTTTCACAGAAATATTTGGAAAGGATCACCAACTCTTTGTTGAATTATACGCAAAAAACGTCATTACATGAGCACAAGTATTTGTCATATCACATAGCAGCAAGTTGTATCTGTAACTTGTACAGGGGGGGATGCCTAGGATTTAATTTTTAAAGACTAGTTTGTACTCCTGACTTAAGCCCCTTCATGTTCGCAACGTTGTATTGTCCTTGACCGTGGATATCAGCAATATCTAAGCAAAATTTTGTCAGTTGCAGTCCAGTATTTTCTACTCCTTCTATAAAACGTATGAAGTGCTCATGAATTTCTTCAGAATTTTTACCTTGTGGGCTTATATAGCTCAATGTCAGTGGTGACTCCGGTGTGCAATCAAGTATTATGACAGATGACAGACATCGTGCAAAATGATGTCCAAGAGCATTCAGACTGTAACTTTCACTTACCATAGCAAGTTTTTTGTTTATATTTTAAGTACGTCCCATAACCGATGGTCGTTGGGGGTCCTAATGTTTCCATTAGAACTTCTAGGGGCTTGGTAGGCCTTGGCGGAAGCCCCACCTCCCTTCCAGGTTAGCATTAGTCATTCATCATTTATATTGTGGCCTTAACGTGGGCTCGATCCCACGCTCCTCAGCTTGTGAGGTGAGCGCAATATTGACTTCGCTATCCAGTCGCAAGATTGCGTATTCTTATTTAATGTAAACTTGAAGTCAAAGTGCGGGGCCCTGAAATGCGTAGGGCCCAAGGCGGTTGCCTGTTTCGCCTTGCCCTAAGGCCGGCCCAGCCCATAAGAATCACGTTCTAAAACTAAAACAATTCAGGTTTTTCAGTAAAGTAGCTTTAGTATCATATGAATTTATAGCCCAAAAAAGTTTGAAGCTTTGGCACTTGAAACGTTAACATGCTTCAGAATAGTTCCTTCATTTAAAAAAAACAAAATTACCAGATAAATCTATGTTTCAAATGGTCACAGCTCAAGAATGAGAACAAGTCTATTAAAATTAATTTCATAAGTAGCTTTTAATTTTTTTTTCACTAAAAACTCTACTTCCTTATACATTTTTGTTAGAAAATAATGAACGATTAGGAATGTGCCGCCCCTGGCTACACCACTGTGTCTGGGTATAAACAGTTATCAAACAAAGTGGCGGTTGTCAGACAACAGTCAGAGATCTCGACGGCTACTGTTGTGCGTAATAACGACAAGTTTGTACAGGAGATGTCTTGCACAAGGATGAAAAGTTGTGGTAAGATTTCATCGATATTTAAATTATTATTCCAGCAAACTTTGTCTACGATGATTTTTGATATGCATTAAAAGGAAATTGAGACACATCTGTAAAGTGTACATAATCAACCAAATAAGTACACGTATACTGAATCAAAAATACAATTTGTGCCAATAGAATGAGACAGAACATTAGATACACATGTTTTCATGACATTGAAAGAAAATAGAAGCGATTGAAATGTACTTATACAAAGAATGTATGTAAGAGAGTATAAAATAACAATTAAAGTTAAAATGGTTTTGTATTTTTAACTTTGAACAAAAATAATTATTTATTACTGAAGTCTATACTATGCAACGTATAGTCTTGATTTAACACAATCCTATTTTTACACGCTTTTATTTAAGTCACAATGTTTGTATGTTGTATCCTTCCTTCCAATCTTGAAACGTAAAATTTAACCACTTCTGATGGACCTAGAGATCTCAAAATTTTACCACAGATAGATCTTGGATGACAATGCATCGTATCAAAACTTCAGATCGATCGAATGTACCGTAATGAAATTAATCAATTTTTAGTTTATCTCTATTTATCACTATTTCGAATGTATAGTCGTCTGCTAGGGTTGACCTCCACGGCTCACTGGTTTCACTCTAGCCCTCGTAAATTCCCGTGTTTACATCAAGAGCAGGGGAAATCAGCGCGTTTTAGTCTGTAAATGTTTGTAAATAAAAGCGTGTCCTTTTTAAAAAAAGATTTTTTTACATTTTACTTATTACACGCTTTTATTTAAGTCACAATGTTTGTATGTTGTATCCATCCTTCCTTCAAAACTTGAAACGTAAAATTATACCACTTCTGATGGTCCTAGAGATCTAAAAACAGATAGATCTTGGATGACAATGCATTGTATCGAAATTTCAGATCGATCGAATGTACCGTATTGAAATTATTGCATTTTTAGTTTATCTATAGTCTATATATAAGCATCGGTACCCGTCTGCTTTGTTGACATCCATGAGTTCACCACGTGAACACAACACCGTGGTATAAAACGTTGGGCGGGCGCTTATGAGGTGTTTGGTATAAAAAAAAATAGTGGTAAAAAAGATGTGTGGGCTTCAGACGTGAATTTTAAAGAGTTTTTATTATAAGTTTTAAAAAATAGCTGTAAAAACAAAGTTTTTGACTATAAATCCCTTATATATGAGACATTACTAAAAGTAGTGATTATGTTAAAAGCGTGTCCTTTTTAAAAAAAGATTTTTTAAATATTTAATTATTATCTCTGACGTCTACGCCAAACGTTATTTAGTTTCATTGTTTAAAACACGCATATTTCATCTGTATGTGAATTCCTCATTGCTGCGGTATTTCGTACTAAGACATGACAATGTGGCTTGTAATCCCCGTGGTCTATATTTAAACAGAAACTATCATCAGGGCTGACTACCCCATCAAATCATAAATTTTGAGTAGTTATCCCTAACTTGCAAAATATACACGTTTTTGCGCGGAAGTATTGTCTAAACATTTATCTATACTAATAAAAAGCAAAGCCCTCACTCACTGACTGACTAACTCACTCATCACTAATTCTCCAACTTCCCGTGAAGGTAGAAGCATGAAACTTTGGGAACTTGCTTAGTGCACTCTTATGACGATAATTGGCGAAAAAGAATTAACAAAATTTCATTCATGGGTCGCCGGGAGTCCAAAACCGTTTTTTTACTTATAGGCTGTATAAAACTGAATCAACACTAATTCCTCTTCTTCCCGTGTAAGTAGAAGCATGAAACTTAGGAAAGATGTTGAGTACCCTCCCGCGATGGTAACAATTGAAAACAAAATTATCACTAACTGTGGTGCCGGGGGCCCAAATGTAGTTTTTTTCTTAAATTACCTATATAAAACCATGGTCATCAATAAATATCTAACTTCCCGTGTAGGTAGGAGCATGAAACTTTGGGAAGTTGTTGAGTACCCTCCCGCAATGGTAGCAGACAGACAAAAATTACATTATCAGCTTTATAGAATCACGGGAAGTGTGTCATTTTTTATTATTCGTTTTTCTGCGTGGCTACGACAGACAGACAGACAAGACGGTGAAGTTAATATATGTGTTACCGAGTGGTGGCTAAGTTAATGTAAAAACACAATAAAGTCAAATTCACCCGGCAATGATATGCAACAGTTTTATTTCAACACAAATCGAACAGCTGTCCTTGGCACACTGAACTGTCGTTCTTTTTCTACTTCTTTTCTTCTCTCATACCACCAAGTGATTCTCGGTGCGGTGCACATGGCTCGACGCCGTGTGGGGTGTGCACACTACCACATTATTAACTGCTTAGGATATCAAACAGTTTTATTCTCAATCTCTCACACAGACCAGGGGCAGTGTGTTACTGGCCCACTGGCGTGTCCCAGCTCATCACGGAACTGACCTCCCACGGTAAAACACTGGTAGCTAGTCAGTCGCTCTCTGTGAACTACAGTCGCATCGAGTGAACTCCAGTCACATCGAGGGCTGGAGTGAATCTGCAGTGACCCGTGCCGGTCACTAAGGCGGACTGTTGAGATTTAACTCTAGCAGAATGCTACAGTTCCCAGGCCCCTGAATGCCAGCGCCCTCGCTGGTCAATAAATATTCTTTGCCGAAAACGTCACATATAAATATAATGAAAATTTAGGCATGGTCATAATCATAGACATTTTACACCATACAAACTTGCAGTCCATGAGCAGGAACAGTTTGCGTATAATAATAAATCTGTCATGTCAAATGTGATTATAAATTGCTTGTCTTTGGGGACAACATGATATTTTGAAATGATTTAATATAAAATAACAGTTAACTGAGAATATGGGACTTAGTGGAATAGATGCTGTCTTTTCTAACCACTATTCCGTCAACGCTTTCAGGGTAGCGGCGAATAGTTACGTTTATGAAAACTTTGTTAGTAAACACTCTGTCATTCAGAATCTCCGGTTCGCAATATTTCTTATGTTTACGGCGAAACAAAATACAATAGGCAGAAAACTTGTATACAAAATTAAAATTACTTTACAGAAAAATGAAGTGAAATTAGTTCTCAAAAACCGCTCTTACGAATAAAAAGCCCCTCATTTAAAAATTATTTACAACACACGTTGAATAGTTGAATTACAAAGCCTAACACTTGCGTCTATTAACGTTATCACAAGGTGACATTATATTTTTTTGCAAAAGCATCATGATAAACCAGTCTCAAAATTTCGGTGCTATAAAAGTTATTTAAAGTTATTGGAGCATAATTTGACACTAATGACCTATTAACGTAATTAAAAAAATAATAAGTCATATACTAACTATATCATAACCCTTCTCCAATTCGTAAATATTACAACTTGATACGTTTTACCTTGTCATCTATATTACCATTCGCTTCAATTTCGCATGTCATATATTTTTGTTGAGCGTAGAAAGCAATCATCTTCTATTTAAAAAAAAACAACAACAACAACAAAAAAAACTAAACAAACAAAACAAACAAATCCATAATAGATGAGATAGAACGCATCTCGTCCAGGAATTGTTCACTTTGTCCTCGGATCATAAATCGTATTAATCGGTAATAGTTAGTTAATCTTATTTGTCTGCAACAGAAAATAAAAACAGAAGTTGTCATTAAAATACGAGTTTTAAAAGTAAGATAAACATCTAGATTATATATATAATTTTCTTTGTGGTCGGACCCTGCGAGACAAGCTGCAAGTATGTTCAACAGATACTAATTTTAGAAAGCAACGCACCAAATTACTCCACCAATGCATCAAAAGGTGTGCAAATTAAATATGCGCTGTTAGAAAAATTATATGACGTAATTGTTTTCGCTGATATTTTAATTTTGTAAAAAGGGAACAATGTAAAAAGTTATAAAATACTTTGTGTACATTTCAGAAAGTTTAATATTTCGTATTGATCAAACAAGGACAAGTTAGTTGGGATTTTGAAAAAGGTGGGCGCCTTAGGCGCCCTAAAAAGTGCATTTTTTCAAAATAAATAGATTTCAGCTGAACACTTCCGTCATTTTTTACGGGTGATACGCCGTGGGTCTCTCCAGAGTTCCTTCTTTTCATTCACTCACAGTCGTTTGCCCAAACCCACCCCATTTTGACCACCGTGTCTTTCAGGAAGTCTTCACCCGTCACTAAATCATTAGAGGCGCATGCTACACCGCGGGTCAGCTAGTTCCCTTTAAAAGAAATGGAATAAAAGTTTTCACAAGGTGCAACCCGATACCACCAGGATCTCCAATATAATTCTTTAGGGTAATTTTAGCATAACTAATAATAGGGTCGTCACATAAATGAGTCTGTATTTGTCGACAATAGCACATCAGTGGAAATTACCCCAACATGACATATTGTTGTGAGAGTGCCGAGAAGAAATGTTTAGAGGATTTACCGATTCGATGAATCATTGAAATGTGAATTAGGCAAAATTAAACGATACAAGTACTGTATAATAAATTATCCAGCATCAAGCAGTTATTGGATGAGAAACACCACCTTCACCAAGCATACATCAATAACCCCAAGTCCACGGCAAGGAGAGATGCACTCAACAACATACGCAAGACTGTTCAGCAGAAGCTCCGTCAGATGCAGGACGATTGGCTCGGCAACAAAGCTGACGAGATCCAAGGCTATATGGCCCCACGCCCTCAGGATCAAGCCCCCTCCTCAGCGCAGACGGTAACACTCTAATCACAGACAAAGAGAAGATCTTGGAGAGATGGGTCGAACATTTCGATGACGTCCTAAATCGCCCTTCGACAATCAACGACGAAGCCATCAATCGTCTACCCCAAGTGCCCACAAACAAAGCACTGGATGACCCACCAACCTTGCTCGAGACCCAGTAAGCAATCTATCTTATCTCCAGTGGCAAAGCACCTGGCTCTGACGCCATACCAGCTGAGGTCTACAAGGAGGGGGGAACAGCCCTGACTGAAAGGCTCCATGAGCTGTTTCTCTTAATATGGCAGCAAGAGACGATCCCGCAGGACTTCAAAGATGCCACCATCATACATCTATATAAGCGAAAAGGAAGTAGACAGGCTTGTGACAACCACAGAGGCATATCCCTGCTTTCTATTGCAGGAAAGATCCTCGCCAGAATCCTGCTCAACCGTCTCACAGTGCACCTTGACCAAGGACTCCTGCCTGAAAGTCAGTGTGGATTCCGAAAAGAGCGAGGAACCATCGACATGGTGTTCGCTGCCAGGCAGCTGCTGGAGAAATGTCAGGAGCAGAACTCTGATCTGTTCTCCACCTATGTCGACCTGACCAAGGCCTTTGACACTGTTGGCAGAGAGGGTCTGTGGAAGATCATGGCCAAGTACGGTTGCCCAAGGAAATTCATCGTCTTGGTGCAACAATTCCATGAAGACATGCAGGCCAGAGTCCAGGACAGCGGGGAGTTTTCTGATCCTTTCCCAGTCACAAACGGAGTCAAGCAGGGCTGCGTCCTGGCACCAACACTGTTTAGCCTCATGTTTTCCGCCATGCTGACAGAGGCCTTCAGAGACGAGGATGTTGGTGTCAACCTGAAATTCCGCACATATGGCAAGCTGTTCAACCTTCGGAGGCTCCAGGCAAAAACCAAGGTTATGACAGACATCATCAGAGACCTGCTGTTCGCTGATGACTGTGCCCTCAACGCTGTCTCAGAAGCCGACATGCAACGCAGTGTAAACCTGTTCTCTAGTGCCTGCACAAACTTTGGTCTGTCAATCAACACCAAGAAGACTGAGGTCCTCCATCAGCCTGCGCCTGGAAGACCCTACGTAGAGCCCAACATCACTGTCAACGGCCAGAGACTCAATACAGTGCACCGGTTCACATACCTAGGCAGCACACTGTCTCAAAATGTCACCATCGATGACGAAGTGAACGTCAGAATTGCCAGAGCCAGCTCCACTTTTGGCAGGTTGTACCCTAATGTCTGGAACAGAAGAGGCATTACCATCCAGACCAAGCTGAAAGTGTACAGGGCAGTGGTGCTCCCCACACTGCTTTATGCTTGTGAAACTTGGACTGTTTATCAGCGCCATGCAAGAAAGCTGAACCACTTTCATATAACAAGCCTCAGGAAGATTCTCGGCATAAAGTGGCAGAACAAAATTCCAGACACAGTGGTACTGACCAAGGCAGGTCTCCCCAGCATCTTCACCCTCCTGATGCAGTCCCAGCTTCGCTGGGCAGGGCACGTTGTTCGAATGCCAGACGAGAGACTGCCAAAGAGAATCTTCTATGGTGAGCTCCAGTATGGCCAGCGGTCCCACGGTGGGCAAAAGAAACGCTTCAAAGACACACTGAAAGCCTCAATGAAAGCGTTTGCCATAAATCCAGACACGTGGGAACGAGCTGCAATGGACCGATCCACCTGGCGCTCTTCCATCCACGAAGGTGCCAGGTCATGTGAGGCAAACCGGATTACCGCCGCAGAAAAGAAGAGGCAAGCCCGAAAGGCCCATGCTGTCAACCCTCCAGGAGATGTCGCACTCGCCCCCTGTCCCTTCTGTTCCCGAACCTTTCGTGCAAGGATCGGCCTAATCAGCCATCTGCGCACGCACAGAAAACCCTCGGATGACTAGAGTGGTCCTCGTCGTATCGACGGACGAACGAACACCCCAACATGACATATTGTTGTGAGAGTGCCGAGAAGAAATGTTTAGAGGATTTACCGATTCGATGAATCATTGAAATGTGAATTAGGCAAAATTAAACGATACAAGTACTGTATAATAAATTATCCAGCAAAACTATCGGCATCTATAACCAAAGAAACAATAGCTGAAACAACAGTCTAATTGTACTTACGACATGAATGAATCCGACCGCGATGCATTGTGGTTAACATCTGATCGCCATATGAGTAACTGTTTGGAGGCAAAGCAAAAGTTGAGTACCTCTTTCTGCTAAGAGAGGTTTTCTATAATTAAGTTACGGAGAAAAACGTTTAAAAAGGCGAACAAGAAATGGAAGACACTATTAATGCAAGGATTATCCCCAGAAATGGAGATAATGCCGTGCTGGTGTTGGAAACGTCGGAAACATCAAACGGATGCCTGACTTTAACCATGGGAAAAATGTCTGTATAGTGAATAGTGTGTGAAAAAAAGAGTGTAGTTCAGCCTATTTTTCTGATTCCTGCGGCAAAGATGTGGGTGCAATTTGTGGGTTCATGAGAGAAGCAGACGAAGTGTACGGAGGTAAAATAAATTGCGTGCTATGTCAGATAAAACAAAAAAATCGGGAAGATCAGACACCTTATCTTATTTATACAGACGCTCCTTCTATGCAGAAGATAGTTGCGTCCACAGACCATGACAGATGATCTGTTGGCAAGTGATGCAGCATTCACAGGCCACGGCTTTGTGGGTTCCACGCATTACCCAGCCGCCTAACTACATGTAGTGTTAGGTACCCATTCGGAGCGGGGTGACTCAGGGACGCCCTAGGCCCCGGGAACAAACCCTTGCCTTCACACGGATTCGAACCCGTGACCATCGGTACGACAGTCCAGTGCGCTGCCACTCGACCACCGCGTCCCCCAGCTGCTTAGGATAGTTTGCAAGGTCAAGCTGCGAAGATGCTTAGAAATTCAGATGCTAAATTCCGACCAGCAAAAGTTGGAGATAACGTGTGTGCACAGAAACCAAATGTTGACAGAGTTTACGGTGACCCAAGAAACGTTTTTTCAGTTGTCATGGACGATGAGGATGGCTTCTAAAAAACTAGGAAATAACATGGTGTTCTCAAACAAATGTATTGCAGAAGTGAGTTTTACATTGTGCATGAGAATCTGCGCACACTAGAATCCGTGGGCATAGAAGAAATAAAAAGAGAAGAAAAAAAAGATTTTTTAAAAAAATCACGTTTTTATAAGTGGACTAAAAAGAAGAAAATAATTTAAAACTTATAGATTCAAGTAGTTTGATTTAATATGACGTAAAAGCGTTGGGCGGGAGCTTATGAGGTGTTTGGTATAAAATTAAAGATTCATAATTTCGAAGGCAAAAAAGAGAGCTATAAGTGAGAGAATGAGTGAAATGTATATGTAAGACCTCATTAGCACCCATCCTACGTTTTTAATCAAATGAAATCAAAGTACTTGAACTTAAAAGTTAAAAATAAAATTTCTTCTTTTTAGTCCACTTATAAAAACGTGTTTTTAAAAATATTTTTTTTACCTCTATTTATTTTATTCTTTTTAGTCTAAGTGTAAAATCATAGAGTATATCGAATTATTTTTGTTCTTTAAACGCATCATGTGACAAACATTTACAGACTGAAAGTGAATGAACTCACCTTGCTGTAAACACGGGGATGTGGTAATCGATGAAAGTAATGGGGGGTAATACATACCATCCCCATAACATCAGAGCAAAGGAAATATTTGTGAAAAACCGCACCATCCTCCTCGCGGACCCTGAGACAAACAACATATTTTCCACCCCACCCCTCATTGTATTCAGGAGGGATAAAAATCTGCGAGACCTATTGGTTCGTAGCCGTCTGCTTATTCCGTCCTCCCATCTGGGCACCAAGCCATGTGGTCGTAATCGCTGCAAGACATGTCCCTTTGTTACCCAGACGGACCAGATTGTCTTCCCTAAGGGGATATTCAAGATTAGGAATGGCTATCTTTGTACTAGCCGCAATGTGGTCTAAACCATTGTGTGTAAGCGCTGTCCTTTGAAGTACATTGGTGAAACGGGGAGGTTACTCTCTTGCCGTATCGCGGAACATGTACGTGCCATTAAACAAGACAAACAGTGTCCTGTCTCCCGACACTTCAATGGACGGGACCACATGGGCGTCGATGACATGTCTGTCACCGCCGTGGTCTCTTGTACAAACACACCCGACCGGGTCAGTCTGGAGAATAGACTAATCCATGAATATGGGACTCTTACACCACATGGGATCAACGTTGTGTTCGCACTGACAAGCTGATTGATTGACCACACCCACCCTTTCCTTTCCTATTTAAGCTCTTACTTTTCTCTCCTTGCTTTATCTCTACTGGACTACTTGGATTTCACCGCAGCTAATTGTTTTTTTTCTATTATTTCGTTTTATTCGTTTCATTTGTGTACTATTTGTCCGTTGAAGAAGGCTCTTTGCCGAAACGTTCGCTGTTGTGTTACGTCCTGTCAGGCCTACTAATACCCTGTTTTTATTTTATGCATTTATCTGGTCATCGATGGCTGTGTTGAACTCCTGTGGCGCGTGGATGTCAACAATAGCAGACGGATACAGATGGTATATAGAGATAAACTAAAAATGCATTAATTTAATTACGGTACCTTCGATTGATCTGACTTTTTTAGACAATGCATTGTCATCCAAGATATCTATCAGTGGTAAAATTTTAAATACTCTAGGAACTTCAGAAAAGGTTTAATTTTACGTTGGAAAATTTAAAATTTTGCCGACAGGAACGATTGAAATTTTGCAACAGAAACAAAAGCAAGTTAATAAAAACATGGTAATCAAATTATTGGGAACTGTCTCGCCTTACCAATCACTGAATTTTTGGCAACGCTACATTCGATACCATTATAGAACTAAGTGCGCAAGAAATTTCTGCAAATGTATAAATAACAAATGTTTATACAGTAGACAACTTTCAGATCTCAGCCTTTTAATATTGCGATAGAGAGTTTATTACAGTAATTTAAAATAATGTCGTATCTGTTATACAACACTACACTGTGTCCTATTATCTTATCTTATCTTATCTGTTTACAGACGCTCCTTCTATACAGAAGATTATTGCGTCCTACGCTTATCTATGGTTTGTGTTTAGTCCTGCATTTTTATTAGAGATTTAAATGTCGATAAAGTGTTGGTTTTCCTGGATTCTTCAGGCAACCCATTCCACGCCCGAATTCCGGACGGGAAGAAGGAAAACTTGTATGTGTTTGTTCTTGCATACGGAATAAGAAAGGTGTTTTTATCCTTATGTCTATCTGAGGGTTGTATTAAGTTATCTTTGTGTTGTATTTCTAAATTAGAATTAATTGCTTTATGTATGATTACTACTTTGCTCTTGGTTCTTCTATCCTCTAGTGTTTCAAGGTTTAATGATTTAACTAATGGTGTTATTCTTGTCAGTTTCGAATATTCTCCAGTAATGAATCTGGCAGCTCTTTTTTGAATTTGTTCTAGTTTATCAATGTTTTCTTTGGTGGATGGGTCCCATACAGAAGATGGATATTCTAGTACAGGTCAGTTACCACAGACAACTATTACATATTTAATCTTTTCATAGGGTGACGTTGTAATATTTTTTAAAAGGATCATAATAAACCAGTCTCATTGTTTAACTGCTATACAAGTTATTTACAGTTATTGGAGCTTCATTTAACAGTAATGATCTAATACCTTAAAAAATAATTCAATAATTCATAAAATTACTATGTAATAGCCCTTCTCCAATTCGTAAATATTATCTCGTCATACATTTTACCTTGTAATCTATATTAAAATTTGTTTCAATTTCTCATGTCATATATTTTTTTTGAGCGTAGACCGCAATCATCTTCAGTACAAAAAAGGTATGTAATAGATAAGATAGAGCGTCATCTCGTCCATGACGTGTTCACTTTGTCCTCGATCATTAATCCTAGTAATCGTTAACAGTTTGTTAATCCTATTTGGCTGAACCAGAATATAAAAACAGAAGTTGTCATTAAAAAACGAATTTTAAACGAAAGTTAAACATTCCCTTTAACTTTAACAGAAATACAATAAAACATTTGACAAGACGTCACACGATACCACAAAGATCTCAACTATAATTATTTCTGGTAATTTTAGCATAACAAATAAAAGGGCGTTGCGTGTCGTCACATAAATAAGTGTGTATATTTCGATGAAAACACATGAATGGAAATTACCCCAAAATGACATGTGTGTCGTGTGTGCTGAGAAGAAATCACATTTGATACTCGGCATAAAATTATCAACATCATCGGGCGCAGTACATGTCCTCAGCATGTAAGCACCAACTCTATGCTCTGAAACAGAATTATGAGACAACTTCTACGATGCTCTGAACTCCGCAGTAGAAAATATAATGAGAGTCTGTACCTCCTCGGAGTCTTCAACGTCATAGTAGATGCGGATCACAACTATTGGTTCACACTCTATTGGTAAAATGAATGACAACGGCCAGTGACTGCTCGAGCTATGTATTACTCACAATCTGTGTGTAACCAACACATTCTTCAAATGTAAGAACATCCAAAAAGTTTCGTAGAGACAACCCAGTTCCAAACACTGGCACAAGCTCAATCTCGTCATCACCAGGCGCTCTTACCTGGCAATTGTGCTTCAAACAATCAGTTACCACAGACCACTTCCTGGACGCATGTAGAATTAAGCTAATACCAAAGAAAGTGCTTCACTCAAAATCAAGGGTAAAACTCGCATAAACAAGTACTATATCAACTGCTTTGAGGTCAGGGAACAGCTTAACATTATTAAGCTTGAGACTGCTCGTAAGTTCAAAACCACGCAGAAAGTCATGTTCAATCCTTGTGATGCTATTTTGACTGCGACAGAACAAATCGATGCGACATGGCTCCATCAGCGTTACACCACATACAACAACTCTCTTGCCGTGCTCGGGAAGAAGGAAAGAAAGAATGCACGTGAATAATCTGACCCTTCTCCTGAAGCCACACATTGGCCTTCCGTTACGTCCAAATTAAGTCTTTACCAAGGCCATCAACCAATTTTCAGAGTTGAAATTTGACTAGAAAGTTATTCTTTAAATAAAGATCAATTTTTGAGACAGAGCTGGTGTGTTTCAGTCTGATTATGTAACTAATCATTTATTTGAAATTATAATCATTTTAAGAAAATTTATGGGAACGCAGGCCAAATGGCATATTTTGAAAAAATAACAGATGAAATATATAATTCTGTTTTTAAACAATCAAACCGACGCTATAAGTTTATGCAAAGATGTGTCTCTTATCATAGCTTGGGGCAGGTGTCATAATTTTGAAATTTTGTGTTTTCATTTACCATTGTATATGATGATTTCAGACAACCTGCTGATCAAACTATTACCTTTGTATGTGATCATTTCATTCAAACTACTGACCAAACACTTACGATTGTATGATTACATTTCAGGCAATCTGCTGACCAAACCCTTACCATTGTATGTTTTCATTTCCGACAATCTGCTGGCCAAACACTTGCCACGCCCAGTGATGGCGATCCTTGTATTAACGGCCCTAATCATCGGTGTCCGGGCGCCAAGGTTGCCAGATCAATCAGCGTTCTTTGCAGAAGTCAGAAACAGGTGAGTGGTTAGATCCAACAAACTAAGGCTAGAAACAGATGATTGGTTAGATTCAAGAAACTAAGCCCAGAAACAGGTGAGTGGTTAGATGGAACAAACTAACGCCAGAAAATGGTGAGTGGTTACATCCAACAAACAAAGGTCAGAAACAGGTTAGTGGTTAGATCCAACAAATTAACGCCAGAAACAGGTGAGTGGCCATATCAAACAAAGTAACACCAGAAACAGATGAGTGGTTAGATCTAACTAACTAAGGTCAGAAACAGGTGAGTGGTTAGATCCAACAAAGTAACACCAGAAACAGGTGAGTGGTTAGATCAAACAAACTAAGGTCAGAAACAGGTAAGTGGTTAGATCCAACAAACTAAGGTCAGCAACAGGTGAGTGGTTAGATCCAACAAACTAAGGTCCTCAACAGGTGAGTGGTTAGATCCAACAAACTAAGGTCAGAAACAGGTAAGTGGCTAGATCCAACAACCTAAGGTCAGCAACATGTGAGTGGTTAGATCAAACAAACTAATTTTGATGACAGTTATTACATCAAGACAAATGTCACGAATGGGTGTGCTGAATTTCTATGTTTAAATACATTTATTTCTAAATTTATCGCATTATTAGTTCGTTTTTCATTCGTTTAAATTGTTTGGGCTCTCTTCTAAAATAGCCAGTACCAACGCGTCTATCTATCGGCTACTTTGGCCAAGCTTCAAGTTTTTTATTTACTATTTCTGGGATCTATTAAGTATTTCTGTGAAAGATTCTGTAAAAGTTATTGTGTAATTAGTATTTTTATTGTCTTTTCGGCTGAAAAAATCCATCTGAACCGAACGAAATATGTTATTTCTCATGATTAGAATAATAATAAAAGAAATAAGGAAAAATAAAAGTATACCATCTTTCACTAAATAAATTGCTGCACACGCCATAAATACAGTTTAGGCAAAGAGGCCGCCATAATTTGCGTTATGTCGAGATAAAGAATAGGATTCAATTAAACTGATGCTGTTGTCAGATGTTTCTGTTTATTAATATCTGGTATTATTAGAGAGAACAATAATTTTAACTATGGAAGACAAGTTGACAATCCAGGTGGTACCAACAATATATATATCTATATAAGGGCGGCGGAAATTAACGATTAAATTCTCGATTAATCGTTAAAAATTTTAACGATTAAATTATTTTTTAAAACTATTAATCGACCCATCACTTACAAATTATTGGAAGTAAAAAAAAATATAAAAATGTTTTAAATAGAGGCCGATAAATAATAAATTTCCTGACGATTGCACGAACATTTTTATTTTAAACTATTGACTGACAGGAATGTTCAAAATATTGATAAAGTTTGTCTACCATGGTTCTAACACTTCGACTACTTATCAAACCAACTGAAAATCGTATTGAGCTAATGGCAGTAATGGAGTCTGACTCAGAGACAGAAAATGACGACATCTCTTCTGATGAATTACTGCTTTACAAAATGGAGATGAAAGTTCCTGAATCCATTAACCCTCTACAATGGTGGAAACTTAATGAACACCGATATCCGATAGTGTCATTCTTGCCAAGATCGTTTTGTACATACCAGTTACCTCAGTTCCATATGAACGATTGTTCAGCTCGGCTGGTTATATTGTCAAATAGACCCGCTCATCACTTGAACCAAATAATCTCAACACACTAATCTTTTTGCGTAGTAGGTTATAAGATGGTAAATAAATGTGGCATTCCAGTGTTATTTAGATTTTCAACAAGAACGTTTAATAAGTGTTACCTTTGACATCATAAATTTTAATTTTTGACTTTAATCGAAATGAACAATTAATTAATCGTTAATTTTTCAAAAGTTAACAGTTAAATTTAAATTAATCATTAACAGCCCTAATATATATATATATTATGTATATGCATAAGTATATGGGTTTTTTAATGGGTTAAATTGATGTCTGGTTGAAAAACAGATTTAGAGATGGTTCTACTTCAGAACGTGATCACCAACCAAACAGTCAGCAACGCACAAAGAGAGCAACGTTCAAATTCTTCTGTATGAGTAATTTAAAAGTGATAAGCATCATTTTAACAGTGATATACGACAGTGCTACTCAAAGTGATGGTCCACTGTCAGTAGACGTTATTGAGAAAGGACAGAGAGAGTATTATCATAACCCTCCATTTGGAAACATTAATATTAACCCTACAGAATATGTCAATTTTTCGGCCATAAGCACATACAATGTAACAAGTAAAATAAAATAAATTATATTTCGCTACCACGTCAGTAAGGTAAAATAGTGAATCAGTTTCTAAAGCAATGGAAAGATTCTCGCCGGTCCACCTTAATAATAAATTTGAGATGCACTGATATACGACATTTTAACAGTGACATACGACATTTTTATAACAATATACAGTTGTTTAATACTGAGATACGATATTTTAAAAGTGATTTTCGCAAACGCTGCCGACGCGTTTCATATACATTTTACTTGTTTTCTGTCAAAGCGACATGCTATTTTGGTTGTTTATGACACCTGTCAATGGCTATTGGTATTATCTTGACATTAGTCAACTAGACACGTTATTTTTGATGTTCCTGACATCTGTCAATGAGTATTTAGGCCATATTTTACTTGTAACAATACCGTTCTTACTGGCTTTGTCATAATATGGCGTAAATCTATTAATTAAAATATTGGGTATATATATATATATATATATATATATATATATATATATATATATATATAAATATCTATTTTTGGAACAAATTTCATATTTAATAAAAGCTACGAGTCAATATGTAAAAGTAGGTATATTAAGAAGAAAGTATCTTTTCAGCTATTTGTTAATTCTTAGTTAATTTAATACTGCATATTGTATTAGAACAAGAAAAAAACAGTTTCCTAATTTTACTATGGTAACAATTTTGAGAGCTTATTGATTTGCCTGTATTTATGCTTTAAAGCATTTTTGACCCATAGCTTGCAATGTGTTTCAGAATTTAGTAAACATTCTGTGATCTGAAAACATTTTGTACACAAAGGGTTCTAAGTGAGGACTTGTCTCACAATGCAGGATGTAGGATTTCTGAGGTTGTGACCAATCCATCTACATCTGCGCTGGCGTATTATCTCTTCCACTGGCTCTTGTTGTATGCGTTGCCAGAGGTCCTCGTTGGTGATGACGTTGGGCCAGCGGATTCGGAGAATTGTTCGGAGACATGTGTTTATAAATGTTTGAAACTTTTTTGAAACGGCCATGTTTCTGCTCCATATTGCAAGACAGGCTTTACTGTGGTTTTGAATATCCTGACCTTGGTCTGGAGGGTCACGTTGTTGCAGCTCCAAACTTTTTTTAGCTGTTTAAATGTTCTTCCTGCTGTGCTAATTCTCACTCTTCAACCCACGTCTGTACCTCCTTGTGTGTCAATGATACTACCAAGGTATATGAAGCTATTCACCTCCTCAAGATTATTTCCTTCCTCACAATGTCCTACAAACCATCAAAACAAAGTCCTAACAAACATCAACACAATGTCCTACAAACCATCAATACAATGTCCTACCATTATCCATCAACAAAATGGCCTATCAACCATCAACACTATGTTTTACCTAACATTAAAAAGATGTATGAATTTGAATAGTTAGTCCATCTCAATCTTGCTTTACAAATGTCATTGGACGTCAAATGAATTCATTTGTAAGTTAGCAAATATCGTGCTGGAATTGATTGCGTGTTATCTATTTATCGAACATTTCAGACTAATTAGTTTGATAAAAATGTTAACCAGGATTCGATTTTGCATCGCTAAATTCATTTTAAAATCGTTTATGACGATATAATAGAATTAATCAAAGTGAATTTTTGTCTCAATTTCAACAATGACAATTTATAAATATTTTTAAAATGTAGATATCGCATGGAATTTATTTTTGGTTCTCATTATCTTTATTTTGAAAGTTCAAATAATCTATGATCTAAAATTTTAAATAATCTTAAATCTAAAAGTTCAAATCATTTTTAACATTAAAGTTCAAATCCCCATTAATCTGTAAATACAAAATATATTTAATCTGAAAGTTCAAATCATCTTAATCTGAAAATTGAAATACTCATCAATATAAAAGTTCAAATATTCACTTTTCTGAAACTTTAAATCATCTGTAGTCTGAATGTAGAAATGTCTAGTGATTATCATTGTCCATAGTATGAAGCGAAGATATTTTCTTTGACCTTTTTCTGCTTTAAGTTGGCAACAACCTGAATTAAATGTTCTGTATACGTTCAACATATTATCACATATACCTGCTACTGCCTATTATATTATCATATATACCTGTTAATAACTCACTTCTTTGTTTCCGTTTGTCCCATAGATTTAGAACGATGTCATCAAACCAACGTCTTTCCATCTGGCACCACGAGTGTCACCGGCAATGTTTGCATAACTTGGTGGAGCAGGTCGAAATAGCTTGTGAATATGACCCCTACAGGTTGGTTCCTTTTGGTGTCGGTTATTTGTACATGTGCCATTGTTTCACTTACTTTTAAGTTAATTCATTAGTACAAAGGTTTTCAAGTTGATTTTATGCAGCACTAATCCACATCCCTTTATCCAGTCACTTTTTGAATATATTTTTTCCGTGTAAAAATCAATTCTAGGTTTCATTCCAAACAGTTCCCTTTTAAAGTGTAAAAAATTCATCAGAAAAAATGGAAAAAAGAAAGACGAACAAAAATACAACAACAATATGTTGTTGTTTACTTTAGAATAAGTTAAGCAAATCAAAAATTTAAGAACGCTGACATTTTTTACACACTTATGTAATGGATGTTTGTTTCACTCAAGAGCGTGGACAATGCCTAGGCGGTCTGTTCCAGCAACAACGAACAGGTCTGTCCGAGCGACGGAGCATGGGTCAGGTATAACGTCATCTTTCACCTGTACACCATTGAACTAGTTAGAGCTATGTCATTGTTATCTATAACCATTACGTCAGGATAGTATAATGGTATATGATTGTTTATACTCTGGAAAATGATTTTACGAACTTGTGGTAAGTGAATTTGTTTAAGTAAAAAAAGGGAATTGTTCACCTACATCAGTAAACGTAAAAATAAAAAAAATTGTCACGTGAGAATCGAGAGATTTAAAGAGAGGGAGACATCACGTGATAGAAATGTGAGAGAGGATAAGAAGATGGCTGATAGTATCCACAATGTGAACATTGATTTATTCTTGTATATAGTGATTGTGTAGTTATTGAATATTCCAGTATTAAATTTTATTTTATTAACATCAAGTGTTTCAAGCAGGGGCGGATTAAGACTGCACGGGGCACCTGGCTGCAATTCAAACTGGGGCCCTATCCAGCCAGCGTCCCTTTAAATAAAATGATTGCTGGCAGCTAATATAAGACTGTAACTTGTAACTAAATAGTTCATTGCTTCCTTTATCATACTTTGTCTGTACTACGGTATAGGCCTTCCCAGCCAAAAAAATTATTCATGAAAAAAACCGAATACGAAGAAATAACTGTTTGCCGGTATCCTAAAATTGAGTATAAAAATACAAGTTAAAAAAAAATTAAAAACAAAATTATTCCCACTCTGTGAATTGATCTCGTGACCGATTGCACCACATGCCGACTTTTCTTCCACAAGACAACACGATCTCGACGAAAGAAGTAAATTAAAAAATATAAACAATATTCTTTCATAAATTCTCTTATTGAGTCTATAATAAATAAGACTTTATTAATTTATTTTATTTATTATATTTTCAGAAACTCATGCAAACATTTGTCAATCTTTATTATAAAATATGCTAAATATGGGGGCCCCTGAATCTTTGGGGGCCCCTGGCTTTAGCTTGTTCAGGCACCCCCCCCCCTAATCTGCCATATGTTTCAATTTCAAGGAATCATTGTGAGAGAGATATTATTTAATAACGCCTACTAACACACATCAAAGCGATGTGTGACATTTGGTGTCAGAAGAAAAACAAAATAACGGAAGGTCAAACTGAAAATTTCTGAAAGTTGCTGTGAAAAAAGGTACAATAAAACTAGCATTACGGCAGACCTATATCAAGTTCAAATATCTTTAGTTCAACTATCTACAGTTGTTAGTGGGATAATGTAAGCCTATACATTATTCATGAAATTAAGATATTAAGTAGAACAAGTATTTCGTGTTCAAAAAGAAAATCGTTCATTAAAGGAAAGAAATATTGTTAGCCATTGTAATTTGTGAATATTAAAGGCCGTGTGCAGCCGTGTATAAACTTTTGGAGGTTTATGAAATAGAAAGAGTCAGCCAGTATAACAGTTGAACTCAATGCTGCCAGCTCTAGCACTAGTTTAACTAGACACTACACGTTAGATGTAAGCATTGTGATAATCTCCGTCAAGCCTTCTACATGCTAGGCGATTCTAAAATTTAGCGTTAAACAAAACCTTGAACTATAAAGCTATGGACAACTGTATAAATCAGTGAGTGTTGGATCACGGAACTCATTTGTGACAATAAAAATTAATAACATTAGTAAATTCAAAATAAAATGAAGAACTGACTTTATATTCATTCATTGTGTGGGAATTATGAGAATTGCAATTTTCGATTAATCGATTGAACTAAAGCTACTCTAAATTTAGGAAATTGGAAGATTGGAATAAGTGGATTACCGGTATTTCATTCAAAACTTGTGGACCATAAGATGTGTTTTGTCAATCTAAAGGAGCGTATATATATAGTATACTTTAGATCATGTGTATGGATTTTTTTTTGGCCTCATTTTGTCAAAATAAAATTTAATGGTTTACTTTAAGTGTGTCATTTGATTAAAATTAACATATTTTATATTTTGAAATATAATGTTTATCTTTTTTATGATTTTTGCATTGAAAGATATATAATTACATAGACACATAATTATATTGATGCATCACATTGATTACTAAGTTGCCTGACTCATATAATATCATAAAACACGGATTACTATAAAGAATTTACCATCATAGCTAAAGATGTTAGGTTGACTGGAAAAGAATTGAACGATTTTGTCGAAGAGAAAGTCAAGGTAGCCGAAGAGGAAGAAACGCAAAAGCAAAAAGAAGCTAAAGAAAAAGATAAGCAAAAGCAAATAATAAAAATAAGATAGAGTTTCAAGAAGAGAACTTGAACTACCTAAAATTGACAAATTAAAACTACAAGCTAATTTACAGAGCAGAGGCTAGAATACTGGTAATGACTCAAATGAAAAGTCAACACCGAAGGATACAATCAAAATTAGAAAATATGATAGCCAGAAAGAAAAAATGTATGTTTATCTGGATTATTGTGAATCCATAACGGCCATGAAAGATTATGAGGAAAAAGACTGGCCAGCACAACTGATGACTCAACTAACAGGAGAAGCATTTAAAGTTTACAACAGTATAGCCAAATAGGACAAAAGCATATATAAAAATGTCAAAAAGTCACTTCCAAAAAGTCATTTCGGGAAGTCAGAAAATGATTATAGAAAGGAATTTCATGAGATGAAAATTAAGATGGTCAAAGATCCTCAGGTTATAGTAAATGAAGCGCAAGTTAAATTAACAAAATGGCTGGAACTTACAGCAATAGACACAAGCAATCAAAAGGCCATACTAGACATGGTGTTAATTGATAAATGTCTAGAAAACGCAACACCAGCTCTATTCACATATTTAACCGACAAGAAAGTTCGTACCCAAACAGAGCTAACAAATGCATTACGCACATTCAATGACTCTCATTCAAATGTAGAAATGGATAAAAGATAAGTACTGGTACTGTAACAAGCCAGGACATATGGCAAGGCATTGTTACTACAACAGAGGGCAACCAAATAAAGTTCCACCTAATGGCAGCCCTACCCGAAAGAAAAAAGAAGAAAGATCAAGACAAGGTCACTTTGAAAGCAAGGGTAGACTTTCATGGAGGGTCACATATAATCATACTTCCAGATACAGAGAGTATAATCAACCATGCAGAAAGAATGATCACCAAGACGTGGATGATAGACGAAAGATGAAACAATAAGAAACAAGATCTAGTGATACTGTAGTTACCATTAACAGTAATGGAAAGATTAAATTCTCCCAGTTTATATCAATGATAGGAAATGTATGTCGTTTCTTCGTGACTCAGGGTGCACAACGATTGTGGTCCACAGTAGGAAGGTGGAAGAAGAAGAATATGATGGGCAAAAAGACACACTGATAATGTCTGATGGCACAAGGAGAGATTGTTCAACTGCTTCTCTTACCACCAATTCACCCTGGTTTCAAGGTTAAGCTCGAGTGAGAATTTTGAAAGATGCTATTTGTGATCTCATCATAGGCAATATTGAAGGTGTGGTTGACAATTCTGACGAAATGTTTAAAGCATGGTGTGATAACTACCAACTATGTGCCAGAGTACCAACCAGAGCCAACACAAAAATAAAATAAAATATAGACATTGATAATAATGAGAAGATTGAAATAGGAAGCCAAATAATGTAAAAACAAGAATTCAAAAAACTACAAAAAGAAGATAAAACCATAATTGAAATAAAAACGAAACTCAACAAAGACAATCAAACAGGCCAAAACAAGCTAGATATAGGCATATTAGTAAACATGGACAAGCAAGTACATTTAAAAGAGTGATTATTCCTGAAAGGTTGCAAGAAACATTATAAAAATGACATATGACACCCCTTTAGGTGGATACATAGGTGCAAAGAAAACAATTGCTACCATAGCAGAGTACTTTTATTGGCCTAAAATGGTTAAGGACATAAATGAATACATCAAGAAATGTACGGTGTGTTTGCAGCACAATCCCAAAGATGGAAAGCACAAAGTGCCAATACAATCGTCTGACAAGGCAAACTTCTTATTTGAGAAAATTGCCATAGACCTAATAGTACCATTCAAAAAGATGTAAAAAAAACACATATGTATGCTCTTACCATAGTGGACATAGCCACCAGATGTGGTGAAGCTATTCCACTGAAACGAATAGATGCAGAAAGTATATGCACTGAGTTACCCAATGTTTTCAGCAGGTTTAGTTTTCCCCAAACCATTCCTTCAAACAATGG
This sequence comes from Ampullaceana balthica, assembly GCA_944989445.1. NCBI lineage: Eukaryota > Metazoa > Mollusca > Gastropoda > Lymnaeidae > Ampullaceana > Ampullaceana balthica. The sequence continues at coordinate 599,425 of CALYLW010000006.1, forward strand.
CAGCCAGTTCAAAGGGCAGATGACAAAAGCTATTATGAAATTATGAAAATGCTAAATATTATGCAGGTCCACAGCACAATTTTCCATCCAAAATCAAATTGAGTAATTGAAAGACTAATCAAAACAATAAAGAATATGCTATTAAAAGTTACAATGGACCATATAGACAAATGACATGAATATTTACCTTTAGTACTATTTTCACACAACAGCAGTAAACATGAAAACACAGGTTTTAGTCCTTTTGAACTAATGTTTTGTCCAAACCCTGCAAGTCCGTTGAAAAATTTCAAAGAAAGACTCATAAGCAAACAAGATACCATACAGGACAGATATCAGGTAATGTCAGAAACTAGATATAACATACTCTACAGTATTGAAACAGCAAAACAAAGACTAATCAAGCAAAGTACAAAACGCAGAGAAATGAAAAATAGAAACAGGCAATTAAGAACATTTGAACAAGAACAACAAGTATTAGTATTTTGCCAAACGCAAAGAATGACAACGAATGGGAAGGTCCATACAAGATTGAAGAAAATCTTAATGATGTGACTTATAGTGTAAAAATAAAAGGACATGTGAAAAACTGCACATTGTTAAACTAAGAAATATGGTAACAATAAAGAAGAAAGACAAACAGTAAGCATCATCAGCAAAGAGAATGATGAAAATGATAAAGGTTGCAAAGAAAATGAAAAGCCCAAACATAGAAAACATATCTGATCCACCAGATATTATGAAACATAGAGTAATGAAAATTTTTCAAAAATACAAAGATGTCATCACAGGAAACAGGAAACACAAAAACTGTGACTCATAAGATACAACTGTTATAACATGGACCTTTCAAGACTAAAGTGTATTATATTCCCATGGCAAATAGAGACACAGCAAAACAAGAAATTGACTACCAACTCAAAGAGAATAAAATAAGAAAAGCAGTTGAAGCTAACTATACCTCACCAGCTGTCATAGTAAAAAAGAAGAATGGAAGGATTAGACTAAGCTGTGATTACAGACAATTGAACAATATAACAAAAGTGGACCATGAACCTATTGGACACCCAAGAGACATTGTAGACAGAATTGGTTATTCCAAAATATTTACTATATTTGACTTGAACAGAGGTTTTTGGTAGATAAATATGGATCCTGATTCTGTTAAATATACTGCATTTGTAGCTATGGATGAAGTGTATGAATGGTTAGTATTGCCATTTGGCTTAGACAACAGTACAGCCACTTTTAGAAGATTTATGAAAGTGATGTTACAAGGCATTCCAAATGTGGTACATTACGTAGACGTCATATGTATCCACACTAAAGATTGGGAATCGCACATCCATACACTTGAAGCTGTACTGGATAGACTCAAGAAACGTAATGTTACAATCTCACCTGAAAAAACATTGGAAAGAAATATATTGATTTCCTGGGATGCAGAATAGGGGAGGTAAAATCACTTTAAAGAAAAGAAGATCTAGAACTTGTCCGTCCCAAAATCAAAGAAACAAGTTCAAACCCTGCTGGGACTATGTAACTTTTATAGACCTTTCATTGCAAACTATGCAGACATTTTTCACCCACTTACAGAAATTACAAAACACACCGATGTTCGAAAATTTCAGTTTTCATGAGATTTCTTCAACGCATTGGAAAACATTAGCAAGTATTTAGGAAGAAACCTATCCTAGTTACACCCCAATGGGACAAACCATTCATAGTTTCCACTGATGCACAATCTGTTGCATTAGGAGCCTGCCTTATGCAAGAACACGATGGCATTCTCCATGCAATACAATATCTGAGCAGAAATTTGACAAAAACAGAATGTAACTACAGCACTATAGAGAAAAAATGTTTAGCCATAGTGTGGGCTCTACAAAAAGTGCAAAAATACCTACTAGGTAGAACATTCACTCTACTGACAGACCACAAACCCATTGTGGCATTCAACAAAAAGAAAATAAGCAACGCAAAAATCAATCGATGGGCTATTTTATTAGCAGACTACAAATTTGACATTAAACCTGTTAAAGGAAAGGATAAATGTTGCTGCAGACATTCTAAGTAGAATGATAAAATAATACAGACATTCTGACTGTAATTAGCAAAAAAGGAATGCAGGAACTGTATTAGTATTAATTTTTGCAAAACAAATGAAAAGAAGCGTGGTTTGCATTTTATTAGATAATATATATAATTTTATGTATTATGGGGCCGTCTTTAAATGACGTCACGCGATTTTTGCCGATTTTTGACTCCCTCCCCCCCCTCGTCACGCGACGTCACATAAACTTAGACCCCCCCCCTCTAAAAATACGTCACAAATCTTTGACCCCCCCAAAAAAAAACAACAAAACAACAACAACAACAACAACCACTTTATTTTCTATTTGAAAATAAGTATGTTTCAAATAACTTGTATTGTCATTTAAGTGTTTATTATTTATTTAGTGGAGAGCTACATTGTAATATCGTAGCCCGTGTGAAGCATTTTTTAAAAACGTTTAACCGGTCTTCAGAAAACGAACTGTGTTAACATCCTTAGCTTATATTTTATTTTAATGCATACAAATTAAACATTGACTATTAATCATCAAGGTTAACGTCTTTGTTTAGAAAAAAAATTATTTAAAAATAACATTTTTAAAATTTATTTTTAAAAATCCCTCAATTGACTGACGGTCGGCGAACAGAGATAAATAACCTCATCCGGGGTCAAAAGGGGAATTATGGGGGTAATGTAGACTCATTTGGGACATATAACATCCACTACAATCCACTAGATATATTAAAATACTTCATGTGTACGTGTACGCTTGGAACATATGCCCATTATTGAACCAGTTCCTTCCAGAAAATGCATTTTTTTAAAATTTGACAACTATGTAGATTTCTTACCTACTTGCTATACGAAGACACCTAAATCTACCCTACTTTCATTTATATTGACACGAGTGACAATAATCTTAATCCACATGACTTGTCTGTATCAAGTATTCATTCTGTGATAATTAAAATTAATGTCTTAAAACTGAGCTAAGAAGAAAAGTTGTTTTGTGCTCCTCTCGAATTGCGATGTCAAGAATTTGATACATTCAATAAAGTTAATGAATAGTTGACTAATTTTAAATGGGCTCATTTACCATTATATCTAGAACAGTGCTGCTCAAACTTTTTAGTATGGTGGACCGGCAGGAATTTTTCCATTGCACCAGGGACCGGTGCACTATTTTCACTGCACTGACAATTTTTTAGGTCCTTTTTTGAGAACATCTGCGGACCGGCAGCGAATGGCACAAGGACCGGCACCGGTCCGCGGACCACCACTTTGAGAAGCACTGATCTAGAAGACTAGAATCGCAAGGGGCGTGTGACCAAAAACCAATCGAACAATTATATCAAACTTAAAACGTTTTAATTCTATCAAATAGATTCACTCCCCCCCTCCCCTTTTAAAGAAAAAGGATATTCCGTGTCGTTTTGACTGAAAATATCTACACATAATCCTATTCAGATCAATTTTAGACACTTGTCATGCTTGTAAAACTCACCAGTAGCATTTTCGGCGTGCTAACGACACTCCCCCAATTCCCCGAGTCATGTGAGCAGGACCTAGAGTCTGGGGGGGGGGTAACGCACACATAAACTTATATATTTTGGCAAAAAAAAATCGACGACACCTGCCATGAGAACCAAAACGGAGCTGCGGTTACATCACAAATGCTTTCATGTCAACATCAAACGACGCAATTTCATGTTATCTTGTGGGTTCTCAAACTTAAGGATTATAATAAGATTTAATTTTCGCGTCTTGATAGCTTACGCCAAAGAGCGTCTGATGGCCTACCGACTGGCACATTGAGAAGCACTGATTTAAAAAAATAAATAAATAAATAAATAAAAAAGTCATTAAATAAATTGTAAGCCACCAAATATTTCAGTGGAAGTTTTATTTAAAGTTACCCTTTTGATGTGACTTCACATTTCTTCAACCCCCCTCCCTCCCCCTCGTCACGCATCGTCACAAAAGTGTGACCCTCCTCCCCCCCTAGGTGCGTGACGTCATTTATGGATGGCCCCTATGGTTGTTAAAAGTTATTTTAATTGCACAAAATTACAGGTGTGTTAAAATTTAAGTTTCATTCTTTTTAATACGAGCAGACTGTTGAAATCATGCAGATTTTTTTCTTGATTTCTATGTTGTGATATTGTTTATAAAACTGATTATCCATCGATGGTGATTATTTGAGTATAGCTTATTTCTGTTGTATTAATTATTATGACCAAAACTGTTTTTAGTCACAAAATGTTTGTTTTTTTGAAGGATGAGGGTGAGCGTCACGTGAGAATCGCGAGATTGAGAGAGAGAGAGAGAGAGAGAGAGAGAGAGAGAGAGAGAGAGAGAGAGAGAGAGAGAGAGAGAGAGAGAGAGAGAGAGAGAGAGAGAGAGAGAGAGAGAGAGAGAGAGAGAGATCACGTGATAGAAGTGTGAGAGAGGAAAAGAATATGGGTGAATGTATCCACTATGTTAACAATAATTTATTCTTGTATATAATGATTGTGTAATTATCGAATATTCAAGTATTACAGTTTGTTTTATTAGCATCAAGTGTTTCAAGGAATCATTGTGAGAGAGATATTGTTATTTGATAACGCCTACTAACACACAAGAACGTGGTGTGTGACAGAAATAGTCTGAAATATTTTATAATTGCCGACAAACGCTAAAGGATATCATTGGATAATGAGCCCTTTAAGACTAAATGGAAATATAGGATTCGATCCCATCGAGATTAAAGGAAATATTGGATAAACTGCTTCTAAGATTAAAACAAAATATTGGAGAATAGCCCCAAGAAACTACCTATATTTAAATATGCTCACAAAACAAATTTCTATTAATTCTCAAATTTTCTCGTGTAAGTAAAACAAACGCCATAATAAAACTAGCGAACTCGCAGATCCTCCATCGATAAATCTTTTATTTCGTTAGTACTGTATGACATCTATCCGTCCTCAAGGGACAATGGGGTTGACTCCTGCTTCTCTTCCACCCCACCTTACTCCTTGCTCTATTCACTCCCGGCAGTGAGGGAGCCTTCCGCAGCTTGAGTGACCTCACGTACCTTTGACAACCAGAGGGTTCGCACCTCAGCAATGGCCTCCCAAGTTTTATGGTCGATGCACGCCAGTAACAATTCTTTCTTGATGACGTCCTTGTAGTGCATACAAGGGTGAACTTTTTTCTATGACCAGTTTCCAGCTCACCGTAAAGCAGAGCTTTCGGAATGCGCTCCGAGTCAATCATGTGGACATGGCCTTAACATCACAGGCGACTCTCACTCAGGATGGAGTGCATACTCAGTATATGGCTTCTCCTGAGTACCTATAAATTTGTGATTTTATACTGCTATTTGATGTTTAAGATCTTATGCAAGCATGGCTAGTGGAAACTGTTGAGCTGGTTTATTTGCTTGGATTAAATCGTCCAGCTATCACTTCCACAGAGGTGTGTGCTGAGCACACAGGCCTAGTACACAGTGATTTTCATCTTATTAGCGAGGTGTGCATTGTTCCATACTCTTTGTTTAGTTGCAATGAACGGTGCGGCCTTACCGATTCTGGTTTCTATTTCCTTTTCCAAAGAGAGGTTGCTTGTGGTGTTACTGCCAGGGTAGGTGAAATCTTCCACGACATTCAATGTGTTTCTCTTAATGGAAATTGCAGTAATCCAGTATTTGACTTTTCTCATAATGTTAGTCCTTTTGAAGCTTATAGTTAGACCGAATTCCTTGCACGCCTCCTAGAATTTATTTGCCATTTGTTGGAGTCCTTTCTCTGTTTCTGAGGTAAGAGCCGAGTCATCCGCGACGAGAAACTCTCTGATGGTATATAGGCTTCCATCCACTCTGGTATGGATGTTCACATCCTCGGAAAAGTCCACGAAAGCATGTAAGAATAGCACCGAGTAGAATACACCAAAGTACGCAAGTCTGTTTGAACCCGCTACAAAATAGGAAAGATTCTGAGGTGGCACCAATGAAATGCACTGTGATGTGCATGTTAGTGTGAAAAGACTCGATGATGTTGAGGAGCTGCGACTGACATCCATGCAGGTTCAGATGCTCTTGTTAGATCTATGTAGGCAATTAAGAGGGCTTTCTGTTGCTTCCGATATTTCTATTTCAGCTGTTGAAGGTCTGAAGTTAAAAATTTTAATAATCTTGTTATTTTGAAATTGTCTCATCAATCAGACAAGTTTCTTTTAACCAGACTATTTCACTATCATATTCGACTATCATGAACGTATAAATAAAACTTGACAATAAAATAAAGATAATTGTAAATGGCTGGCAAATGTTTCAGAAATCATCGCGTTTAATTATTGTGAATATATTTATGAATTTTTAAATATAGAATTGGCAGCGGGATAGTGAAGTAATTCGTTTGCTCTCCCCGCACGCTGAGGTGCGTTGGATCTAGCCCAAGTTAAACCACAATTGCAATGTTGATAAATTATTATTGCTAATAAATGAATGTAAAATATGAATTTTAAAAACCACGTTTTTATAAGTGGACTAAAAAGAAGAAAATAATTTAAAACCTCTAAGTTCAAGTACTTTCATTTAGTATGACTACAAACGTGGGGCGGGCGCTTATAAGGTTTAACACATGCAATTCACTCATTCTCTCACTTATACATCTCTCTTTTGCCTTCTAAATTATACATCTTTAATTTTTATACCAAACACCCGCCCCACGTTTATAGTCATATTAAATGAAAGTGCTTGAACTTAGAAGTTTTAAATTATTTTCTTCTCTTTAGTCCACTTATAAAAACGTGGTTTTTAAAAATTATATTGTTACACGTATTTATTTTACTCTTTTTAGTCTATGGGTAAAATCATAGAGTATATATTACTTTTATTGTACATAAGAAAATTCATTAAATACAAAATTGCCTGCGTGGTTTCCATATTTTATGGATTGTCAGGTCTAACCGCATGGAGGTGAGGCATTTTAGCCTCAACACAAACAAACACAAGCATGTAGACAAACACCAACGCTTATCAATTGAAACACTACACTAATTCATATTCAGACTGCTTTCTTATTCAATTTTCTTCAATGATTTAACTCCCCTTTTAAAAATATTTTTTTTACCTCTATTTATTTTACCAAACACCTCATAACCGCCGCCCACGTGAGGTCACGGGGATAACTGAGTTGGCACGTGAACAAAAATAGCAGACGGATAATACATTGAATTATAAATAGATAAACTAAAAATTTCAATAATTTAATAACGGTACATTCGATCAATTTGAAATTTTAATACAATGCATTGTCATCCAAGATCTATCTATGTTAATATTTTGAGATCTCTAGGTCCATCAGAAGTAGTTTACTTTTAAGTTGGCAGATTTGAAAAATTGTGGACAGACACACAGGAACGAAAGCAAGTTAATAAAAACGTGGTAAAAAAGTGCAACGCTGACTTGGAGAAGAAATGAGTGCCACCATATCTACTGATTATCAAGCCCCGAAAAACATTAGAACCCCCTACGACCATGATGCCATGGGACACCAAACATATATGTTGAATAATAAAACCTGTCAACTTGGATGCTGTTCTATTGCCATTTTTGGCTTATGAATACCAACTTTCTATTTCTACTACTGAGTAATTTCTGTCAACAGAACAGAAATGACAACCAAATCATAAGTTGTAGTTGGAAATTTTATATATGGCATCCGTCCGTCCTCATGGGACAATGACGTTTACTCCTGCTCCTTTGCCCCCTCCCCTTTCTCCTGGCCCTTCTCTGTTCACTTCTAGTTGTGAGGGATGCTTCCGCGACTTGAATGCCCTCACGCACCTTTGTCCGTCAGGAGGTGCGCTCTTCGGCAATGGTCTACCACGTTTTTCGGGCCTATCTTCGCCAGTGTCATGTTTTTCTTGCAGACGTCCTAGAAGCGCAAGTTGGAAATGTGTTATTACTCATAAAATTATAATTTTTTTGGTGGACACTTCGACCGCGGACGTTTAGACCCCGTATGGTTCGACCACGGACGGTTTGGCCCTTTGAAAGTTGAGAAAATGATACAAATTTAAGACCCATGGTGTATATTACATCCATTTTAAAAATTATTGAACCTGGGCGTACAAACATTGGCTACAAATTATAGAACTGAGGCATAAAAACAATAGCTAAAAATTATAGAACTGGGGCACACAAACAATAGTTCCAAATTATAGAACTGGGGCATACAAACAATAGTTACAAATTATAGAACTGGGGCATACAAACAATAGTTACAAATTATAGAACTGGGGCACACAAACAATAGTTACAAATTATAGAACTGGGGCACACAAACATTGGCTAAAATTATACAACCGGGGTGTACCTAAATAATGTAAAATAATACACATTCTCTGTTTGTAATGTGTCTAACTGAAACTATAAAACTAGATGTTAATTAACAGAACATAAAAGATAATCAAGATATTATAAGGGCTAACGATGTAAGAGCAGGAATAGATCAATTTATTCAAAAACATTTTTAAAATTATCATGTTAAGCCTAATAGAGAACATCATGTTGTTTTATGTTTCTCCAGTCCCCAGGCCGTTCCTTAACAAACGTGCGGCACATGCCTTTCTCCGGACCAAACGACAGGCTGACCAGCCATTACCTGACCTTCCCGTAAGGACACATTCCATCACGAACGAGTGTTGTTTGACTAAGGCCTGCACGTGGGAGGAGTACGGAGAGTTCTGTGACACACAGCCGAGGCTGGAGACGACCTTACCCAGCTCCTGTACGTACGCCAACTCGCAAGTAGTCGTGGTGCACGAATGACCTATCAAACAAAGGATTAATAAATCCTTTGTAAAAATTTAACTGATCTGATTTTTTTCTGTCGTTTTCTGTTGCTGTTGTACCCTCGCCACTTTTGCATGTACACAAACATTCCAAAACAAGTTTGTTGTTTATGTTTTGTTAAACTTTGAAAAGGAGAGCGAGAGGCTTGGTTATGAAAATAAAATGGTTTTGTTTTATGTTGTGTATCTTAAATCATGTGCCTTATACCCGTAAGACATGCATGTAGTTCGGCTCATATTTCAGCGGGCTAATCCAAAACAAAGGACTCTAACTATCGGTATTGCAGCCCAGGTCTGGACATTGATCCTACATGTGGAAGAAAATCAGAAGCCCCGAGCCTAGTGCTCTTCATGGGTCTTCCTGGAAGACCCTCCCAGCTATCTGGCCCCCTCCCCCAGAAAAGGACGTGACAGCTGGGAAAACCCCCCCGGAGCGGTCGCTTCTGAAGCGGCCACCTGGGCATCTAAGACAGAAAGTCGAGGATGCCTCCCACTAAGTTGACCTCACAAGGAGGGGTGGAATTGCCTTACTACGACCCGCTACCACTTCGGCGCCACCCCGGCAAAGTCTAAATGGTTAGGATCGCCGCAATGCGGGGGATCATCAATGACCTACCTAGGGTGCAACCCCCACTGGAAGGTTTCCTCAGAGCTGGCATCCGCTGCGTTCTTCGCGGTACCTTTTGCTAATTCGTGCTGGCGCTCCTGGCCCTAAACCGGCACCGCTCAATGGCGTTGCTAGTAAAATTGAGGGGGACGAAACGGTCGCTTCGGATTTACCCGACCCTCAACGGGTACTTTGGTTTTCATCATCGACAATGCATTTAAGATGCTTTGTCTAAGATCCGTACAGCGACTGTAATCATATGTGACTAGCACCTAACCCTAACATATCGGACTTTGGCATTGCCTGCCGGGAGATGTTGGTTTCAGGTCGCCGAGTCGCGGTCAGGTCCGTGCCCCACGACCTTACTCATCCGCCTAGCCCCGTAGAGGCCTCCCCCTTTCGACGGGGTCTGGACATTATATGCTTCTATTCTTCTTCTTCTTCTTCGTTCTCAATTTGAGTATTGCGTGCCGACGAGTTTTGCGCCAATTGGCCCGTGGTCTCCGAATTCAGCCTGCTGGTTTTTCTGGATGTAATTCCATAGCCTTTGGTCAGCCAAGACCATCTGCAAGGCAGCCGTTGATTTTGGCAAGTGATGCAGCGTTCCACGCATTACCCAGCCGCCTTTTATTTTCGCTAACTATGCGTTAGGTACCCACTCGAAGCTGGGTGGACTCAGGGACGCCCTAGGCCCGGGAACAAATCCATGGCTTCCCATGGATTCGAACCCGTGACCATCGGTACGCCAGTCGAGCGCGCTGCCACTCGACCACCGTATCCCCATATGCTTCTATTGACCTTATGCACTGCGTGGCTTAGGGTGGCGTACGATCCGTACGCTCAGTAAAATGATTGATGGTACCTCCAGCAAAATAGCATATGTTACCCAGGGGGTTGCCAAATTATGAAGAGCTCAATCTCTAGTTTTACAGGAAATGTAGGTAACATTGGGTTTTGAGGGTAGCATTGTGTATTCGCAGAGAGAAAAGATGCTGAATGGGCTGACTAGATGGCATGGGGCGCGATCACCAGCGGAGTTGATTGACAAGACCAAAGACAGAGAGCTGCGGAGAGGCATGACCGCCTACGCCTCTGGGCAGGGCACCTGATAGATTGTGTATTCACAAATTCACATATCAAAGCTAAAGACAAAAAAATAGTCAAATAAAATAATAATAGTTTACCTAGTTAAGGGATATACATTTTTACGAATCTTGATTTTAAGATTTGGTTTCAATTTTCGAAACGGAACGACACAATATCGTGTTTACGTAATATGTAAAAAAAAATCCTTATATTCAAGGAAATATATTCCCAGTATTTGCATTTTGATAATCTCAATGATTTTTGAAGAAAAAAAAATCATCAAATTAAGTTTGCATAATATCACCAACTTATGATTACAAAATCTTTCTAGCAACATTACATAATCTTCATTTCAAGATTACATAATCATTAAAACAGCTATAACAAAATTTTTGAACCAAGATTATTGTTTTAAAATAAACAATAACCCATTATTTCAAATTTATCAAATCCATATTTTAGACCGTTCTTCCGAGGGTTTTCACACCCTGTTCAACAACTTACATGTTGGTGAATCACTAACTCAGTGGTTTACTCTATCCACTTAGCCAATACTTGCTTTATTAAATTGTTTGGCAAGGTGTGTCGTTTTTTGGCTAAAAGACGGCTGGTGAATTGCTTAGAGAGCTTTAAAGATCAATCATCGTGGTCTCTGTTCACCTCCGTCACTCAGAGGGTTCAATTAATAGCTAATAGATTTGTTCCCTTCTTAATGGTTATCTTTATCAACTAATAATTAAAAGATCGGCCCCTGATCTGCAAATCTATTGCCAAACCAAGTACCAAACAATGATACAACAACTTGGAAACATTGGTAAACCAAACATACAAATCATTGGAAAACAACCTATCAAACATTGGTGAAAAAAAAATTAGTTAACAACCTAAAATATAAAATGTTGGTCAAACTACTCACAAAGCATTTGTCAAACTACCTGCAAATAATTGGTCAAACTGCCTACAAATCATTGGTCAAACTACCTACAATTCATGGATCAAACTACCTACAAATAATTGTTCAAACTACCCACAATTCATGGATCAAACTATCTACAAATAATTGGTTAAACTACCTACATATCAGTGTTGAAACAATTCTACAAGAAAAACGTTTTATCGTTGTGAGATAGAGCGCTGTGGATCATCAATCAAATTGAATGTACATGTTAAGAATTTGGTTGTAATCTATATCACTGACTTTAGGACGAAGTCCCTAAATGCTACGTATTGGTATTTATACCCCAGTGTCATTGTAAGTCTATTAATTAATCTTGAGAATGAGTCTTCCACGTGTCATTTACACTTTCTATAAACTATACATATTACATTAAAACCCACGTAAATAATGCACAAACACCTTTGTCCACAACAGAGACAATGTTAAATTACATAAAATAAATTGATTTACATAAAATAAATAACAAAGGAAATGTATGAATATATATATATATACATTTATATATATATATATATATATATATATATATATATATATATAATATATATATATATATATATATATATATATATATATATATATATATATATTTGAAGACAAAGTAAAAAATGCAATGATACACTAGAATTCAGAGGTGGCCTGACCTGTAGTAAATGAGAGCTTTTTTTCAATATAAAAAAACTGTTTAGAGACGCATTGAAGCCCGATGAGTCATTAAATATGACTTAAAAATCTTCCAGTAATCTTTATTAAGTTTGTCATAAATTGTACGTGAACTACAATGTGAACACAGAGGAGCCGCAGTTCTGCCACCGTTGCAATAGATACTTAATTCAAATACAAGTTTCACAATGGACGCAGCTTCTCTTGATAGGTCGCCTGACTCCGTACTTCTACACAGCTCCCGTTATGCAAGATTGGGTAACCCTGCTCGTCTTGCTAGGCCTCACCCTTCCTTAGAAGTAGAAGCCACATCTGACAAGTCCATAGTACAGTATTCACTATCTAGCAAGTCAATAGTGCAGCATTTACCATCTAGTAAGTCAATAGTATAGCATCCATCATCAAGAAAGTCCATAGTATAGCAGCCACCATTTATCAAATCAATAGCACAACATCCATCATCAAGAAAATCAATAGTATAGTATCCATCAGCTTTGTGACGTCATATTGGTGCGAGGGTCTAGGTTTTTGTGAGAACGTGTGACGATGTGGGCAGGGGGGGTAAAAAAGGGCCAAAAATAGTGTGACGTTATTTATGGACGACCTTTATTGTGACTTTGTACTCGAGTCATCTCACTTTTACACCTTTATTTTCTCAGATACAGAACATACTGACACAGGGCGGTTCACTTCCATTCGCAACGGTTTCGTTTGAGCCACCATTAATATCTATTGTGAAGTATATTCCGACGATGAAAAGTTACCACCATCTCTCAATGATGGCCTGTTTGTTACTTAGTTTAAGTCAAAATACACTTTTATTTCTATTTAATGAAATAAATGTCAGTCTAACGCTAAGAATTAGGCCCATGGTATGATAGCTTGTGTTGTAGCTCTCTCTGCATTTACACAGATTTGCATTAAGAAAATACCTTGGGAGCACCGTCTCTTTAAGAGCATGAGACGAGCAAGAAATATTACACCGCATGTATTTGTCCAAATCCATGCGATGGTGAGATCATGCTGAATATTTATTCACTATATTAAAATAATAATTTTCATATGCAGTCTAATGTATTTCTATTGTAAAGTATCAACAACGAGGCTTTCAGTGTGTCTTTGAAGCGTTTCTTTTGCCCACCGTGGGACCGCTGAAAAAAAGAGACAAGCCCGAAAGGCACATGCTATCAACCCTCCTGGAGATGTCCCACTCGTCCCTTGTCCCTTCTGTTCCTGAACCTTCCGTGCTAGGATCGGCCTCATCAGCCATCTGCGCACGCATAGACAACCCTCGGATGACTAGAGTGGTCCTCGTCGTATCGACGGACGAACGAACATCAACAACGCAGAGAATTTAGGGCTTGATCTACAAATGACAGGAAAATAATTCTTAATTAAATTGGTTAAAAAAATAAGAAAAACGTGCACATGTGGACAATATATGAAAAACTAAATTTTTTAAAAATTTGGACACTCAGTTGCGATGAATAAGATTTTTTGTCAGAAAAGAAAAACACACCAACCTAGCTGAGCTGTTCCGGGGGTCGAAATAACATCACTGATGACGCAGTGGAAGACTCAAAGACGATATGAAAACACAATATGTTGGATAACGCTAAGAAAATTGAAAAGAGGAGAATTATAAATACTGCTAGGATACATTTTCCCGTCACTTGTATTTAAAGAGGCCCAAAGTCCTTACCTTCCAACAGGAAATTAAAGAGACTATAAATGATGAATTAATGCAGTATTGCCTAGTCCTGAAATATGATACCTGTACTAAATTTAACCCTTTATCTATGAGTTTCTGGTTGGCTGAACTTCCATTCACGTCTACCAAGTCGGTGTATATTTCTTATTGAGGTGGTCGATCCATCAAATAACGTATAGATACCTTGGCTAGCTATCTAGGTGACGCCTGGAAGTGTATTTATTATTTACTTCTCACTGTTGCACAATTAAAGCCCTTTTGTGGTGTGCTGGAAGTAAAGTAAAAGTGGAGAGGGAGGGGCGAAAAGTGAACATTATAATGAGTGGGAAACCTCGCACTTGAATCGATCAGTGTGGGGTGGGGGTTGGGGAGATTCTCGGCGTCACATAAAAGCTGGCATGCCTGGGAAAAGTCGACAGAATTAGAAACCGCTGACTCTGAAAAGCAAAGAGCGTCAACTTTACCCAAACCACCAATCAGATCTCAGTCAAGTGTTTTCATATAATAAGAACTATCACATAGTTGTTATTGCTTCCATCACCAGATGTGCATAAAAGGGACTACATACGTGGAAGAGACTTTAGTGTTACACATCTTTTGAATTAAATAAGTTACGAACAATTATCGATGTCTTTTGGTGTGTGTTCGTGTGTTGTTGTTTTTTTACGAATAACTTAACACTTGTTGAGGAAGAAATAGTTTCAAAATAATTTTGCGCAGTCGAGGCATGAGAAATTTATTCCATAAAACTACAAGAATTTGGACCTAAAATGTAATATTTAAAATTAATTTTCATTAAATTTTGTAAACCTTCTTCGTACTATTTGACTCTTCAACTCGCATACTTAAAACAAAGGCGTCTTTAATTCTAACAAGTCATCTCTTTATTAGGCATCATTTCTGGTTAATACACTCGCTCTCTCTACGACTCTCTCTCTCTCACTGCCTGCCGTTTCCCCTGTGGTGGGATGAGTCTCTCATTGTCAGTCCTCTTATCCTGGGGTGGGTTACTCTGTCCAGGTCTGTCTACCGTCCTCTCCTTATGTTGCTGGCCAAAGGTATGTGTCTGATATTCGAGAATGCCCCCTTGGAGTGAGCAATAAAATTGTCAGTCTTTCAATCCCTTACCCATGTCCATTGATTAGCTACTTATGGTTCCCCCGTAGTTCCTAATGATCCCCCAACCCCTAGTCCCGTCAAATGGCACTTAAAAATTTCAATTTCTGTATCTAACATAAGTGTCATTGTTCTACACCACCTCACACCCGACTTCCTTTCCTGGGAAGGAGCATAAGACAAAATCTTTTCGTTTCCGGTCATTTTTCTGAGAGCACGGTTCATATTGCAGGTACGACCCCATCGCCTACCTACCGTCAGCTCCCACTCTCAAAAATTGCAACAAAGGTTCTCAATTATTTCAACCGAGGTCCTCCACAATATCTCCTTCATCCTTCCATCTCGAGGGTCGATAGTGCATCATCTTCGGTTTTGTTGCAAAAAACTTCTTGGTGCAGGACTTTTTTGAGATGCTGGAGTTTTGAGGATCGGAAGTATAATCTCATTAAATATTTAATGACTAAATATGTTAAAAATAAAAAAGGGGGTACAAAATGAAACAAGGTCTAACGCTTTAATCACAAGAATGCTTCAAACTTGAGAATGTTTCGGCGATGCCCTAGAAGGCTTTGCAGGCTGAAACCAAAGCATTGAGCAGAGGGTAGGTCAGCTTTCCACAGTGAGAACCGCTATAGTCGTCATAGTTGAGCGCGTTGGCGGAAACACCACCCAGACCTCTCTCTAATGCCAGCATCACCTGAATTTTAAAAAATAAAGTTATATGGGGATACTGGTAAACATGCCAAAATTAAATTTAATAATTTTCGTTCTGGTATTATCACTTTATTCATGTACCGCAAATATGCGCAATATACAGAATAGTCTAAGAGGGAAGCTTCATCTTCCGCTACAGTATCCGTGTGGAAATTCACAATCTGCCTGCCAGTGGCTGACTTGCCAGTCCTGCATTGGGGCATGCCCGGTGGGTTGGTGGACCAATTTTGTAAGACGATTTGCTTCAGTGAGCCTATTTTAGTGAGAAGGGTCGATCTGTAAATAATGACCGGGCCGCCTGTTAATAATGCCCGGACCGCCTGTTAATAATGACCGGGCCGCCTGTTAATAATGACCGGCCCGCCTGTTAATAATGACTATGCCGCCTGTTAATAATGACCGGGCCGCATTAAAGCACCATTCAACACCTGCTCCCTGCCTATAAAAGACGTATATGTGATTTTTAAAACTTCCGGCCTATAGCCTATACAAGATATTTCTAATATGTTTCAATCTACCAGCCTATACAAGACACGTCTATGACTTGTAAACTACCAACCTACATACAAGATATGTCTAAAATGTTTCACACTACTGTCCAATACATGAAATCAATGTCCATTGCCCACCTTATATTTGAGACTGTACTGGTCATCGTAGCCCAGCCAGAACTTGTCCTTGTACATGTAGGGGGCGCCAAGTACGTCATTGTACACCGTGGTGAAGTTGTAGGTCTGTATGAGGCGACACGTCTGGTAGGAAAAAATCTAATGTTATGTAATAAAGTCGTCTTTCATAAAATAAAACCGTGTTTTATTTTGGTTTATCGATTATTGTCGAGAGATAAAATGTAAGATCAAATCAAAGGGTAATAAAAGTTGATTTTATGAAATTTTCTTACAGTAAATATTTGTATTTAGTGTGAGACATAATTTAGCTGCAAAAGTTAACGTAATTTTTTTGGTTTAAAATAAGAGATGTATGACAATCTCAAAGTCATCAATGATTTATTATTATTTTTAACATTTTTTTGAGTTCTTGACAAATTTAATAAAACAATGGAAGGTATCGAATATTCTTTAAAGTTAGTTATATGATTTAGATTTGAGTTCAATTATAAAGCTTGTCATTTTGAAATGGTTTTTTTTAAATTCTAAAACAAAAGACTATCTGCTGCAACTGCGTCGAAAAAAAAAGGCAATTAATTTTTTTATAATTTATAAACATGATAGATGTACACGTTAATATTTCATGATGACAATGTGGGCCAAATGTGTAGGGTCATTTTTGTTTGCAAATAATATCTTTCAATGAATTGAAATTAAAAATAATTGACATGTTTTTTTGACTTCACACATTTCTTGGAGGGTTACCTAAAGACCAACACTTGGCGTAGGAATGCAGTGCAGGGAGAGCGGTATATAACTTCCTTTCTTTACGCACAACTACATTTTCTATGTAAGTACTGTTACCTTACAGAAAGTTAACGTTTTTAATTGAACATGGAATTAAATTAGTTATTTTCAAATACACTTTGCCTCACTTATACAATTGGACGCGTCAAAACAACTAATATCCTAGTACCGGGTAAGCAGACGACTTACATCCGGGTAACTGACGGCACAATGCCTGATGCGGATGGGGAGGTTGGTGATGACGTGGCCTGTCGTAGGTGCCCCGATGTTGTTGTTGGACGGGTCGGCGAGCTGGAAGCCACAGCTAAACAGGGGCAGGTTGAGGATGAGCTTATCGGCTGGGTGACCTTTGGATATCCACCCATCTATTGTTTGGCTCTGGTCAGTGTGGGGTCACAGTTTCGGGTGTTGACGACGACAGGCGCCGGTATGGTGTTTAGTGGACGGGATAGAGGTCCGTAAGAAAATATATGTATTGAGTTCATTTGACAAGAATTATTATGTATTCCTTACTGCTCATGTATATTCATGCGTGAACTGTGCTCAAAGCAAATGTGTGGTTTTTTATGAAATGCGAGTAAATTACATACGGTTTCTCAATATTACTATTTACATACTTCTTCATGCGTTGGAATGACAGCAAAATTATCAATTTAAAAGTTAGAAACGCCTAGCTATGATTAATAATTGGTTATTATTAATAAATAAAACTAAATAATTTTCATATGACACGAGACACATTAGATTTGCTGCGGAATAGACATGTAAATGTCATACATTCATCGTAATGTATATAAAGTTGAGCAATATTCAATATAATGAAATACTTCAGAAATTAAAGACACCAGATTGATCCTTCATGTACATTCATTGCCAGAAGAAAATTCATTATCCTAAATATTCAAAGGTTCTCAAATGATTAATACATTTTCGCATTTTCGTTAATCTACTTATAATTTATTTCAGAATAAAATAAATAATAATCTCAAAATAATTCTTTAATATTTTTTTTGTCATAACCTGAAATATAGCTGCATGCATTTGTTTACTAACATACGTCTTATACTGGACTTAGAGATTCATTATAGATATAAAAGACCTACAATTGCCTTTGGACCTGAATGATGTCCGATGTGTTTTCTATAAGGCCCCTCCAGGTCCATGCCGTGGAGAATGGTGAAGTCAACATTCCTGAAGAGAGAAACAAAAAGTTCGTTTATTTACGACCAGGAACCAACGTGCCAATAGCTGACATTGTGCACCCGGGAATGTTTCTTTCCTTTTTTTTAAAACTTTTTAAAACTTATTAAAAATTAAACGATTTTAAGTATGGGAAAACCCCATGTCTTGGGGTACTTACGGATGGATTTCTTCCACTCTGTAATATCCTTTGATGATGAGATGAGGCTTCATTCCAGCCATGTGAAAAAGCAACAGTCGGGGATTTCTGGTTTCCCTCGCTTCCCTGATGATGCCGGTCATGGTGTCCTTGAAACAGTTCAAGGTCAAATGAGTCAGTATTAAGTTTTAAAAGGGGCCAATATCTCCAAAAAAATTAAAAATAGTAGTCACACAGCCACACGTGAGTAAAGGGATTCACCCTGGGTATAGACAAGTACATGAAGAGATTTTTTACCCTGGGTATATATAAGTACAGCAAATATTTTACCATGAAAGTAGACAGGTACAACATACATTTTACCCTGAGTATATACATGTACAGGAAATGTTTTACACTGAGTAAAGACTGGTACAGGAAATATTTTACCTTGATTATAGATGGATATAGATAATTTTTTACCCTCAGAAATACAGGTACAACAAATGTTTTACATTGAGTTCAGAGATATCGGACTTACATTGATTACATGCAGGTACATTACAACACCAAATAGCTTACCTTGAGGACGGACAGGTACTA
This sequence comes from Ampullaceana balthica, assembly GCA_944989445.1. Taxonomy (NCBI): domain Eukaryota; kingdom Metazoa; phylum Mollusca; class Gastropoda; family Lymnaeidae; genus Ampullaceana; species Ampullaceana balthica. The sequence continues at coordinate 618,515 of CALYLW010000006.1, forward strand.
CACATGCTGTACACTGTACATATTTATCATAGAGGTACAACAATATTGTTTACCTTGAGCACGGACAGGTACAAGTCCGGGCCCTCGTAGGGTATCCACCAGCCGAACTGGAGACCGTCGTAGTTGATTTCCCGTATGAGTTTGATGGCCGTGACCACCAGCAATCTGGACAAGAGCGGTGACAGGATGGGAAAGAACTCTGAATGGAACTTTCCATCGATACACTATAGCGACAATATTGTATCACATTTAACTTATGTATTGAACACTGTAAGAGGCCACCTAAGACGGCTTTGTGGTGAGCTTGCCATCTGCTGAAGGGACTGACAAACCATCCAATCAAGTCACCTACACTATCGAATACCAGCAAGCTCTGATGAACCGCTGCTCAAATACTTTGTGTACGCTTATGAACGTTTTTAATGTGTAACACTTTCTTTTATGCCTTACGCAGTTTTTTTTAAAAATAAAAATAAGTAAATTACATTATGTTTAAATAGAGACGTAACTTGTATAACAATACATTGTTATCCGGAAAAAACGGACATTTATAAGAATCTAATGGAATGCAGTATTTTAAAAATAAATTATGCACGCCCCGAGCTCCCCATTACAACATGTCATTCATCACACGAGTATTGAATTGTTTTGGGATAATCTCACGTATGATTATGGAAATAACACTTTAAGTAACATGTTGGCAGGCCAAAATAACAAAATTGTTTAATATATGGTCCGAAAGAACAGAGCCCAAAGGTTTTTTTAAAGAAAAAAAAAGGGGGGGGGGTCTCGGGGAACACAGTCTGATATACTGTAGCAAAGTGGTCCTCAAAAATAAGTTTTGGGGCACGGTTGTCGAGTTGCAGCGCGCTCGACTGGTGTACCGATGATCACGGGTTCGAATCCATGTGAAGGCAAGGATTTGTTCCCGGGGCCAAGGGCGTCCCTGAGTCACCCAGCTCCGAATGGGTACCTAACACCAGTTAGGTGGCTGGTTAATGCGTGGAACCCACAAAGCCGTGGCCTGTGAACGCTGCATCACTTGCCAACAGATCATCTGTCATGGTATGTGGATGCAATTATCTTCTGCATAGAAGGAGCGTCTGTATAGATAAGATAACATAACAGAAGATATGAGATTTGAAATAAAATCCAGACATCTGAGCTCAACGATACTTTTTATCTAACCGAATAAGCACATGGTGAGTAGTAGTATATCTTTCCTTATAATGAAATGCAAACATTGATGTAGTAAATACCAGGTGTAAGGTGGTGTGTTATAATATAACTATATTTAAACGGCTTGAGAACATTTTTGAGTGAGAGATCCCATCGTGTGAATTACATCGTAGACGGTCGTGACATACTTACTGGCGAGACTCAGATGAAATAGTGGTAAGAGGAAACCTATAACTCCGGGTGTCGTGTAGGATCAGTATAAACTTAAGGTTCGGGTTCCTCTCTTTCAGACTCAAGAGGTCAACTGCAGCTCTGTAAATAGATGGGGAAATATCCGTTATAAGGGTTTTTACGTTATAAGTCTGTTGTCGTAACTAGATCATATACACACTATTTTTAGAGTGATGTGTGAGTCTGAAAAGAATGTGTATACAATCATTCAAACTATACATGTAACATAATCAAATATTAGATTTTTGTTAAAGCAAGTGGCAGTTCCGAAACTTCAAAGAATCAATTCTATGAAGCTTCTATGAAAGCTCTTTATCCTTCATCATCATCATCATCAGTCCCGTGACCGTTGCGGTCGTTGTGGGAGCGCATAGACAAATCAACAGACGACGATCTCCACATTTGCCTATCTTGAGTGGCGCCAGTAATTCATTCAACCTCAGCCCTGTCCATTCTTTAATTGTCGTCAAGCCAACTTGTCCACTATCAACCTCCTCGCCGGCCCCCTTGTACAGTATACAGGGTCTTGGGGAATCATTTTTGTCAGGCTGTCGTGTAGAACAGGTGTCTCCAAACTACGGACCGAGGGCCAGATGCGGCCCGCGAGGCCCTCTCATACGGCAACTGTAGACCTTTTAATCTAAAAATGATACTATTTTTACCTGTAGTTTACCACAAAACTGTGTGTAATCGGCCCCTAAAACTGATGTTTGACAGTTAATGCGGCTATCCGGCAGAAAAGTTTGGAGACCACTGGTGTAGAAAGCAGTTCATGACCGAACAATTTCATCTTGCGTCTCTTAAATATCGCTATAATGGTTTCTTGGCAGCTCACAATGGAGGTTATTCTGTCCTAGACATCTTTAGGCTAACATATTAATCCACTTTAATTAATTATTGTTTTTACATAATTCAATAAACGATTCGCATTGAAACACATATTTGGTAGCAACCTGTTCCTGAAAGTAAGCCAAAACGCCTATTAAAGGACTCATCAAAAATTGTATGTTACTTAACTTCTGCTGTTCTCATCCATAAAGGCGACGCCCTTTATCGTCCAGTATGCGACTCTTTGTAAGTGGATGTGTGTACACAACTCGGGGTTGATGCCGGAGATTGGTAACTCACTGCCGTAGGTGTACGTGCAGAGCACCATCCTGCAGGAACCTGTGGAGAACATTTGAAGAGACTCTAGTAATAACAACTAAATTCCAATACTTGAGCATTTATAGCCTTCATATTCAACCAGAACTTTTTTGTAATAACCTCAAAAATGCGCTTATGTGGGACAAAAGTGGATGGATGTAGTAGTAGTGTCATTTGCTGTCTTTTATAATTACGCTGATTTAATATCAACAATTTGAAATAAAAATATTATTTCAGTTTAAAATTCTAAACTTCTAATTGCTTCACTGGAAAAAAGATGGTAGGATTTATTTTAAGCTGCTTTGAAAATGTATAATTATATGTGTTAACGAATAATTTTCAAAAATCTTTAAAAAACTTTAAATCCTTTATTTACGAGACATAACTTAAGTAATGTTTATGATATAACGCATCGAACGACAATGAACATTTTAGTTATGTCTCATATATAAAGGATTTATAGTATTAAAAAAAAACTACTAAAGTGTGCCTGCTAAATTTCAGCTCAATTTGATCACTGGAAAAGGTATATAAAAACATGTTTAAAATAGTGCGCACCGCGAGAAAAACTAGCAGTTACTAGCATTTACATTTACAGATCGGGAATATATTTTTAAAAAGTATCGTCATTATAATATGCACCGAAGCGCGCGACGGGAAAGTATTAAAAAAGTTTGTTCAGTATAATACGCACTGTGACACTCTAGCACAAACATTAACATAATAGCTAGAGATAAATAGAGATAATCTAAAAATTAATTAATTTAATTACGGTACATTCGATCGATCTGAAATTTCGATTGATCATTTTTATCGTCGGCGCAAGTCTGCCTGCAAGATTTTAGCTCGCTAGCATACGGGGAAATGGGTTAAAAATTGATTCAACGTTTTTTCGGCAAACAATCAAACAATCAAGCAAGGCATCAAGCAGACGCCACGAGTTAATATAAAGGATTTAAAAAATAGATCATGAAAGATGTGTTCAAAGTTAGATAATGGACATTTAATAATGAGCTAAAATACATAATTCAAAATACTTGAACGTTATTTTAATTTATGGCTATATCAACAGAAATTCTCCCCGACCCCTAATCAACATTGCTAAACACAATATCAACTTCCAATCAGTCAAGTTTTTTTTTATCAAGACGCGCTCAAGCGCACCCATTAAAAGAACCGAAATGTGTAGCCCACTATGTCCCACAACACATTTTTTCACGTTTGGAAATGTATCAATGTTTGTGTAACATATAAAATGTTATGCCTGCATATTTAGTTGCATTACAAATTTAAAACCCCCTGATTAATTAAAAATATTAATTCCTAATATGCCTACTGTTTTCTTTTTATCACTCGCTATTAGCTCAGATTTCGGCAGTTTTTTTAGCAGGGCTATTTATAGTAGGTATTGTGACATTTGTTCATCGTAGAAAGTGAACTATGTGTGTTACTATTTACTATGATAAACAGATGTAAAATGTTATCGAATGTTTCGACGCTGGAAATAGCATAATAATTTACCTATTCTGTTGGCTCCACCAAATTTAATGCGTTCGCCACAGTCTACTTGGCTCTCAGGTGCACACACTTTCAGCTGTATAATATACAACAAATTATATACAACATCTGAATAACCCAGTGAAATAATATAAAACATTTGAATAGTCTAGAGTCTAGTGAAAGGATATGCAACTTTCGAATACGTCAACTGATATAGAATTTTAAAATAGTCAAGTGAACTGATTTGGAAATGCTAAATAACCTTAATTTGTTATCATATATAAACATTGTGTAAAACAATACGTTTGTGTCAGAATGGCCGTACAGTTTAGATATATCAGTCTATATCTATATGTAGCCGAGTGGTGGCTAAGTTAAATAATAATAAAAATAAATGAAGTCCAATTCACTTTGTAAAGGATAACAAACAGTTTATTTCTGAATTACAAGAATATATGGTGAGCAAGTCACTCCGCTCTCTACGCTACCTCACACAGACCAGGACAGTGTGTTACTGGCCCACCGGTGTGTCCCTGCTCATCACGTGACTGACCTCCCCGTGATGTAAAACACGGGTAGTTGGTCAGTCGCTCTTGGTGAACTCCAGTCGCATCGGGGGCTGGAGTAAACCTGCACTGACCCGTGAAGGTCACTAAAGCAGACTGCTGAGGTCAACTCTAGCAGACGGCTACATACAGAGAAACGTGATGTAGTGCTATTATAATTTCTAGTCACCTTAGAAGAAACATACGAGCCTCAAATATTTTTTTGTTTTCAACGATATTCAACTACAAAATACTAAAATGAATGATCGTTCCTTACCCTTACTTTTGCAGTTTTATTTTATATATATATATATATATATATATATATATATATATATATATATATATATATATATATATATATATATATATATATATATATACATATATATACATTTTAAGGAATAAAAAAATATCTGGGCTGCTAATTAATAAATCAATATAATGTTACTCTGCATTGGTAATTTTCTTTCACTCAGCCTTCTATTTTTTAAGGCCGAAATTGAAGGTTGTCGAATCAAGTTATTTTTTATAGGATCACGATAATCACGTGACCTTAGATCTCTAATATTTCTGAACAATACGTAGGTTCTCTTCTGGGTCTGAAAGTCACTTCAAAGCCAACATCCTACATTAGCGTTCCATAATTACCACTGTATTTAAGCCGCATGTTTAACATTTCTTGAAGACGCAAAAGTAATAGGAAATTGCGACTAACTATGAAGTAATTTAATGAGACCTTTTAAAACTGTCCATAACCAAAGTAAATCTTTAATAAAACTCTTCATTGCGTATTGTTAGAAAAAAAAACTGGCTGTTAAAATTTTAGAATAGTTATTTAGCATTATTAATAATTCATTGTTTACAGGACAGGTGGTATCTCAATATTTTTCGATTGATAATTTCTTATTACAAACATTTGATAGGATTTACTTACATTAGAGTCAAACAATTCTCCAGCCTCGCAGTTCAAGGCCGTTGTTTGCTTGCGTGAACAGACGTAGTACTTGTGACAGTGAGTGGGATTAGCGTACCTTTTAGCCCCTCCATCAGTGCACGTACCTGGGGCAGCAGTGGTAACAATGCATAAATCTCACTGGCATTCAGACAATGTGTTTTTTATTTTATTTTCATACTGACATACAACGTCTTTATAAGTTATAAAACAATTTGAAAATATCACACACACACCGCTTATTTTATATGTCACGCAATAAACACATTTCTCAGTTAGTTTATTAGTTTATTTTTTTTCCATCACCCAGAAATTTCAAACCACAAACAGGTCTTGGGTATTGGGTTCCGGGAAAAGCTAACTAAGCACAAATATTCTGTAATGTTTTGAGATCTCTCTCTCTGAAACCTTGTCTAGTGCTTAGCATTCTGCGCCATTTGATAGGCAGGGTGATGCATAATTATTTATCTGAGCTTTGGAATCTCAATTCACAAACCCACCCTCGCTTTGTCTACCTCGATGTCAATAGGCGTGATCTTGTCTTCGAGACCATTCTGCAAGGCCGGCTGTTTGATGCGCTTTTGTGGTCCAGCCAGTTAAAGTTAATTGTTTGGTAAGGCTGCGTACTCTGTTCATTCTATTTACAATACTCTGATCGATTTCCATTTACTTGTCTGTTCGGCTTGGCTGGGATGTCTGTGCCGCTAAAACCAATGACTGCATAAAAGTTGAGCTCTCTGGTTAAGTCATCGGAAACACGCTGTATGAACTTTACTGTTATCAGACATTCTAGCTACCTAAAAAATGCTTGCCATAATTACTGTCCCAGTAATTGGAGTTTGGCTGGGGGTCCTAAGTCAAACGTGTGGGCAACTGCATCTAATTTACATTCCTCATTGTTTATTATTTGTTGTAAATGTTTGCTCACCACTATCTTGTCCTGCAACATCTTGGATAGCACCACACACTAACAGAGCCAACACGCAGAGATTCTGTTCAAAATATAACAATATTTACGTATTTATATCCAATTACATTTACTTAAATGAGGGTTTATTTATCTATTACAGTTTATTGAATCATTTTGTGTATTTATTGTGAGTATTTAGTTGCATTTTAAAAACAATCTGCTGGGAATATAAATTAATTAAAAATCAATAAATGAAACAAATTGTTCATACTCTGCTAAGATCACTAATGTTAACATTGCTGACATCAAAGATGAAAAGACGACAATTAACATTGTTAATTTTGAACCATATATATATATATATATATATATATATATATATATATATATATATATATATATATATTTATATTTGTATATTCATTTTAACATGACAACAGAATTTTGTAAAAAAATAAATTAATAATAATAAAAATAGTTTTAAAAGTTACAATTGCAATTAAAAGAGAACGTTCCTTAATACAGAGTTTACTTACCAGCATTATTGGAAGTTTAAAACAAAATGCTCAAAATTTTACTTGTAAACAAATTGCTTCTGCATTCTTTTATATATTTTTAAGTATAAACATAAATCAACATGAATTATCCGTAAATCAACTTAATATTATTTACATTACCGAACGAGTGGTTCTCGAACGTTAAAGTTTATCGTGTTTTTTTTATATCATTACTCAACACCGAGAAAATGTTAGAGACCCCTTACCAAGTTTTTTTTTAAAATGATGTTGAGAAAATCTATATAAGTTCCAAAAATTAAATGAATTTTTTCTGTCGAGGAATGACTTTTTTTATTTGAATCTTTCTCTCAATGGCCCACCACGGACAAAATTTTTTTTGCCATTTTTAAAAACGTAAAAAATTTTTTTTCAAGCATTCTCCTCTTATTGACATGATGCGCACATACTAGATTAGCAGGTGAAGGGCGGGGACGGGGCAAACCATTTTTGCAGACTTCAACTAATAGTGTCTACAAAAGGTTAAAAACACACCACTGTTTTTCCATTATTATGGCAAAAATTTCCACCTGGGTTTGCTCCAAATGCTGACACAATTGAAAACTACATATGCTTCATGTCTTTTAGGCCATGGTTTCCTCATACGATCAATGTTAATTTAGTCAAGGCGATATTCCTTACAATGGGTTTAAGTCAGAAGCACACAAAATAACTATTTTCTCTTTGAAGATGTGCAGGTTGTTTTTTTTCTTATGTATTGTGTATCATCATGATAAAATTGGTTCAAGGCGGAGGGAGTAGGTCTACCTTTAAAAAAAAAGAACAACAAAATATTGCTAAAAATACTTTTGTAAAAAATTCTAAAACTATCCTTTAATATATCAGAGCACTAGTTTTTTAAGAGTTTAGTTGATTGATTTCAAAATACGGTTTCATTTTACTCCAAGGTCTATAGATTTTAACAAATTTATGTTGTTTGCCTTAACGTGGAAATATATTTGCCTTCCCTACATTCACAAGAAAAATATCTGAAAAATATATCATCAAAATTGACCATTAGCGGGAATATTATATGTAACTTAATTATTTCTGAATCATGATCTTGCGCAAGTTTTTAGCATAGGATTTCTATTATAATTTGCTAAAATTGCTTCCAAAAATATGTCTACCCTTGGCTTATGAGCAAATTCCATTATTTATGTGATCATATTATATGTTTTGTCATATATATACAAAAGTCACGAAATAGGTGATGTGCCACAAGGGCCTTATTTACTTCTATTTTTAGAACCACCGGTCCAAGATGCATATACATGATTTATTTAGAATTGCCTTTGTCGGATCAATAAAATATCATTTATAGCACTGTCGACATGTATGCTACCGAGGCTAATATCTTATTTAGGAAATTCTAATTGAATGCCTACTGTTCATTAAACGCCCATTCGACAGTTGGATTCTTATATCTTGTACCAACGTCTGGGGATGGAGGGGGGTCATGAAAGAACGCCATAAATTAAAAGGATTATCTTCCTTCTCCTTGTACTTATCTTTTTATGTCCATGCTGTTCATGCTGTTAAATTCTATTATTAAAGCTATTTCTTACTTATTTTTAATTATTCTTACTTAAACTTATTGGATGGCTCAGCAGAGACTTTATCTTGACAAACGCGCTATTTTAATAAACTATTTCGATGAACAATTAGATTATAGTTTAGCGATGTAATTTTTTGGAAACTACATTTCATTAAGTTTAAGCTTGTTTTTCTTGGATGACCTCTTTTTTGCTTTTCCTGGGGGATCCATTTTATGGCTTGCCTTGTTGTATTAGAAGCAGTTTTTCTTAGTGTATGACCAATCCACCTCCACCGCTTCTGGAGAATCTCTTCCTCAATTGCTTCTGCTTTGTCCGCTGCCACATTTTCCGGTTGCTGATTTTGTCCGGCCAGTGAACACTAAGAATCCTTCCTAGACAATTGATAAAAGACTGGTTTCTGGTCAGGTTTACGGCCTTTTTTTTCCACGTCTCGCGGCTCCATATAGCAGCACATATTTTACCATAGCCTTAAAAATCATTATTTTGAACTTGCTGCCTAGGTTTCTGGAGACCAAAACATTTTTGAGATGTTGGAAGGCTGCTCTTGCTTTCCTGATCCTTATTTTAAGGTCAGCGTCAGTACCATCTTATTTATCTACCACGCTGCCAATGTAAACAAAACTGTCCAGCTCCTCGAGTGGTTCTCCTTCAAGCATGATGGGTGATGCAATGGTGAAATTAACCTTGAGGACTTTACTTTTACCTTTGTGCATATTGAGACCCATGCCAGAAGAAGTGCCTGCAAAAATATTCTGATGTTGGGTTTGTCCAAGAAGGGCAAGATCGTCAGCAAAGTCAAGATCATCAAGTTGATCCCACAAGGTCCATCGGATCCTTACCTTTTACGCTGTGTAGATGTATTTTATCGCCCAGTCAATGGCCAACAAGTACAGGAAGGGTGACTAAGCTGATTAGGAGATGAAATTCTCCGCTTACATCTCATTTGTTATTCAACACAAATTCACAGACCATCTATCCATCTTTTTCCGCACCCACGCCAGTGTCTGGATTGTTCAAGCTTAAACTTATTATCCCACCATACCCAAAACGTATCCCATCAACTGAAAACTTAAACTCTCAGCAACAAAACCTCACATTTCAAACAACAAATCTATACTCTCAAATAGGATTCTAAATCTCAGATCCAAATTGCTTCCCCATAATATAATAGGTAAATGTATAATATAAAAACAGGGTCTTAGTAGACCTGACAGGACGTAACACAACAGCGAACATATCGGCAAAGAGCCTTCCTCAACGGACAAAAAGTACACAAATGAAACGAATATTTGAAAGATTATTTAAATTCAACACTCCTGCCCTCCTCCCGAACCGGACGGGGCCAAAAATAAATAAATTAGATAATGGTTGGAAAAATTTCAATTATAAAGTATTTTTTGAAATAAAGTTAATCATTTTTCGATTGGTGGTAAGGGTAGCCAATGTTTGCAGGGAAATAAATAGCAGGTACACGGCGCTATGAGCACTCTAAGGGGAGATAAACTTGTAATTTGTCTTGGCATGGCGCTACAGAAAATCTGACCTTATTAAAGACACTATCCAAATCCTCATATCCCAGCCAGTAGTCATCGTAGAAGACGTACGGTGTGGCTGCAGACGATGAACGTACAACAGTGGGAATTCCCGTGTTTAAAAACTTGCAGATCTAGCGCAAATAATCAAAGATGGCGGTCACGAAGTTAGTTATAGCAAAAACATTGTTACAGGAATTACGTTGGCTTTTGAGGAAAATAAATTTAACAATATAATATGCAATTGTCACGCAAGTAGTGTCTGTCAGTCAGTCCTGACGCTGCTAATTTTAGAAAGCATGGAAAACCAAATTACTGCACCAATGCATCAAAAGCTGTGCAAATTATAGATGCGCTGTAAAAAAAAATTATATGACGTCATTGTTTTCGCTCATATTTTAATTTTGGAAAAGAGATCAATGTAAAAAGAGGATTTGAAGATGGTTAATTATAAAATAAAAAAAACAAAGGGGGCGGCGTAGGCGCCCTACAACCCCTATTATAAAATATTTTGTGTACATTTCAGAAAGTTTAATATTTCGTATTTATCAAACAAGGACAAGTTAGTTGGGCTTTTGAAAAAGGTCGGCACCGTAGGCGCCCTAAAAAAATTGCATTTTTTATAAAATACATAGATTTCAGCTGAAAACTTCCGTCCTTTTTGACGGGTGATACGCTAGTACATATATAGTTCATCAAATATTTAGCATGAATTTTAAAAATAATTTCCCATTACTTTCAATCCTTGTATATATTTTTAAAATTCTGTAATGATTTAATTTGTAATAACAGTAAAATGTATTTTTCCAAAAAGGCTTTCAAAATCATAGTTACCGACCAATTTACTATGACTTATATACGTTATTTTTTCTTTTAAAATAATATAATCTTCCTTACATAGCCATGTCTGCTTCTAACCACACTATCTTTCTTCGAAATAAGGTTAAATCATGGAGAAAGAATCATGAGAAAAACAAATCACAAACTCTGTTTTGAGATCTCTTTTATCGAAATCTTACCACGAACTGTTGTATTTTCATACTTCATTTCACCTACAAACTTGCAGACAGATCATGTGCATATTGATTGGAAATCAGCTCAGATAAAAGCAATATATTGGTCAGTACCTCAGCTTCCAGTATGGCCAACATCATTATGAACCAACAAAAGCTGGAGCAGGTATATAACTTTAAATATCTAGGAGCCATTATATCTAGAGATGGTACCTGTGAAGCTGAAATTCAAGCTAGAATTGGGTCAGCAATGGCAGCAATGACGAAGTTAATCAAAATATGGAACAGCAAAAACATTAGCCTTCCAACAAAGCTCAGGCTTTACAGAGCTCTCGTTAAAACTAGTGACCTTATGGATGTGATACCTGGACGCTACTGGCAACCACTGAAAGCAAGCTGCAGGCATTTGAAAACAAATGCATGAGAAAAATTATCCAGATCTTTTATTTAGAACACAAGACCACTGAATATGTCTGAGACAGAATAAACTCTATTGTGGTTCGTCAAGAAACCATTATAACAACAATTAAGAGACGTAAGATGGCATGGTTCGGCCATGTACTGCTACATGATACGCTGACAAAAATCATCCTTCAATGCACTGTGGAAAGGGGCCGATGCCCCAATGCCGTCATTGTTTTAGCTCATATTTTAATTTTGGAAAAGGAAACAATGTAAAAACAGGATTTGATGCTGATTAATTATAAAATCAAAAAAAAATTTCTTCTATACATTCCACGAAAAAAACTGTCTGAAAATTAAATCAAGAAAATTGACCATTTGCGGGAAAATTATATGTAACTTAATTATATCTGAATCAAAATAATGCGCAAGTTTTAAGCATAGGTTTTCAAACATTAGCTAAGATTGCTTCCAACAATGTGTCTACCCTTGGCTTATGTGTCAATCCTGTTATTTATTTGGTCATATCATATGTTTTGTCATTTGAAACAACAATGAAATAGGAGATGTGCCTCAAGAGCGTTGCTTACTTTTATTATAAGAACCACTGGTCCAAGATACATAAACCTGATTTATGTAGAAATGCCCTTGTTGGATCAATAAAGACCATTTATAGCTCTGTCGGCATGTATTTCCCCAGGTCTATCTCCGTATTAAGGATATTCACATTGAAATCGTACTGTTCATTATACGTCAATTCGACAGCAGTATTCAACATTGTTTCGTATATCTTATACCAAAGTGTGTGTGTGTGTGGAGGGGGGCTGGGACGAAAAACTGCCATAAAACAATATGGATTATCTTCCTTGACGTTGTCCTGAATTTTGTATGTTCATCTGGTTCAGGTTGTTAAATTGGATTAAAGCCATTTCCAATGCCATCTTAATTCTAACTTAAACTTATTCAAAATTCAGCTGAGACATGATCTGGGCAAGCGCGCTATTGTAACACACTATTTCGGTGAACAATTATATTATTATATTTTACCTAATATATTTCTTTGGCAGCCAAATTTAATAGAAGTTAGGTTTGTAAACTAATTATGATTGTTAGATGATTCAGAATGTCTTCATTGTTAGGTGCTGTTGGATTGATTCTGTTTCCTGTCGTCAGATTGCTTTTAAGGCAGAATTAAACAAAATTTTGAACTTAGCCGATTTGGATACGAAATTCTGCACTCACATCTGACTTATTATTTAAACAGTTTCACAGATCATCTTATACAATATTTGTTCTAAACCAACGCCAATATCTGGATTGTTCAGACTTAGACCCACCATCCCTCCATACATTAAACCCATCCCATCAACGGCAAAATGAAACCCCCGACACTAAAAATTCACATTTCAAACGAAAATCTATACTTTCAAATGCGATTGTAAAAATCTCAGATCCAAATTGCTTACCAAAATTCAAAACCAGATCAATCAAACACAAATCAGGACAACCAAATAAAAACCCAATCAATCAAACACAAATGAGGACAACCAAATAAAAACCCGATCAATCAAACACAAATTGGAACAACCAAACAAAAACCCGATCAATCAAACACAAATCGGAACAACCACACAAAAACCCGATCAATCGAACACATTCCAAACAAATCTCACGTAAACCAACCCAAAATGCCGCAAACCAGAGCTATAAAACACAAAGCAAATAAATCGAACACAAACCCGATCAATCACACACTTCTGAATCCTACTTCAACAGACTGAAACTTACCTCACCCTTCCAATGAGCTACAATTCCTCTTTTTATCTTCGCACTTACCCTACAACTTTCTGTATTGACCGGCGATTGGCGTGAATTGTGACGATCATTTATTTTTCATATTTCTAATAAATAAATCAAGTTCTGTACTTTAAAAAAAAACATAGAAAAGTCATAGAAATTATGTTTGAGGAAATTGCGTATGCTTTTTGTTTTTGTTTTTGTTCGTTTGAGTTAATCCATACATTAAACCATTTGATTTACATTTCATCATTTCATAATTTGTTACCTAAATGATTGCCGCCTGGGCTCTATTAGCCGGGCCTAAATGACTGCCTGTAAGTTAGAATTTAATTTAAGTATTATTACTACTTTTCTCGATGTTTTTTTTCTATTCCCGTGTGCTTCTGTGATTAGTAAAGAAATTACCCTTGTCATTTTTGAAAATTCACCAATAATGAAGAGAGACTGCAAGAAAAAACAGCAGCTCACCCACATATTTTTCTCACTTGTGGCTACAACAAAATCTGCACATACCATCGCCAAACTTGCAGTAGTATTTAAAATCAATTAATTCCCTTTGATCCAACATGTGGAAGAAAATCAGAAGCCCCGAGCCTAATGCTCTTCATGGGTCTTCCTGGAAGAACCTCCCAGCTATCTGGCCCCCTCCCCCAGAAAAGAACGTGACAGCTGGAACGGAGCGGTCGCTTCTGAAGCGGCCACCTGGGCATCCAGGATAGAAAGTCGAAGATGCCTCCCACTAAGTTAGCATCACAAGGAGGGGTGGAATTGCCTTACTATGACCCGCTACCACTTCGGCGCCACCCCGGCAAAGCATACGAGTCTCAATGGTTAGCATCGCCGCTATGCGGGGGATTATCAATGACCTACCTAGGGTGCAACCCCCACTGGAAGGTTTCCTCAGAGCTGGCGTCCAATGCGTTCTTCGCGTCACCTTTTGCTAATCCGTACTGGCGCTCCTGTCCCTAAACCGGCACCGCTCGATGGCGTTGCTAGTAAATTTAAGGGGACGAAACGGTCGCTTCGGATTTACCCGACCCTCAACGGGTACTTTGGTTCTCATCATCGACAGTGCATTTAAGATGCTTTGTCTAAGATCTGTAAAGCGACTGTAATCATATGTGACTAGCACCTAACACCTAACATATCGGTCTTTGGCATGGCCTGCCGGGAGTTGTTGGTTTCAGATCGCCGAGTCACGGTCATGTCCGTGCCCCACGACCCTACTCATCCACCGAGCCCCGTAGAGGCCACCCACATTCGGCGGATGAATTCCCTTTCAATCAGGTCTTTCTAAATAAATGTTGATGTATTATTTCTATGGATGTAATTTGATTTTTTAAAATCAAAGGCGCCTTAAGTTTGAAGTGATTTGTATTGCATTTAGCATAATTTTAAAAAAATTGAGATGTTTACCAATAACAAAAGAACAATGTGGAATTCATCACGAAAATTGCATGGCTTTAGATCGATTGTCTTATTTAATTTCGAAAATATACATTTAGAATTGGACTGCGATATTGCTTTTTTAAATTGCGGATATTGATATTTTTATCGCTATTGTAACGTATCTAAGCTCTGTTGAACATTAAATGAATCATCCATGGAAAGTTATCGAATATGATCTCAAATAACCTCAGTATACAGAGTGAAAGCAATGAATTCAATGGGAGAAAAGGGGGACAATGAAGGAAAGAATTTAGACAAGATCGCGCGTAAGACCTGTGTTAGTTAAAATGTTCAAAAATACCGACAACTGTTAGTTGATGAGAGGGCCATATAATATGTGTTATGTGCACTAATTCTAGCAGCGGTCAACTGGTCCGTTAACACTAAAGACCAGATGTCATAAAATGTGCGAGACGTCTTCGGATTGGGTAGAGAGGTCGTGACAAGATATTAATCAGATTCCGAATCTGGCAAAAAAATTAGGTTTCATCTCAACTCTTCATAAAATTATATATATATATTTATTTATTTATTTATATATTGCACCATTCTTAAGGATCTAACTAAATTTTTAAAATTAAAATCCACAATATTTTTTTTTACATTTGCTGTCAAGCTTCAAAACTGTTTTAGTTAGTTTGTTTATTCGCGTATATGATTCTATGAGTATTCTGCTATTGTTCTTATGGATTTATCTTTGCTGTTTTTCTCTTGTATCGCAAACAATGTGTATTTTTATTTAGATACAGTTTTAATACAACTCACGAATATTGAATACCTTTATGTGCCATGCGGTGTTTTAATGTTTTGTATATTTTGAAACCGAGAGAGAGTGTGAGAGAGAAAGAGAGTGAGAAAGAGAGAGAAAGAGAGAGAGAAAAGAGAGAGAGAAAAGAGAGAGAGAAAAGAGAGAGAGAGAGAGAAAGAGAGAGTGCAAAAGAAAGAGATAGAGAGAGAGAAATAGAGAGAGTGAGAGACAGAAAGGGTGAGAGACAGAAAGAGTGAGAGAGAAAAGAGAGAGAGAGAGAGAGTGAGAGAGAAGGATATATAGAGACACACTGATAGTAAGTAATATTTCACTCGGTTTCTAGACTTCAAGTTCAAATAAGAATATATAGGGCTATTCTTTTTGTTTTATTTCTCGTATACGGAGCATAAAGGAAGTGTTGTACTCGTGCAAAAAACTTAAAACGAGATCTTGACCTTTTAGACCTTCCTGAGTCGGGAAAGTCCAGTTTTGCAGTCTTGACTGTATGTGAGTGTCTGCCTGTGTGAACACGGTAGCTTGTTTGCTGTTTAAGTTAGCTGGACGAAATTTCAAATTTCATCATTAGATCCTATATGTTGGTTTATATAAACGTTTGAGCGGTTTAAAGCGACTGGAGGTGATACTTAACCCCACAGTATAATGTAACATCTCAACTCTTGCTGTTGAATATGCGAGAAATTTTAGTGGGACTCACTCCAGTGTTTTTTTTTAAACATTTAGAATTGATATAACTTAAATTTAACTGAGTTTTAGTGGTTTATTTTTATGTTTTTAAACAACATGTAAGAATTATTCGACTGGATATCGAAGTCAATAGTGCGCTCGGCTCACCAGCTGAGGGGCGTGGGATCGAGACCAATGTTCCCTCTAAAGTTCGTTGGCCCGTGTGCAAAGTTGCACAGCATCCATTTTCTGTGCAATATTTTTACCAAATTTGTTGCGCGGAAACTCTAAACTGCTGCGCGGCATCGGTTAAACATCTGCGCGGCCACGCAGCCACGCAGCTTAAAGGGAACATTGAATCGAGACCACGTTAAAGCCACAATACAAATTTTGATGAATGACTAGCGCTAAAAAGTCCTCCGCTGACCTGGAGAGGAGATGGGCGCCGCCAAGGTCTACCAAACCCCGAGAAAGTTATAATGGAAACATTAGAACACCCTACGACCACGAGGTTATGTGACACACACACGAAAAAAAGAATTATTCCATGATTTCATCAGTAACTATACCTTACCGAGAGGTCAATAATAAAGAAATATAGAAGGGAAAACACGTGGCATTAGAGTTTTGGCTAAAGTTTAACAGGATTATCTACCTTTTTCAATTTTTTTGGGTTTTGTTTGTTTGGATGGGGGGGGGTGAGTTTTTCTTGTCGTCAGATGGAACGGGATTTTATTTTTACTTATACACAAAAATTTTTAAAAAATAAAAATAATAATAATAATAAAAGTTTAAGGTTTTCCCATCAATACACAGGCCACAAGAGTCCACATTTAAGAATATAGGATTGGGAAGCTTCTCAAATATTCAATTACCCCGATTGGCCCGTCTTATAAGTACGTCATTGTAAGATCCAGGTTTGTAAGGCAACATACAACTGCAATAAGATAATATCTTAATCTATATTGATGTTAAAAATATAAAAAAGAAAGAAAACGTGTGGACATTTTTCGCTATAGATTCTTTGTTTTCTTATGATCATCTATTAGCATTCTTGGGGGAGCTACCATCTCCTACCAAGCGCGTCCTCAGGCGGTTGATAGAGGAACGACCTTTAGATATAAAGGTTAGCCGTGAATATTGAATAAGCGGCCGCGGACCAACTGGTTTGCTGTCGTGGAGGGTGAGGTGGGGTATCCCGTGGTAAGGATACTCTTTAAAAAATGCCTCATAAACCCAAGGAAATGACTGCAATAAGCGAACATAGAGCGCTCAAACTCTAAACCCGGACAGATGAGGCCGTCAGCTAAGGATAGCAATTCATCTAGGAGAGAAAACTCTGAAAAACAATCAACTGCTGCCTTGCAGATGGTCTTGGCTGACCAAAGGCTATGGAAGCACATCCAGAAAAACAGCAGGCTGAAGTCGGAGACCACGGGCCAATTGGCGCAAAACTCGTCGGCACGCAAAACTCAAAATGATGGAGGAAATAGAAGTTAACAAATATAGTTGTGGCGTCCTGCCTGTGGAATCCCGCCGCGCAGGTAGGGGGCCGGGCTCTCCGCCTCGAAGGAGCCCACCAAAGCACATATGGCCCCAGGAAGCTACCCTCGATGACAAACTCTATGGTGGACTGGAACAACTGACAGCCACAGCGCAGTTCATCACAAATATAGGACTTGCTGTCTAAATCCTCTATCAAAAGATTTTGAGAACGAAGAAGAAGAAGAAGAATCTATTAGCATTGCTTTTAAGTAATATACGCCTTTTTTATTTTATTGTTTATTAATATTACTTTTTTTAAAAAAACATTGTCAACATTGTGTAGTCATTGCATACCCTAAACTTGCGGGCTCTATTGTGAACGGCTAAATATTTATGAACAAAATAGTCTGAGAAGAGCCCCAATTCGATCAACGTTTGCAGAACTAATTGCAAGGGTAAACAAAAAAAAACAAAAAAACAACAAATATGAGAGAAAAAATTCACGTTTAAATTTTTAAAAAAATAACGTAACAAACCACTTTTTGACTATAAATCCTTTATGTACGAGACTTAACAAAGAGAATGTTCATTATTATACGCAGCGCAAGAACACCCAAAAATACAAAATTGTAGTTATGTCTCGTAAAATGTGTTTAATATAATGCGCATCGATCAGGAATATGTCTATAAAAAGTGTTCTCAATAAAATACGAAACTTATCGCGCGACAGGAAAGGTCGTTCAATATAATACGCACCGCTACACTCTATCTCAAAAATTTAACATAATACATAGAGATAAATAAACTAATCTAAAAATTCAATAATTTAATTACGGTACATGCGATCGATCTGAAATTTTAATACATCATTTTTATCATCGGCACGAGTCTGCCTGCAAAATTTCAGATAACTAGCTTACGAGAAAGTGGGTTAAAAATCGATCTAATGTTTTGGCGACAATCAAGCACGCAAGCAAGGGTTCAAACAGACACCACGAGTTAATATAAAGGATTTAAAAACATAACTTTTCCCCAAGAAATGATAAGCGGGTAATTATTGTGTCATTGTAGAACTTAAAAAATCTCTTTCCTGTCAAATAGTGTGCTTGCATGTTCGATGTACTGGACATTTTGAGTTCAGTCAGTACCTGCTGTTGTTTTTCAAATCATCATTCACCTTTAAACTACTTCAGGAATTCTCAGCTTTCTCGTCCTCGGGAACTAAAAGCCGATCATATTCATGTCTGCGTTCCTTCGGCCCTTCTTATCCTTGGTCAGTCTCTCCTGTACCCAACCCCCCGGCCCCGCAGGTATAACCAACTTTCGTGATTTATGTTGCCACATCTTTTTTGTCCAGCATGTCTTGGTCTGTCACTTTCCCGGTGTGAATTCATAGAAATGTGCTTTGAAAGAGAACATAACGGATCATTGGTCATTTGATAACCTTGTGATTTTCGGGCCTTCTCTCTTGGCCAGCGTATCTTCTTCGTCACATAGCAAACTTTAATCTACATATAATGTATCCGTTTCGTCAAATAGAAAACTTTAATCTGCATATAACCGTCGAAAGGGGGTGGCCTCTACGGGGTTCGGCGGATGAGTAAGGTCGTGGGGCACGGACCTGACCGCGACTCGGCGACCTCAAACCAACAACTCCCGGCAGGCAATGCCAAAGTCCGATATGTTAGGTGTTAGGTGCTAGTCACATATGATTACAGTCGCTGTACGGATCTTAGACAAAGCATCTTAAATGCATTGTCGATGATGAAAACCAAAGTACCCGTTGAGGGTCGGGTAAATCCGAAGCGACCGTTTCGTGCCCCTCAATTTTACTAGCAACGCCATTGAGCGGTGCCGGTTTAGGGCCAGGAGCGCCAGCACGGATTAGCAAAAGGTACCGCGAAGAACGCAG
The DNA here is from genome assembly GCA_944989445.1 of Ampullaceana balthica. Taxonomy (NCBI): domain Eukaryota; kingdom Metazoa; phylum Mollusca; class Gastropoda; family Lymnaeidae; genus Ampullaceana; species Ampullaceana balthica. Next base: position 638,119 of record CALYLW010000006.1, read on the forward strand.
CGGACGCCAGCTCTGAGGAAACCTTCCAGTGGGGGTTGCACCCTAGGTAGGTCATTGATGATCCCCCGCATTGCGGCGATCCTAACCATTGAGACTCGTATGCTTTGCCGGGGTGGCACCGAAGTGGTAGCGGGTCGTAGTAAGGCAATTCCACCCCTCCTTGTGAGGTCAACTTAGTGGGAGGCATCCTCGACTTTCTGTCTTAGATGCCCAGGTGGCCGCTTCAGAAGCGACCGCTCAGGGGGGGGGAGTTTCCCAGCTGTCACGTCCTTTTCTGGGGGAGGGGGCCAGATAGCTGGGAGGGTCTTCCAGGAAGACCCATGAAGAGCACTAGGCTCGGGGCTTCTGATTTTCTTCCACATGTAGGATCAATCTGCATATAATGTACCCGTTTCGTCAAATAGAAAACTTTAATCTGCATATAATGTACCCGTTTCGTCAAATAGAAAACTTTAATCTGCATATAATGTACCAGTTTCGTCACATAGAAAACTTTAATCTACATATAATGTACCCGTTTCGTCACATAGCAAACTTTAACATACATGTAATGTACCCATTTCGTCCCATTCATTATTCATGACGTAGTTTATGATTGGGCCATTATCTTATCTGTTAAAGGCGCTCCTTATACACACAAGATTATTGCGTCCTGCGCTTATCCATGGTTTATGTCTAGTCTTGCCTTAGACCCTATACGTCTAAGTCCTGTTGGTTACGCCTCCGTCTCGTCTACTTTCATCCCCCCCCCTCCACCCAAGGATCCCAAGTTATTATTATTTTTTGTACTTTACATCTTAACTTTCGCTGGAGCCCTTGCCATTTTCTTTTCTTCTCGTTTCGCTTATCTTATCACTCCGGTAGCACTCCCTCTCTTTTCTTTTCTACCTGGCCCGTTGTTGGGTTGGTTTTTTTTTGGTTACCTGTATTGGCGGGGTGACGGGAAATCTGTGACCTTGTCATTGGCTCGTCTCGCCACCCTCTCCCCAACTCTCTCTCGCACTACCTGGCTACCCCGTGCCTCCCCCCCACCACCCTACCATTCGGCCAGTCATTGTCAGGCTGGGTCTGCTCCCTCTCTCGTCACCAACCTCCACAGGTTACCCTGTGCTGAGGTCAGCTACTGTGAACTGTATGGCTGGGGCCGAAACGTTGTCAGTCCAATGATTCGACTCAGTATACGCCTCATGTCTCATGTGTTTTCACCACTGCAACTTTCTCACTATCGATGGATTTTACGGTCAGCTGTTGTTTAATTTTTTAGCCGAGGGGTACATGGCGGTTCTGTGATAATGCTACAGGATAGATTTCTGAAAGTTCTTTGAAGGAAAGGCAAACAAAAGAGAGACGCCAACAACAAAAATTGCCCCCTTTGTGAACGTGTTAAATACAGGTTAAGAGTCGTATTTAAGATTCTGACAGGGCTTTGATGTGTGCGTCCAACCACGAAATTGGTGTCACCCTGTCAGCGGTGAGAAAATGTCGATTCGTCCACGGATAGACAAAAACTCAAATTCGTTCTGACAATCTTTGTGTGCCTGCTTATGTCGGGCGTCAATCATTTCCTGAATGACATCACGGGTGACCCCGTGTGCTAGTGGAGGCGACACACTTTGGAATATGTACACACTTACCTACGCCGCGGCAGGGTTGCGTGTTGGGTAGGTCTGTGTGTACGTGCGTTGACACGGTGAGGATATTTACCGGTATTTATTTATTCATGGATCGAATTAGGAGCAGCTGTTAAACGAATTTACACCCGTTTTCCGTGTAAAGACAATCGATCTCAGGATTAAGGGGATTACATTACTTTACACCGACAAACAATCTTTAAGATGTAGATTAAAATTTATTAAGGCTGACACGTCTGTCCCGTAGCTCGAGAAATGTCTCGTCATCAAATCTGACCAACCTACATCTGGTCCAAACGACCACTCGAAGCTGCACAACACACGATGATGGGCTTATTTCTGACATGAAAATGACGTGTCAGGTTTGTAAAGGAATGGTAGAATCTGCCACTGCTGCACTCTTCGAGATACGAGAGTTGGGAGATGACAATTTAACAGTTATTTGGTAAGTAGTTTAGTCAAGGGGTTAATTTGCTTTAAAAGCCCGAACTGTCGTTGTCACTGGTACTGGTACCAACTTCTGGTACTTAGATGTTGTGCGCGTTAACCGTAATACACATTTCACGATTCATTTCGTTATGAAATGTGGTAGTAAGGTACAGTGTTTAAATTTTATTCAATTCAATGAGGGCGTCTTAACCACGGGAAACTATCATATCTTGGTGGGGACATGGGTTAAAGAAAAAATATAACTCTCTCTTGAAATAGGATGTTATAATAATAATATATTTATTTATTTATGAAAAATTTATCTACCAATGTAATGTACCTTAAATTTTTTTTTATATGTTCATCGTGAAACCTCAACTACATTTATCTTATTGGAGGTATGATCTCAGAAAAAAAAGTACTAGTAGCATACCCCTGGTTTTTCACTAATACAATTACTATTAAACTGTGACTTATGCGGTTGTTAGAAAATATATTCTCAAATTAGAAATTAATATATTTAAGTAATTATTTCTTATTATCAACAATTTTTAAAAAATTCAATTAAGAGTTTGACGAATGTCATTTGTGTATCCAGGCCAAGTTGCGCTATTGAAAGGCAGGTCGTGACATAAAAAAATATATAAACTAAAGTACAATTTTTTTTTAAAGTTATAAAATGTTATAATATAATTAAAAGTGAACAAAATTACATTAAAAAAATATATAATCTGCCATTAGCTCTTTAAAATGCCACGGTAGCATGCACAAATTTGTGTTGTTAGCCTGGGAAAGTGCATTTCATTGTGTTGTTGACTCATTGACAGCATTCATGCGGTTATAGATAACTTGTAGTAAGCTCATTTCACACAATATTCCTCACATTAATCCTAACTTAACAACCGCCCCCCCAAAGAGCCTTCCACTGGTGTGTGGCGACAGTGTAGCGTGTATGTCAGTTTCAGACTTAGCTTGGCTGGTCACATAGTTGTGTCTTGTGACTCTGTGACATTGTCTCATTATTTACAGGTTTTACTGCAACCAGACATTTCCTTACTATGCAAGATTGGCAAGACCCTTGACAACACTGGTACTATAGCATATGGTCATTGCATACACTGGATCTATAGCATATGGTCATTGCCTACACTGGCACTGTAGCATATGGTCATTGCCTACACTGTCACTATAGCATATGGTCATTTGCCTACACTGCCACTATGCCACTATAGCATATGGTCATTGCCTACACTGTCACTATAGCATATGGTCATTGCCTACACTGTCACTATAGCATATGGTCATTTGCCTACACTGCCACTATAGCATATGGTCATTGCCTACACTGCCACTATAGCATATGGTCATTGCCTACACTGTCACTATAGCATATGGTCATTGCCTACACTGTCACTATAGCATATGGTCATTGCCTACACTGTCAATATAGCATATGGTCATTGCCTACACTGTCACTATAGCATATGGTCATTGCCTAAACTGTCACTATAGGATATGGTCATTGCCTGCACTGTCACTATAGCATATGGTCATTGCCTACACTGCCACTATAGCATATGGTTATTGCCTACACTGCCACTATAGCATATGGTCATTGCCTACACTGGCACTATAGCATATGGTCATTGCCTACACTGGCACTATAGCATATGGTCATTGCCTACACAGTCACTATAGCATATGGTCATTGCCTACACTGTCACTATAGCATATTGTTATAGCATGCTTTTTATTATAGCAAATGGTCATTGCCTACACTGTCACTATAGCATATGGTCATTGCCTACACTGTCACTATAGCATATGGTCATTTCCTACACTGTCACTATGGCATATGGTCATTGCCTACACTGCCACTATATCATATGGTTATTGCCTACACTGCCACTATAGCATATGGTCATTGCCTACACTGTCACTATAGTATATGGTCATTGCCTATACTGTCACTATAGCATATGGTCATTGACTACACTGGCACTATATCATATGGTCATTGCCTACACTGTCACTATAGCATATTGTTATAGCCTGCTTTTTATTATAGCATATGGTCATTGCCTACACTGTCACTATAGCATATGGTCATTTCCTACTCTGTCACTATGGCATATGGTCATTGCCTACACTGTCACTATAGCATATGGTCATTGCCTACACTGTCACTATAGCATATGGTCATTGCCTACACTGTCACTATAGCATATGGTCATTGACTACACTGTCACTATAGCATATGGTCATTGCCTACACAGTCACTATAGCATATGGTCATTGCCTACACTGTCACTATAGCATATTGTTATAGCCTGCTTTTTATTATAGCATATGGTCATTGCCTACACTGGCACTATAGCATATGGTCATTGCCTACACTGGCACTATATCATATGGTCATTGCCTACACTGTCACTATAGCATATTGTTATACTTGCTTTTTATTATAGCATATGGTCATTGTTAACACTTTCACTATAATATCTGGTCATTGCCAACACTGCCAGTTGGGTATCTGATCCCACCCAGACTACATCAACTTGTATCTTCAATTCCTTCCAACACCACCAATTACCATCAACATTCCCCAGCACCATTTACACGACTTCCACCCTTTGCCATTTGTATCACCTTCACCGATTCATTGGGTGCCTCAATCTACATTATTTTTGCGAGATGGAAGTGGGGGGGGGGCGGGAGTATGGTTTCCTCTTTAGCAAACAAAAGATTTGCTGGGCTAGAAGTTTAAGGGTTCGGTATTGGGGCTCGACTACACTGCCAGCCGAGGTGAAAGTGTTCAATCCATTTACCCAATATTTCTTAAGTGTGTCATGGCAAGAGGTACGAGTGCACACACAAATGTGTCAGGGCTAGAGATACGAGTGTGTCAGGGTTAGAGATACGAGTGTGTCAGGGCTACATGTACGAGTGTGTCAGAACTAGAGGTACGAGTGTGTCAGAGCTAGATGCATGAGTGCACACACAAGTATGCCAGGGCTAGAGTACTAGTGTGTCAGGGCTAGAGGTACGAGTGTGTCAGAGCTAGAGGTACGAGAGCACACACAAGTATGTCAGGGCTAGAGTACTAGAGTGTCAGTGCTAGAGATACGAGTGTGTCAGAGCTAGAGGTACGAGTGCACACACAAGAATGCCAGGGCTAGAGTACTAGTGTGTCAGGGCTAGAGGTACGAGTGTGTCAGAGCTAGAGGTACAAGTGCACAGAACCCTTGAAAATGTGTCGTCTTTTTTGACGCACTCCATATTTTCCAATAATTGTTTACAGGATAATAAAATTACCTTTTTTATTTTCACTCGAACATGTATTGTGATATACGATAACAATTCCAGTCTCGAATACCAAATTGTTAACTGTAAATTACGTAAACAACCCTTCCATCTGCTTAGGCTTAGCTCTAATCTGGCTCAGATTGAATGCTGCTATGCAAACACTCTTCTGCCTATTAATGTTAAAAAACGCCGTGATTCTCGCATCCACTCAACGAAAAGATTTTAACGTTGAGGTATAAATCTGTTGTTTTTAACGCAACAACATAGCCAAAGGCAAATGTACGAAATGTCCGTAAGATTGAACACGTTGATAACTATAGGCGGGGTATGCCAGCTAATGATTCCTGTTTGAGACACTTTTTTACTTCTCACGATAAATTCGATCGCATCATAGACTTTAAGAAGTTACTATTTTTAATAAAAGCCATCTTCTGAGGGCCCGTGAGTTGTGTGTTTTAGGGGCCACGTGTGATTGTGTGATTGAGGGCCCCTGTGTTCGGTGGACGTGTGATGGAAGCCCTCAGCTAAGTATGTTTTGAAGGCCCCGTGTGTTGAGTGATTGAGGGCTCCTTAGTGTGTTAAATGTGTATGTTTTGAACGTCCTTGTTTGAAGTGTGTGTTTAAGGCCCCTGTGTGTTAGGTGTGTATGTTTTGAAGGCCTCGAATGATGCGCGAGCCAGCTTTGAGCGCCTTGTGTTTAACCCGTATGTGTGTAGTGAACAGGGTCGAACGTTAACCCGGGGACGTACATTTATAACGTTAATCCCAAGGCCAGACAAGGGTCTTATAGGCTTACCTGGTGGTTGTGATGTGGGGGAGGGGTTTGGGAGGAGAGCCATAGCCAACGGTTCTCAAATTCAAGCAACTGAAGCAAACTAGCTAAAATGACAAGTAGTTATAATTATGAAGAATACTTATGCTACCTGAACAACATTAATTGTCCCCTAAACATTTAACAATGAAGAATACTTGAACTACTTGTACCACATCAAAGGTTCCCATAAATATAAAGGGTAGTCCAAACTTTTCGCATCGTGGGCCATATTCGTTGAAGTTAAGATATTCGGGGGCTGGATTAAATTAATAAGTAAAAATGGCATAGGTTGAGAAGTTTTTATTGCAAAGTTTTAATGTGATGGATGAAACACAGATCTTAAATGCAGTAAATAGCCGAGGTCAGGCTCAATGCCACTGGTTTTGATATCACGAAGGTGAAAGTCACTTATTCTCGTGCGCACTCGGTTATTGTAAAATTCATTACTGAAAATGTCTGCTCACACATATATGGCGAGCAAAAAAAGCCGAGCATTTTCTTAGCAAATGTTCGAAAATCGAATTTCTTGGAATCTCTTTTTATCCAGCTAACGGTAAAAAATAATCAGAGAAATATGTTGTTGGCTGCTGCGACATTCAGCAACACTTTTCAACTCAATGAGTTTCAGCTGCATATTGCCTGGAGCATTATCAGGGTCAACAGATAAAGGTGTAGGAAAAAATTGATTTCCTTTTTCAATAGTTTCAAAGTCCTGAAAGCTTCTTTGAAATCTATCAGCCAAGGATGTGATATCTGCAACATAACCTCTGCATTTGCTCATTGAAGATTCTTTCTGGAAAACTTAACATGATTTGTTCTTGTAGAAAGGGGAAATGTGTTGTATTAGGCTGCATTTGAGACAGTTGACTTTGAAAATGTTGTAGCTTGTTCCCAAAAGGCCTTGATATGTGAATATAATTGGCTTACCACTGCATTGTGCCCTTGAAGATTTGTGTGAATAATGTTTAGGTGTCTTGTCATATCAAATAAAAATGCAAAACCTGCCAGCCAAGCATTATCAGATGGATCTGGAATTGGTTGTTCCCTATCTTCCATGAATTCCCTAATTTGTTTTTAAGTTCGTAGAAGCGCTGTAAGTGCCGTCTCGTGATTGAGCCATCTTACATCATTGTGATACACAACATCTACCTGTTCTCCCTGGATGTCAAGAAGAAAATTCTGAACAAAAATGCTTTGGTTTATCACATAATTATGTATCATTGTATCTTTAATATTTTTCAATATTGTATCAAAATTTAAAAACAAATTGGTTTCATGTACAAAAATATATATTTCAGACTGCAACTGGTTAATATTTACTTTTACATAATTATAATTTAAGTGTAATTTGCCCAATCAATATCTTCATTTTAAAAAATAATTTAATAAATTAATTTACTGGATCATTTATGGCAGGGTTTCCAAAGTCCGGCCCGCTGGCCAAAACCGGCCATCGTAGCAATTGTAACTGGTCCGTGGCCTCATCTTAAATGAATAATTGACTGACGTCTTTTTTTCTGTAAAGACATTATATTTATAACAAAAGTTGAATTTTGATGCTATTTTGAGTATGTCAAATGATGGCAAAAATTGATGACGTTTTATTTTATTTTTGTTTTACAACGTGGAAATGGATTTTTAAAAACCCGATAAAGTTATGTGCTGTTAAGTGATGAAAATTTTGCAAAATATTAAAGATAAATCATTATGTGATACACCAACGTATTTTTGTTTATTATTATTACATATTAATTGATTTTTCCTAATGGCAAAACATGTGTTTAATAATTTCTATTTCGTATTTTTGACTATTCCAAATTTGACAAATTTATATTAATACAATAATATTCACTGCAATATTATTATTAATGACTGGGAGTCCCTACCATTCATGTCACTATTATTTAACAGTTGGTCTCCTAAACAGAGGCGTCCTCCGCAGTTCGTCTAGTCTTGAGCTAGAGTCATTCGTAGGGGTGAGACGTGAAAGTCTAGGCTTCACATAGTAAAACAAATTAATGAAGACCTCAGGGAAAGTAACGGCTATGTTAAAAGTCTAGGCTTCACATAGTAAAACAAAGCAATGAAGACCTCAGGGAAAGAAACGGCTATGTTAAAAGTCTAGGCTTCACATAGTAAAACAAAGCAATGAAGACCTCAGGGAAAGAAACGGCTATGTTACATTTTTTTGTAGATTTGAGATATTTAAAGTTCAAAACTATACCTATTTATAATTAATCAGCTAAATATTTATTAATTTTTCAAAGGGTCAGAGATATTATTTGTTCATAAAACCTCATTCAGAACATTTTATATTTGACCCTCTATCAGATACTAAAAAAAATGTGTTATAGCCGTTTCTTCCCTTGCGGTCTGATCACTACTCACTCCAAGCGTACAGAAGACAACACCAACAGAAGACAACACCAAAAGTCGAAGCCCCTTGCACTTTGATACCTGAGACCCATTGTATGCTCTTATGGTACACACTAGTGGCGCATCCGAATTTAGGGTCAATATCGCCAGTGGTGGAACGAGAATCTCGCTTTAAACCCATTTCGCCAAGAAAATTAAGAACATGCACGGAAATTTGCCCCCCTCACACACACACACAAATATAACTAAATAAACTTAAATAAAATAATTAAAAAAATTAATTAATTAATATTTAAAACAAAAATAAACAATAAGTAATTTTCCCCCAAGAGTAAACCCTCCGCACCCCAATCCTAACTACGCCACTGATAACAAACCCGTAGCAGAGAGGAATTTGGAAAAGTGACGTATAACATTCCTTATGCCAAATAACTTTATTTAACCCGTATTTAAGTAATGAAGATTGTTAGTTACATGGTGATTTCACAGATTCTTGGCTAAGTTAAAGTCATTGCTCACCACTAATTAAAGTCATTGTTCAGCACCAATTAAAGTTATTGTTCAGCACTAGTTTATGTCATTGTTCAGCACTAATTAATTTCAGTGTTCAGCACTAATTGAAGTTATTGTTCAGTACTAATTAAAAGTTATTGTTCAGCACTAATTAAATTTATGGTTCAGCACTAATTAAAGTCATTGCTCAGCACTAATTAAAGTCATTGCTCAGCACTTATTAGAGTCATTGTTCAGCACTAATTAAAGTTATTGTTCAGCACTAATTAAAGTTATTGTTCAGCACTAATTAAATTTATTGTTCAGCACTAATTAAAGTCATTTCTCAGCACTAATTAAAGTCATTGTTCAGCACTAATTAAAGTTATTGTTCAGCACTAATTAAAGTTATTGTTCCGCACTAATTAAATTTATGGTTCAGCACTAATTAAAGTTATTGTTCAGCACTAATTAAAATTATTGTTCAGCACTAATTAAAGTTATTGTTCAGCACTAATTAAAGTCATTTCTCAGCACTAATTAAAGTCATTGTTCAGCACTAATTAAAGTTATTGTTCAGCACTAATTAAAGTTATTGTTCAGCACTAATTAAAGTCATTGCTCAGCACTTATTAGAGTCATTGTTCAGCACTAATTAAAGTTATTGTTCAGCACTAATTAAAGTTATTGTTCAGCACTAATTAAAGTTATTGTTCAGCACTAATTGAAATTATTGTTCAGCACTAATTAAAGTTATTGTTCAGCACTAATTAAAGTTATTGTTCAGCACTAATTGAAGTTATTGTTCAGCACTAATTAAAGTTATTGTTCAGCACTAATTAAAGTTATTGTTCAGCACTAATTAAATTTACGGTTCAGCACTAATTAAAGTTATTGTTCAGCACTAATTAAAGTTATTGTTCAGCACTAATTAAAGTTATGGTTCAGCACTAATTAAAGTCATTGTTAAGCACTAATTAAATTTATGGTTCAGCACTAATTAAAGTCATTGCTCAGCACTAATTAAAGTTATTGTTCAGCACTAATTAAAGTTATTGTTCAGCACTAATTGAAGTCATTGTTCAGCACTAATTAAAGTTATTGTTCAGCACTAATTAAAGTCATTGCTCAGCACTTATTAGAGTCATTGTTCAGCACTAATTAAAGTTATTGTTCAGCACTAATTAAAGTTATTGTTCAGCACTAATTGAAGTTATTGTTCAGCACAAATTGAAGTTATTGTTCAGCACTAATTAAAGTTATTGTTCAGCACTAATTAAAGTTATTGTTCAGCACTAATTGAAGTTATTGTTCAGCACTAATTAAAGTTATTGTTCAGCACAAATTGAAGTTATTGTTCAGCACTAATTAAAGTTATTGTTCAGCACTAATTAAAGTTATTGTTCAGCACTAATTGCATTTATTGATCAGCACTAATTAAAGTCATTGCTCAGCACTAATTAAAGTCATTGCTCAGCACTTATTAGAGTCATTGTTCAGCACTAATTAAAGTTATTGTTCAGCACTAATTAAAGTTATTGTTCAGCACTAATTAAAGTTATTGTTCAGCACTAATTGAAATTATTGTTCAGCACTAATTAAAGTTATTGTTCAGCACTAATTAAATTTATTGTTCAGCACTAATTGAATTTATTGTTCAGCACTAATTAAAGTTATTGTTCAGCACTAATTAAAGTCATTGATCAGCACTTATTAGAGTCATTGTTCAGCACTAATTAAAGTTATTGTTCAGCACTAATTAAAGTTATTGTTCAGCACTAATTGAAGTTATTGTTCAGCACTAATTAAAGTTATTGTTCAGCACAAATTGAATTTATTGTTCAGCACTAATTAAAGTTATTGTTCAGCACTAATTAAAGTTATTGTTCAGCACTAATTGAATTTATTGTTCAGCACTAATTAAAGTCATTGCTCAGCACTAATTAAAGTCATTGCTCAGCACTTATTAGAGTCATTGTTCAGCACTAATTAAAGTTATTGTTCAGCACTAATTAAAGTTATTGTTCAGCACTAATTGAAGTTATTGTTCAGCACTAATTAAAGTTATTGTTTAGCACTAATTAAAGTCATTGCTCAGCACTTATTAGAGTCATTGTTCAGCACTAATTGAAGTTATTGTTCAGCACTAATTAAAGTTTTTTTCAGCACTAATTAAAGTTATTGTTCAGCACTAATTAATGTCATTGTTCAGCAATAGTTTATGTCATTGCTCAGCACTAGTATATGTCATTTTACCACGTTTTTATTAACTCGCTTTCGTTCCTGTTTGTTTGTTTGTTGGTTTGTCCAAGATTTTTTCAAATCTGCCTATGTAAAATGGAACCACTTCTGATGGTCCTAGAGATCTGAAATTTTTACCACTGATAGATCTTGGATGACAATGCATTGTATCAAAATTTCAGTTCGATCGAATGTACAGTTATTAAATTATTGAACTTTTTAGTTTATCTATATATAAGCATCTGTACCGTCTGCCTTTGTTGACATCCGTGAGTCCCCCCCCCGTGACCACATCACAATGTTTTTAAAATGTTGGGCGGGCTCTTGTGAGGTGTTTGGTAAAATAAATAGAGGTAAAAAAATATTTGGAAAAACTAGGTTATTATAAGTGGGCTAAAAAGAATAAAATAAATTGAAGTAAAAAAAAAGATTTTTAAAAACCACGCTTTTATAAGCGGACTAAAAAAAAGAAAATAATTTAAAACTTATTAGTTCAAGTACTTCGATTTAATATGACTAAAAACGTGAGCGGGTGTTTGGTATAAAAATTAAAGATTTCTAATTTAGAAGGCAAAAGAGAGATCTATAAGTGAGAAAATGAGTGAACCTCATATGTTAAACCTCATAAGCGCATGCCCCACGTTTTTAGTCATATTAAATATAAGTACTTGAACTAATAAGTTTTAAATTATTTTCTTCTTTTTAGTCCGCTTATAAAAACGTGGTTTTTAAACATATTTTTTAACTTCTATTTATTCAACACTAGTTATGAAAATATTATGTAGAATAGAACAAGTCTAGACAGTCTCCCTCAGTAGGAAATGAAAAAAAAATGTACCCAAATTTGTTACCGAGAATCACAGGCGTGAGTTGAATTCACATTTAGCACGAATATAAAAATTGGCACATGACATCAAAACTTGACCTAAATGATCCAAAGTGTGGATTCATGTTAACATTGCTTTAACCCTCAGACATTATTTTATACTACCGTCCCCAAATACAAACACTTTAAAAAGCCTTGCACAGTATAGAGACTTCTATCAGAGTCGTACTTTGCTCGCTATAGACTTGTTTCAGAGCTGTACTTAGCACGCTATAGACTTCTACCAGAGCTGTACTTAGCACGCTATAGACTTCTATCAGAGCCGTACTTTGCACGCTATAGACTTCTATCAGAGCCGTACTTTGCACGCTATAGACTTCTACCAGAGCTGTACTTTGCACGCTATAGACTTCTATCAGAGCCGTACTTTGCACACTATAGACTTCTATCAGAGCTGTACTTTGCATGCTATAGACATCTATCAGAGCTGTACTTTGCACGCTATAGACTTCTATCAGAGCCGTACTTTGCACGCTATAGACTTCTACCAGAGCTGTACTTTGCACGCTATAGACTTCTATCAGAGCCGTACTTTGCACACTATAGACTTCTATCAGAGCTGTACTTTGCATGCTATAGACATCTATCAGAGCTGTACTTTGCACACTATAGACTTCTATCAGAGCTGTACTTTGCTCGCTATAGACTTATATCAGAGCCGTACTTTGCTCGCTATAGACTTCTATCAGAGCTGTACTTTGCACGCTATAGACTTCTATCAGAGCTGTACTTTGCACGCTATAGACTTCTATCAGAGCTGTTTTTTGCTCGCTATAGACTTCTATCAGAGCTGTACTTTGCTCGCTATAGACTTCTTTCAGAGCTGTACTTTGCTCGCTATAGACTTCTATCAGAGCTGTATTTAGCACGCTATAGACTTCTATCAGAGCTGTACTTTGCACGCTATAGACTTCTATCAGAGCTGTACTTTGCTCGCTATAGACTTCTATCAGAGCTGTACTTTGCACGCTATAGACTTCTATCAGAGCCGTACTTTGCACGCTATAGACTTCTATCAGAGCTGTACTTTGCTCGCTATAGACTTCTTTCAGAGCTGTACTTTGCTCGCTATAGACTTCTATCAGAGCTGTACTTTGCTCGCTATAGACTTCTAACAGAGCTGTACTTTGCACGCTATAGACTTCTATCGGAGCCGTACTTTGAGCTTCCACCTAACAACCCCATAACTCGGGTCTCGTTTGCCCTGACGCCGCCAGTTGTTATCCCACCCTCCCCCCAGGATGGGTCAATAATTATTCCTCCTCCTGACCCACTCCCCCACACACACAAATTCGTCCCTCCCTTAAACCCCTCTTAGAACCTTTAGCCGGCCGATCTTGTTGAACCAAGAAACATGACATCTGAGACGAAGGCGGTTGTGCTAACACGGCTCCAAGTGATTAGGCTCACGGGCAAATAGTCTCTCGGGGGTTGGGCGAATAGCCGTTCGGTTTGTATCAGCTGTTTGTCTCCACTGGTCAAGGCGATCATTGATTGACATTGATAGTGTGTCCCTCGCCAGTTTCACCTTCCTGGTACGTGGGAACATTTCGACCAACACCACGCGGCCGATTAATTTGTATCTTTATTTTTTTTTCATTTTCATAAAACAAACGCTTTGTATATGTTTAAATGTCATCTCCAGCTTCTTATTCTGTATGCGTAACTACCGACGTAGATAGGGGGTGGTTGGCCCCGGAGGCACAGGCTACCAAATGATTCAGTCGCTATTTTAATGGTTCGTTAACCTAAAAGTACATAAATAAGGGATTTTACCATTACTTGTATACTATAAAGTAAGAATAACGATCCAGCTAGTGCAAGCTAAAAGTAAATATTTATTAATACTATTAAATTTGATATAGAAGACAATTTAAAAATAAAGACACACAAAGATATATTTCTTGTAGCGCGAGAAAACTTATCTTATTACAGATTGCTAAAAGTGATACAGTGATACTCCCTCCTGTAGCTCATGGCTCTTGTATATCTCACACGTCTACTGGTCACAGTCGGTCAATTTATTTATGAGCAGCGAATCATAAGTTTCAACAATTGAAAGCCCGCATTTCTACCTCGCTGGTATTTTTTGTTGTTAATGAAATCAACAACTGTAAAAGTTCAAAATAATATATATATATATAAACTTTGTATGTGTGTATGTATGTATATATATATAAGCTTTGTATGTGTGTATGTATGTATATATATATAAACTTTGTATGTGTGTATGTATATATATATATATATATATAAACTTTGTATGTGTGTATGTATGTATATATATATATAAACTTTGTATGTGTGTATGTATGTATATATATATATATATAAACTTTGTATGTGTGTATGTATGTATATATATATATAAACTTTGTATGTGTGTATGTATATATATATATATATATAAACTTTGTATGTGTGTATGTATATATATATATATATAAACTTTGTATGTGTGTATGTATGTATATATATATATATAAACTTTGTATTTGTGTATGTATGTATATATATATATAAACTTTGTATGTATGTATATATTGGCGAAGTACGTGGGAAAGCCGAGTGATGCCAACATAGGCCAACTACAGATATTGGAGGTGATAAGTTCGAGAGATAACGTTTCGTGGAAAATGTTTGCTTTCTATTGTTCCATGGTCGTGAATAAAAAAATCCCCAAAAATAACCCCAGGCTGTTTATTCCCGATCTTTCATAAACAATTTTTTTAATGTTTATTATTATTATATTTTTTTTAAAATTCATTTTTTACTTTAAATGTCAAGACTTAAATATATATCACACTAACTGGCATAGCTTAAGTCCATTGTTTTCTGTGGGTGGGGGGGGGGTGTAAATTAGGCAAATTTAATCCATGACAAATTGCCCTGTTGATTTGTTAGATGTTTTTACCAGTAATCGCATTTTCGTCTTGTTGGTGGCTCGATTGAGTTTACATTGTACTCGCATTTTGTTTCCATCTTGTAGGTAGGTGGTTGCAGAGTCATTTAAAGAAAAAAAATATTTTAGATGTTGACATTTTGCTCAAATAATCTTCCTGAGGGAAATTTTTGCGAAAAAAAAGTATTTGTCTTTTAAAAGACATCTTTTTTTTTGGGGGGGGGTTCTTTAAGGTATATGGGATTTTGTATTTAACTTGGATTTTAGGACATAGTTCTTTTGCAACATACAGATATATGATTTTGATATTTCCTCGAATACAAGTATGAATGTTAGTTGTGACGTCACAACATATCAAGTTTATTTAATAGTAGATGTCATCGCTATACTTTTCTTAAGTTAGTATATGTTAACTAGTGACACTCGTACCGTAAATCTTTTAAAAAAATAATAATAATAGAAATAAATTTAAAAAAAAACATTTAAAAAAACAAATTAAAAAATACGAATATGAAAAAAGCAAAATAAATATAAAGAATCATTTAAGAATAAATATTTCTTTTTAAAAAATCCATTTTTGCTGTTGGTATTATTGTATTTAGTTTTGATCGAGTTCAGATCTCGTATACTTAACAACTATTTAACTATACAGATTACTTTCATTTCTTTATTTATAGATTTACTTCCTTACATTTAATCCTCGCCTCCCCGTCTCGTTTGTTGCCCCTCGCCTCCCCGTCTCGTTTGTTGCCCCTCGCCTCCCCGTCTCGTTTGTTGCCCCTCGCCTCCCCGTCTCGTTTGTTGCCCCTCGCCTCCCCGTCTCGTTTGTTGCCCCTCGCCTCCCCGTCTCGTTTGTTGCCCCTCGCCTCCCCGTCTCGTTTGCTGCCCCTCGCCTCCCCGTCTCGTTTGACACATCTCTATATTAACAGATAATCAAGGGTCCATGAAGCCCTTGCCAACAAGCTCTTCAGTGTCCCTCGCCAGTCAGGTGAACTACCTCTAAGTGCCCTAAGGTCTCTACTTCAGTCAGAGCTCAATTTTACCCCTGCACCAGCCCCCACTCACGACTGGTTCTCGTGATACTATCGAAGAAACGGTTTGACAGTCACTAACCCCCGCCCACCCCACCGCCGGTGCTATCTCTACCCTGTTATCCGGGTTTGTCTGATAAGAGACCCGGCTCCACCTTGAAGAATATCGCCTTACGAGAGGCCTCAGTATGCAAGTGGTACTTCTCTACGTCTCTTATCGCCGCTTTTTAGATCACTTTCGGCCTCACTGTAGAGCAGTTTCAAAGACCAATGTAAGAACTATAAGTGAAACCTATTTGGCGCATGCGCCAGAAAGTACTTAAGACAACACATTTTACAACCGGACACTACAACCGGACACTACAAACGGACAATAATCAATGGTTGTTGCGCACCGGAGGTCAATCTCACTGAGATTTGGAAGCTTGACTTCCTCCCGACTCCCTCTTGGACCTTTGTCCACTCTGCTGGCTTTGGCTGGAATTGTTTCTTGTATACGTTAAAAGGCCTTTTTACCTCCTGTTGCCCTTCATGTTCCCACTTTTCAATTGTTATTACAATTGAACCCTCGTTTATTGCGGTTAATGGGACCGAAGACCCCTGTGATAGGTGAACATCTGCGAAGTAGGGACACCAACTGTTAAGCAATACACAATCGGTAGATACGTTTACAGTTACCGTATAATCGTATGGCGAAGTACACGTTATTTATATACTATAGGTTGTGCTGCGGCGTCGTGGCGCCTGCGGCGCCCACTTATTTTACCACCTTTTTCATAAGCCCAACTAACTTGTCCTTGTTTGATAAATAAGAATGTTGCTGGTGATTCAGATATGTGGGAAAAGATTGAATTGGGATCGGACACCAACGTACTTGGGAATCAAGTTGGACCAGAAGGTCCAACTACATAACCATGTGCGTGAATTGTGCGCCAAAGGAACAGCTAAACTGTCCCTGGTGAAGAAACTGGCTAGCACTGGGGTGCGGACGCAAGACTACTGAGAGCTCTCTATCTCGGTAGTGTGAGGGGTGCCATTGACTACAGCCTCCCTCCCGGTCCAGGCCTTTGCGAGCCGTACGGCTCTAGAGGGTCTGGATCGAATACAGAACCAAGCTCTACGGTTTGTATGCGGGGCGTTGCGTACGACACCCACAGCCGCTGTAGAAATTATGTCCAACGTAGAACCCCTGGCGATAAGGCGAGAAAAGGCAATCATGACCACGGTAGAACGATACCGTAGGTTGGAGCATGACGAACCCTGCTTCCAATTACAAGACCGATGGGTAAAGAGGACCCGACTGAAAAGACCATCCTTCATGGATACGGTCTACGAACTAGAAGACTCAGTCCCCATACCCAAGCACAGGGAACGAATGCGACTGGTCCCTGCTCGAGGGCCACATGAAAGCTTTGACTTGCCTAATCTATGTTTGACACTGGCAAATACAGCGGTGACGAAAGCCAGTCCCGTCGAGCTCCAGCGAGACGAGACTCTGAAGACAATCGAAGCTTATGGCGACAAGCGTGGTAAAAGTCTTTACGGACGGCTCGCGTTTCAAAGGATGGCAGAAATGGATACGGAGTACTAATTCAATACCCTCAACCTGGACCTGACAGTATCGAACTGTCAGGGCCGTGCGGAGCCGCAAACAGTAGTCACGACACCGAACTGGAGGCGATCCGCAAGGGTTTGAAAGAAGTGCGCCGACGTCTAGCAAGAAGAAAGGTTTTCCGATCGTCGTAGTCTTCACCGATTCACGGTTTTTGCTCGAGACTGTGGGTCGATCCTCTCTGGAGACGAAAACGGTCAATGTCATTTTGGTAACAGTAGGTGAAATCCTAGCACTAGGCGGAAAAGTAGTCCTTCAGTATATCACTGGGCACAGTGGCGAGCCTCATTCAGACAGGGTCGATAAGTTGGCGAGAGAAGGTTCAGCTCAGCCCCAACCCGATCGCCCGATGACCCAGCTGGGGGTCAGATCGTGGCTTAAGGACCATTTCCGAGAGAAATGGCTCCAGGACTGGGCCTCTGGAAGCACGGCCAGAAGAGTATTCCAGTACATGCCGCGACCGAGCAAAAGCGACTCCTGGTGGGAAATTGGACGTAGCAATCAGACGCTCATAACTAGAATGAGAACTGAACATTGTCCCATACGAAGCTACTTGTACAAGTTTAACACTAGAAGGGAAATGGCCTGTAGGCTGTGTGGCCACCCTGAAGAGACGGTGGCCCACGTACTTGAAGAGTGCCCCGAGCTGTGCGGGGATTTGGAAGGAGAAGTAACGGTACCTGCAGAGGAGATTACCTCTACGGCGATGCCCGCTTGATGAGGCTCGCTTGCGATAAAATGAACCGGGTCTTAAGAGCTTAACGGCTCGACCCAAAAGAGAATGAACATTCACGATACATAAGAAATATTACACTTTCTGAAATGTTCACAAAGTATTTTATAATAGGGGTTGTAGGGCGCCGTAGGCGCCCACTTTATTTTTTGTCAAAAGCCCAAGTAACTTATCCTTGTTTGATAAATACGAAATATTAAACTTCCCGGAATGTACACAAAGTATTTTATAATTAACCATCATCAAATCATCTTTTTACATTGTTTCATTTTCCAAAATTAAAATATGAGCTAAAACAATGACGGCATATAAAATTTTTTACAGCGCATCTTTAATTTACAATCATTTTGCGCACCGATGCACACCTTGTATTTTAAAATATAAGATCTAACAATTACATCATATAATTTGTTTTACATTACTAATCACCACACGCTTTTTTAAACTGCTATAGACTGTTATACATCGTTCCTCAGCGTTCCACATCCAATGTGTGAGTGAGCCAGTGACTTTGACTATTATTTTATTTATGACGTGATGATGGTGATGAAAATGCTTTGCAGTAAAAATTATGAAGATGAAGGTGATGATGACTTTTAATGTGCAGCCAATGACGGTATTTTAAGTCTCTTCAGACGACAGTGCCATTCTCTAGGGGAACCTTATCTAATACTGCTACTATATAGGGTTGCCAATTACGTGGCCACCAAAAGGAGGACATAATAAAACAAAAAGGAAGACAAAGGAGGGCATTTTGAATAACTCACTTGAGCCGTCCTGGATTAAACTCACAGTCAGTGCAATATTATTGTAATAACAGCCACCGTTCATGCAAGAGTCTTGCAAAAACATATTAATTTTTTTTTCTTCTAAAAAATTATTTAAGCTTGCGGTATTGGCCAAACAATTGCACATCATCTACAGTAATACCTTTCTCTTTCAGGTGAAAATTGCATGCCAAAAGGTCATCAAATTTAATGTCTTTGATTTTTATCTAAGTACATCCAATTAAAGCATTGAAATTCACTAAAAGGTTTCAACCACTTTTCTAAATAACGACTGCATGCGCCATACACCAATTTAACATCTGCCATAAAATTAGTATATTCTTCTTCTGGACCACTTCCTTTAAGTCTTCTCAACATCCACCTGACTTTAAGTGCAATAAATGTCTCCTCCTATTTTTTTTCAAAACTTCCAATCTTGTCCAAAGACGGCTCATAACCTCCTGTACTGATGATTCATTTTTTGTAATGACAGTGACAGCAATATTTTTCAACCTAGATCTAGGTTTTTTCTTCCTTCTCTATGTTTGTATGTTTTTTTTATTTAAAAAATAGCCATAATCTAGGTTTTTAAAAGTAAACATACGACGTAATAGTTCTAATAATGATATATACAAATTATAATATAAAATGTAAGAAAGCCGGACATTTAAAACGATTTTAGCTTTGCCTGCCGGACGGAGGACATTGAGCTAAAAAGGAGGACATAAAAAGGAGGACATGTCCTCCTTTTGCCGGACGTCTGGCAACCATACTACTATATTTAAAACACCCTAAAGCAGTGAACCGCGAAGTAGGGAGGAATTACTGTATTAATTTTTTTTTAAAGATAGCATTATTAGTTTAACTTTTTAAAAAAAGTCATGTATGAGTGAGGCAAAAAGCTTGATTACCCAAGGAGGCACTAGGCGTTATACATCGCATCAACTGTGCCTTTCCCCGCTTTCTTTGTGTGCTATATTTTATATGTTAACAAACACGAATTTTTCACACTACAGCTAATCATTTGTAACCTACGTTTATTTGAGCTTTGGGCGCTTCTTGTTGTGCAAATTCTTCTTTCTTGGAGTTGCTGTTTATGTATTCAGAAATTGTTAAGCATAAAGTCGTGTTTGAAATTAATTGCATGGATAAATAATTCATTTTTAGCTGTAACTTTTTAATGTATAAAGACTTCAGGCGCTAGTTGGTGCTGGCAATGAAAATTTCAAGAATTTGAATGAAATTGAAATACCGAGGAAATTAATAAAAACCTGAGGGTAAACTTAAAAATTAAACAAATAAGAAATCTCTATTTTGTTTAGAGATTAATTCTCACGTGATAGTGAACGTCATGTTATAATTGAATTGAGGCTTGTCAAGAAGAAATGAGGTCATAACTTTCAATCCTGGTTAATAACACAGAATATCCCTTGACAGGTGATTGGCAAATAGAGGAAAGGTGTATGTGTGTGTGTGCGTGTTGGGTTGTAACATTCACTTTTCGTCAGCACTAAATTAAACCAAAGCCAGGTGCGGGTGGGGTCAAGGACGATGGTACAGTGTTGATAATGAACTTTGAACAATAAAGAATGAATCCAGAGAGCCGGAACTTGTGAGGCAGCCATGGTGGATTCTGAACTGATTCCAGGAATTTTATGAATGGCGATGAGTCTCACTAATCTGACCTCACGTAGGCTGTCGTAGGAAGCAATTATCTTCCATATCGAAGAAGCGCCTGTAACAGATAATATAAGATAAACTCATTAGCTTAACCTGTACCACGAACAACTGACTTTTTACAAATTGAACATAACAGTACAACAGATTTAAAAAAAAATGTTTATGGCTATGGTGAACGGCTGGATAGCGGAGTCAATAGTGCGCTAGCCTCATAAGCTGAGAGGCGTGGGATCTATCCCACGTTAAAGCCACTATAAAAGTGTTGATGAATGACTAACGCTAATAATGTCCTCCGCTGACCTGGAGACGGATGGGCGCCGCAAAGACCTTCTAAGCCCGTGAATGTTCTAATTAGAACCCCTTACGACCTCGAAAAAAGGTTATGGGACACACACACACAAAATGTTGAACGGAATTGAACTTTCCAATAAATGATAAATTCTTATTTAAACAATTATTATTTTAAATGGTTTAATTATAATTTCTCATTCTTTCCTTTATGATAAGTGTTATTTAGATTTCTCCAACTCTTTAACTTATTGTTTTATGGAATTCAACTGTAACGTATGAAATAATGTGCTTTTTCTCCAGAAGTTCATGCTAAGTTCCTAATTAAGTTAACAAAGATTAGTACCTGTTTCATATAAATTAAATATTATGATAATTCGCGATTGTTTTCTCTTGATGTCAATCACGTACTCTCGTGTCATTCTTTTATGTAATATAATGTAGTTCCCCCCCACCCCTCTCAATTGATTCACAGATTCTCGTGTATTTTCACCACGCAGATTTCAAAATATTCAAATTAAGACTCGGTTTTTGTACGGAATTTCAAAACCAAAAAAATTAGTTGGATTCTTCTGACGGTGCCTTAAACAAGTGAAAGGTTCTCAAACCATTGTTTGACAACTCTTATAAGTGGTCAGTGCCAGGTTGACGGCTGACTGGCTGGTTGCTGCACTGACCAGCGATTCAGACCACGGTGAGAACTCCTGACAGACTGAATGTACTCCCTGGGGAAGTAAGAGGTAAATACGAGTCACTTAAAGGTGTGAGAGTGTCTGAGAGCCGGGAGAGGCCCCCCGGAGGACAGCGCAGATACCAGCACACTGTTCAATCATTGTGTGTGGGTGGTAAGGACAGGTAGGAGGACGGGGAGGGGGTGGGTGACATGCTTCTGTCTGTAGCCAAGCTAGGAGGACGGGGGAGGTTTGGTGTGTTTAGATCAATTTAGTGCCTGCCTGGGGGACGGACGGGAAGAAAGAAAAAAAAACAACAACCTGGCGAATAGAAGAGGACAACTCTTTCAGGTTTTCCCCAAATTTTTTAAGAAGTTTGTTGTTGAACAAATCAGACTCACAATAAGGCATGTGGGGGGGGGGAGTAGGGGTGGATTTACTGAAGGTGGCGTGGATTAAAGAAAGTTGGAGGTGGCGGAGACAGATCTGGTATACAGAAGTGAAACTGAGTTTGTGGTAGTGGTGTTAGTGGGCTGAGTGTAGTAGTGAGGTGAATAGGTGTTTGGGGACATTTCCGATGAGCGTTTTAGGTAAGTAAAGGTGGAATATAATTGTATAGATTGGTGTACTGGTTTGTAGAGTGGTGCAATGACGTGAAGAGTGGTCTACTGGTGTGTAGAGTGGTGTATTGGTGTATAGAAAGTGTAGAGTTATCTATGATTGTGTTGATGGCTGAGAACCACTAATATCGATCTGCAAGAAGTAAGTTAGTTATTTCTGTGCCTGTTAATACCTTTATACCGGCGTTTCTTTCCGTACCAGAAGTGTTTCAGAAAATCTCATTCAAAAGCCCATTAATATGACCACCGGATGTGTGTATTTGATAAAAGACCTACACTTACACACAATGATGAGATGTTTCTAATTCCCCCCAGGCGGACAACTCAAAGCATGTAAGGAAATTAGTGTCTTTAAATAAACGCTTAAACTCTTCTACAACTAATCGACTTGAGATTTTTTAGGTCATTTTGTCATGGCAATTTTGTGTCATGTTCCACTCTTAGAAACAATAATGTGCTTGAAAGAGGGAGAGGGGGAGAGAGAGATAGGGAGAAAGGGATTAGTTAAATGGAGAGTGAGGGGAGCGAAAGAAAGAGAATCGTGGAGGGAGTGACATTGAACGAGAGAGTGAGGAAGAGAACATCAGGGCGGTTGAGGGTAGGGGAGAGTGTGTGGAACGTAGAGTGAGAAGGGGGGGAAGGTGGAGGGAGATTGCTGGTATCCACGTCAACTTAACATCCGTGCAGGCTGTCATGGCAACGGGAAGGGGTCGTTACACATACCCCCCAGCTACTAATGTCCCCAAAGTTTGATAGCGTTCAGACAGGTAGAAATCGTGTGTTCCATTTACCTGGCCCAGAGGGTACACAAAGACAGTCTAGACGTGCTCTTACCTTCTCTCACTTTACCCCCCTTCTCTGTATACAACGTCTCGGGGGTGATGGCCCTGGGTGGTGGGTTGTCGCCCTGGTCGGGTTTGGGTATTCAAACAACGTTTTCGATTATACTGGACATAAAAAAAGAACTCTTCAAGGTTCCTGATTTGTTCTTGTCTGTGCTCAATACGTGTGTGGTGCAAGCTATGGTGGTAGCTAGAGCTGTTGTTGTATAATGCGGGCAGTGGTGGACCCGAGGATATTGTTGTATAGTGCACGCAGCGTCGGAGCTAGGACTGTTTTTGTATAGAGCACGCAGTGGTCGAGCAAGTGATTTTGTTGTATAGTGCTTGCAGCGGCGAAGCTAGGGGTGTTGTTGTATAGTGCTAGGATTGCCAGACGTCCGGCAAAAGGAGGACATGACATGTCCTCCTTTTTTAGCTCAATGTCATCCGTCCGGCAGGCAAACCTAAAATCGTTTAAAATCCGTCTTTTCTCACATTTTATATTATAATTTTTATGTATCGTTTTTATAACTATTACATCAAATGTTTAGTTAAAAAAACAACAACATAGACACCCAGAGAAGGACGAAAAAACCTAGATCTAGGTTGAAAATTATTGCATTCATTGAAAGAGAAGAAACATCAGTATTGCTCAGTGTTGGAGGTTAAGAGCCGTCTTCACACAACCTTGGAAGTTTTGAAAAATAGATTGGAGGATAAGTATATTTCACCAAAAGTCAGGGGGATGTTGAGAAGACTCACGGAAAGTGGTCGAGATGAAGAGTATAATAATTTTATGGCAGATGTTAAGTTGCTGTATGAAACTTTCATTATTCGAAAAGTGGTTGAAACCTTTTGATGAATTTCAATGCTGTAATTTGATGCACTCATATAAAAACAAATACTGTAAATTTGATGACCTTTAGGCATGCATGTTGTATCTGAAAGAGAAGGGTATTATTGTAGATGATGTGCAATTGTTTGACCAATTAGTGCAATCTATAGTCACTTTTACAAGAGAAAAATACTTTAATGAACAGTCGCAGCTATTACAATAAAATTGCTTGTACTGACTGTGAGTTTAATCCGGGACGACTAAAATGAAACATTGAAAATGTCCTACTTTGTCGTCCTCCTTTTTGTCTTACTGTGTCCTCCTTTTGGTGTCCACGTATCTGGCAACCCTATATAGTGCAGACAGTGGTGAAGCTAGGGCAGTTGTATAGTGCATGCAGTGGTTGAGCTAGGGTTTTTGTTGTATAGTTCAGACAGTGTCGGAGATAGTGCTGTTGTCACTGTTGTAGTATGGTGCAATCAGTGGTGGAGCAAGGACTGTCGTCAAGTGGTGCGTGGAGTGATGTAGATCTGGTTATTGTCGATTGCAGGTGAGGGTCACATACTCAACATATTTTTTCCGCCCCATCTTTATAACAAATGCATAACACGCGCCTATCAAACACAACTGCAATCATCAGTGTTATGTCATATCATCTGACCAGTGTGGCATCTTGATGTTACAGACATTTAAAACTAGTAAAAATAAATATTTAAAAATGACCCTTAGACAAAAATAATGGTAGATGGGCATACATTTGCAAAATTAAATTCAATCAGCAATAATTGTAATTTATATAACAATAAGCTTCACTAGGGGTTGTGGGTGTGCGGACCGCACGGGTGACGCGATCACAAGGGGAGACACCAAAGTGTAAAATTATGCATGTTTCCGTTATATGGAACTTGCATACTCATAGGGGGTCTTTGGCGTTAGGGGGTGACACCATGAGCTACCACACTGGGTGCTACGAACTCTAGTGACGCCTCTTTTCATAACAATATTCAAATATGAAAAGTAACATGTCTCCTTCTCCCGCGAGATTCACTAAGTGCTGTGCATGTAGCTGAAGTATTTCGGGAATGTGCAAATTTAAAAAAAAATAATTAAATTAAGGGTTACATATCTGATACATTCACAGGGTAATGTTTATAAGATTACGTCTGTACCCCATAACCCCCTGCGTCTTTAAAATGCCGACATTGTCAGGGAATATCCGTTCCGGAGCCTGGGGTGATTATCCGGCCCGTTGCCGGTGCGGCTTGTGTGACGTCACGCTCTCAGGGGGAGATCAAGGCAAACGTGATACCGCCAAGTGCAAGAAGATTAGCGTCCCTCAACCCCTAACCTCACCACCACCCCCCCTCGCAAATCTATGTTATTCCGTAAGTTAACACGCACAGACACCCAAAACAAGTGAAGCTTTGCGGTTCAATTTCATATGAATTGTAATGTGATCACCCGGTTCTTTCATATGAAATAATTTCAAAAGTAAACGCAAAACAATGAACTACATCACAATGAAATACATCATAATGAACTACATCACAATGAACTACATCACAATGAACTACATCATAATGAACTAGATCACAATGAACTACATCACAATGAACTACATCACAATGAACTACATCACAATGAACTACATCACAATGAACTACATCACAATGAACTACATCACAATGAACTACATCACAATGAACTACATCACAATGAACTACATCAAAATGAACTACATCACAATGAACTACATCACAATGAACTACATCACAATGAACTACATCACAATGAACTACATCACAATGAACTACATCAGAAAATACGAGGTTATCATTGATGATTTAGGTAGGCTAAATAACTATCTATTGACTAGATTAGTTAAGAAAATAAATATATTAAATATTTCCGCAAGTGTTTGGCTAGTTTCACGTTATTAGAACTCGTGTGTTTGATAAGTTCGAGGCGGATACATATTAGAACTCGTGTGTTTGATAAGTTCGAGGCGGATACATATTAGAACTCGTGTGTTTGATAAGTTCGAGGCGGACACATATTAGAACTCGTGTGTTTGATAAGTTCGAGACGGACACATATTAGAACTCGTGTGTTTGATAAGTTCGAGGCGGATACATATTAGAACTTGTGTGTTTGATAAGTTCGAGACGGACACATATTAGAACTCGTGTGTTTGATAAGTTCGAGGCGGATACATATTAGAACTCGTGTGTTTGATAAGTTCGAGACGGACACATATTAGAACTCGTGTGTTTGATAAGTTCGAGGCGGATACATATTAGAACTCGTGTGTTTGATAAGTTCGAGGCGGATACATATTAGAACTCGTGTGTTTGATAAGTTCGAGGCGGATACATATTAGAACTCGTGTGTTTGATAAGTTCGAGGCGGATACATATTAGAAATCGTGTGTTTGATAAGTTCGAGGCGGATACATATTAGAACTCGTGTGTTTGATAAGTTCGAGGCGGATACATTTTGTTTAGTTTTTTTCTCAGAGCGTTTTGTGCAGTTGATTGTCGAATTTTATTGTGATCGCTTTTGTGAAAAGTTAATAAAATTTTTGGTTTAAAAACCAATGATAGAAGTTGTGGTGCTTTGATTAAATGTCCATTAAAAATTTGACTTTCTTTTGTTGAATTATCAATGAATTTATGTGTTAGTTTTTGTACTTTAGTGAATTATACAGAGAATGGTTTCTTTTTTTAGTTACATATACTGAGAACATCGTTATTTTAGGGAAATATACAGGGAACATTGGTTCTTTTGTAAAATGTCACTTATTCTTGCGTGTTTCGGTGAATGTTATATACAGTTTTTTTATCAATATTTATAGAACTTTCCAGATATGGCAACGTTCCATCTAATGATCATAAGTAACTGCGCCAACACGCATACGTATGTCACTCACCGAAGCTTCTTTAAAAACCTCTTCGACTTAAATAAAATCGTGTGTACTTTATAGCATTTTATATTTTATTTTACTCAAATTTCCACTTATAAAAGGTTGCAGAGCTTACATTATTTTATATAAATTATATGCATTTTTTAAAGCAAGCTATTGTGTAACCTAATATGAAATAATGTGCGTGTTTATATTTACATTTTAGGCTGTTTGTAAGCAGCATACGATATAATCAATGCTTTAATAGTTATAAACTAAACTACACACATTCTTTGGGCCTGAGTTTACTCTCTTAAGACCTTGGCTAACATATGGGAAACCTACTCCATCTGGTGTGCAGTGCCATACAACATTGTCTTAATGTGGGACTCTTTTGCCTTTATAACCTCCCGGCTATGTGTAGCGAGTGGCTCGAATTCAACTATAGTATAAATTAAATTTTTCGATATACACTTTTAGCTTTTTTAAAAACATCAGATGTAACCAATACTGCAGTAGAATACACTATAAATCTTTCTTTATTAAACTATATTGGATGCTTATAAAGAAGCATCAGATATGGCTAATGATGTAACAATAAAATACGACCGGGAAACAAACAACCATGATATCAACTTAAGCACATGCAGCAATGCCCCAAAAGCCGTTGATAACCTTAAAAAACCAAGTCCAGTGCTGAAGCGGCGGATTGCACTCAAGACAGCACTTTTCATGTCCCCTCATCAAAGGTCCGGAAATAGATAGCATCGTGATGAGAGCAGACATAAAATATAAAATGTTGTTAAGCCCATCCATGCATTTTTTAATCAAAGAAATAGTTTTGCATAACGTGTTCTCTGTCGCGCTCATTTGGTCGAGAGTGTCCACCCCCCCCCCTTCCACCATAGACTACTGACGTCTGACGTTTTTCACTCGAGAGTTTAATTTTTCTTACATGTCTCCATCACAAAGATAGAGAACAAAATAAAATACCATCATGCTTTCAATTTTCAATATGAATCAAATAGTTTAGTGCAGTTGGAAGTGCTTCCTTAATTAAAATATCTTGGCTTTGCGTTTCTCCATTATTTTATCATCAACTTGAAGATTTAAAAGTAGGGGTGTACCAGATTCAAATTTTTTGAAAACTGGCCGGATTTATGAAGTGAAATCCGGATTTATAAAATGGTCGGATTCCGGATTTGCCGGAGCTGGAACAATTACATATTTATATATTTTATGGCTCTCCCGGCCAGCCAGATTTGTTCGGATTTATGCAGAGAAATTCTGCCGAAGTCGGAGCGTATTTTTAAAATGGCTGGATTCCGGATTTGCCTGAGCCAAAATCCGGTACACCCCTATTTAAAAGGCAGTGCATGTCATCAAATGGATGCTTATTTTTTGGAAACAAATCATTCTTGAAAACAATTTTCAAAATGTATATTCATCCAAGATAGATGTGTGTTCCGATTTTCAGCTCTTTAACTTTAGAAACAGATACGCTCTCAAAATAAAGTTAACACCGTAAATCGGACTGCCAATGATATAAGTCAGTGATTCTCAATTTGTTAGTATTGCGGACCGGCAGGAATTTTTTTCCAGTGCACCAGGGACCGGTGAACTATTTTCCTTGTACTGACTTGTTAGCGAAATGTCCTTTCTTGGTAACTTAGTGGACCGGCATTGGATGGCCTACGGACCGGCACCGGTCCGAGGACCACCACTTTGAGAAGCACTGATATAAGTAACCCTTAAAAACACGAATACCGGAAACATCGGGTAGGGGACTGCCTGTGGCTGACGTCATGGTAGGACCAGTGTGACGGTTCAAGTCACTCAATGATTGATGGGCCGTTAATGAAAGAGTGAGGTTGTCCTCTTGGACCGGGGACGAGGGGAGGGAGTGGAATGGAGTAAGGAAGGCCGAGTTACTGTTGTTAATGAGAGCCTATAGTAGCGTGTGGCTAGCGTTTAACGAGTGACTAACTGCAGTGTGTATTGTGATTTGTGCGTGTGTCAGGAAGGATGAGGACCACGCAGTCATTTGGGAGCGATACAAGATTTGATGGCCATCAGGCCTTGGGACAATGCATGATTTGATGGCCATGCAGTCCTTGTCTTAGGGTGGGGGTTCCAATGTTTCTATTATAACTTTCTCGGGGCTTGGTAGACCATGGCGGCGCCCATCTCCTCTCCAAGTCAGAGGAGGGATTTATTTTGCGATATTCATTCATCAACGTTTTTATTGTGGCTTTAAGCCCGAGAATGTTCTAATGGAAACATTAGAGCCACCTACGACCTCGAAAATAGGTTATGGGACACACACACCCACACACAGGCCTGTGGGTAATACAGGATTTGGCAGGCATATAGGCCTTGGGGCAATACAAGATTTAATGGCCATATAGAGATAGGCCTTGGAGAAATACAGGATT
This sequence comes from Ampullaceana balthica, assembly GCA_944989445.1. Classification (NCBI taxonomy): domain Eukaryota; kingdom Metazoa; phylum Mollusca; class Gastropoda; family Lymnaeidae; genus Ampullaceana; species Ampullaceana balthica. The sequence continues at coordinate 667,591 of CALYLW010000006.1, forward strand.
TGATGGCCATATAGGCCTCTAGGCAATATAGGATTTGAGGGTCATACACAATACAAAATTCCTATTGAACAAAATGTGATGTTTATACTGTAAACGTATTCATACGCCAAAATTAAAAATGAAAATATGTGTAAACAAATCTTCATATTTTGGAGCTACAAAATATCGGTATAAAGATGTAAGGCTAGCCAAAACAATATTGTAATTTATCTTTTTATTGATTTTAAAATCTTACAATTTAAAGAAAAAGAAAAGAGATTGTCAAGATTATGTTGCATAGATGCAATTTCAACTTTGCCTTGCTTTATTTTCAGCGTTGACAGCATCGTTTGACCAGATCATCGTGACTAAGTGTCCTCCTGAGCTGAACTGTAGTCACGGCTTGAAAAAGGGGAGATTCATCAGTCCGAACAACAAGTTTGCTTGGGAAGAACCAACCAAAAAAAAACAAAAAAAACATGCTCCTCATTTCATGGCTAAGACTTCTAAATTAAACCTTCCACTTTAAATCACGACAAAAGTCGTGGCTTTTTCATACAACGATTATCTTACCTCCTTCATTATGATGCGATGGCTCAAAGAAAAGAAGAAGGAGAAAAAGACGAACTCAGCGGCGGAGGACGAAGATGGGAAAGAGGACGATTACGGATTCGACAAGGATAAGCAGTCGTCAAAGTCTCCACTGCCGAGAAGACAGCTCCCCCCGCCCCCCGCCGCCCCCGAGGAGAAGTCCCCGCACATCTATGAGGAGATTCCAGACCTGTACTGTCTCCTGGACGGCGGGAAGTCCGTTATCAAGGGCAAGGGAAAGTTGGCCTCGAAACCGAGTAAATCCGTGCCGGGCCAAAGCAGCAGCTACAACGTTCCCAGCGCAGAGAAGTCCGGCGATGAAATCAATCCGTACATGGTGGTTGCGGTGGACGGTGAGGTCCGACAGACGCCGACCAACTTCCACAGGAACGGCACCCCGGAGGTGCACTGCGACGTCATCGTCAAGGACACACACTGTGAAATCCTGCTGACGCGGAAGCCAAAAGTCTCGGCTTTTCGCTTGGACGATGCAGCAACATCCACCGGAGGCTGTGGTGGTGAGAGCAGCAGCGGGAAATACGGCCTGCGCAACAACACGCATTTCTGCTCCCGCGACAGGAGGGCGTCCGTTGAGGTACACAGCGCGGGGAAACTGTCGTCCGGATTCAGCGCGTCTTCGTCATCAGCGTTTTCCTCCTCCTCGAGGTTGCCCGCGTCGACTCAATCCGCATCCAACTTTTCAGATCTGCAGCCGTTCGAGAGCATTCAGGAGAACGATTCCAGCGCCACCAGTGCCTCGAACGGCGTGGTCACGTACAGCACTGGTGGCAACGTCATCGCCAGGGCAACCAAGCTGACGTTTCATCCTCTCGGGGGAAAGGACCCGCGAAAAGAAGCCTTTGGTAGTGATTCCAGTGACGACATGCAGGCCGATGCTCATCCCCCCATTCGTGACGAGAACTCGAGCGCTTGTACTCAAGGCGTGAGCTACGCCTCCGTGCAGGAGGTTTGTTCACCTTCTAAAGTCACGACCTACGCGTCTTTGCTTGATCAGAACAATTCCGCTGCGTGCAATGCGATGACGCCTAAAACTATTGCTGAAAATCAAAACGGTGACTGGTTATCGAAACCGTCAACATATCGACACAATGACAACGAAGTGCCTTCTTCAGCCAATCAAAATGACTGTTGTGTCTCCTCTTCGGAGGAAAACTTCCAGATACGCACTGGCGTTATCCGCTCATGCAGTCCTTCCTACTCATCATCGTGCACCTATGCCTCAGTCAATTTTCCAACCGAAGCCAAAATCTACAATACGATCCCGGATCTCATTCCTTTTGGATACTCGGAAAACTCCATGAAAAGCAACTGCAGTGGGAATGAAGAATCTTCGAGTTTCCATTGTAGATACAGTCGAGAGGCTAACGCTAATTCCAAATACTGTGATCAACGCACGAACGGTACTTATTCGGACATTGGTAATTTCGGAACGAATGAACCACATAAAAACCACAACAGCGTGTTATCAGAAAATCGCGGCGACTCGAAGTTTAAACACCAGAAGACTCTGTACCGCAGCGACTTGACAGTAGCCAAAAACCAAACATATGCCAGCATCGACTGTGACAGCAATGCGTCCAGGTGCTCGTTTTTTCAAATGTCACAGATTCGTAGCAGAAGGAGCCTTGACCTAGACTTCTGCTCGTGCTCGGACGAACATTCGTCTTCCTGTGGTTGCACTGATGTAAAAACCGACATCGACGAGGACCGCTCGAGTGTCGCTGGTGCGGCAGCCGCGGAGGGTCCAAATTCCTGTAAGGGCTGCGGGCGGATCATCCGCCAGATCACTTATTCGGAATCGTTTTCTGACGAGACCTCTGAGCATGTCTACGCCTCAAGGCTGCTCATCCGTACCGGGAGGCGGTTCTCAAGTCCTGACATTACAATCCTAGAGTCTGTGAATTCGGAATTTCAAACCCGGCCCCACTCAAGGAGTCCAGAGTCATTGCTATCACGTGACGACACCTGGGCCATCTCCAGGAGTGACGACACCCTTCCCCCGGCCTACGGGGCCTGTGACGACAATGGTTTCGTGAGCAGCTACAGCGAAGTGAGGAGCCTGAAACGGCGGGACTCGGACATATCAAGTTGTCGCTCGCCTTTCAGGCAGCCTAAGGCGAGTGATGGCGCTTGGGGGCAAAGTAATCCAAGATTATATACCCGTCAAAATACTTGCCCTTCGGACAACCATTCCTCTATGTTTTGTGACACACGGGACACTATCAGGAACAGTTCAATCTTCTCGGCGGGACGCATCAGTCGTAGGGAGTACAACCACAAAGTAGATACGGAAATAAAAGCGAATGTTGGCCCTGCAAGTGAGAACCAATCGAGAATTTTAACCGAATCGAACCAAAATGTTACGAACGTAGAATGTGATAAAGACAGAGCGGCAGGGACACAAAAAACAACGCATGATTTTATAGAGATGAAACCTAACGCATTTTCGGGAATATTTTCAAAATTCACCAGGCAGAAAGTAGCTAAACCAACAAAATCAGATCCTCCTGAAAACTTGGTGGCGAATCCTCGTAACATATTCGATGAAGAAAAATCCGTGGATGGAAATCTCCAAACAGAAATGGAGACCCAGGAAACTAATGTTAAAAAGTTTTCCAAATTTTTCCAACGGATCTCAAGCAAAGAGTCAGCTAAAACCTCATCGGACAATACCATTCCTAAGAAAGTTGGTTTCGATACAGATAGTGTAGAACAGGCTGTCATAAAAAATGCGTTTATGATTTTACAAGAATCGAGCCCGCAGCTCACATGCGAGTGCCCAAACCAGTTTTTCAAAGAGTTAAAAAATTCCCCGACTGGACAGACACATCCTGTCCAGCCCAGTCCTAAAGTAAAGTGCTTCTCGTTAGCCGTAGAGACATCCGTTGGGGGATGTGATGGAGCCTCAAAAATCCCCGATCAAACAACTAGACCTTGCACGAACATGTTCGACCTGGCATGTCAGTCAGTCGGATTGACCGGAAACAAAACCGACAGCGGCGACACCTGCTATGAGTACGATATCAGCACTTCCAGTGAAGGTGAGCAGGCGGGTTACGATTACGTCCTATCAAAAGTAGGAAAAACTTTAAACTTGGAACAAGAGGTTCAGCAATTCGCGGACGGCGGTGCGTCGAGGAGAAAATTGCTTTGCAAACGTTGCAAAAGAGATGAAAACTATGCCAAAATCGACAGCATCGAAGAAGGGGCTTCCGGTAGCTCTTACGGTTTCTGCCCCCATCTTTCGGCGAAATTCGGTGATCTTCGGGCGATTTTCGATGACCTCGTTGTGGATCAGAGGGCGGCGATTCTCGACTGCCTCACCGATTACGCCCATAGCCCCTACCAGCTCAAAGGCAATAACCACGAGAACCACTGCCGGGAATGCGGCTGTGAGGTCGTCACATCCGACTCGGAGTCTTTGACCACTTTGTACAGCCTGCTGTCTCAGCAGCTGGCCATGACGTCACCGAACGCCCGCACGCCCAGTTGTGAATCGGATGAGGGCACGATGGCGGACAACTCGTGCGAGTCCGCAGACGAGGCCAACGTTGAAAACAAACTGGACCACGTTAAACATGTGGACCAGGATGAGCGCAACAGCAGCGGATATGACGAGCCGGATCCCAGTAGAGTGGAACGGGCAGCTGTCAAGCTTCGGAAGCGAGACAAGAAAGATAAAAGGAATTCATCTGCCTCCAGCGTCACATCCGCCTCCACGCGAGAGGATGATAAAATGAAGGTTAAATTGCCTCAAGGTACTGGAACTTTAACGAGTGGAGATGGCACTCGTCATGGTCGACTGATCTGTGATTCTGGGCTGCTTAAACACAGTTTATGCAATGTAAACGAATCATTGGGGGGCAACTCTCAGAAAACTAAGCCAAAAAAGACAGGGGTGTCACCCCAGAATTACCAGTCACTCGAAACGAAAGGATTACCCGAGAAGGAGGTAAATCACTCAAAAATATGCCCTGTAAGCAGACGTCGGCCGGGTCTTATTTCGGACAAAGCTCTTCAAGATATTTATGCCCCTTTGCCCTCCAAGGCCCTGTGTCTCATTACCTCAAGAAATTATGGTCCCAACACCGGGGGGCCATGTACCTGCGGGCGGGAGAATCAGACGTCCTCAGCAATCATGGCCTCCCTCATAGCGACCGCCAACCCCCCACCGCCACCCACTGTGACTGTGAAGGAGACCGACACTGTCAAACCCTCGCCTTGTCCTCCACTGTTAGACCCCAACAATGGGGACGGGGTCTCGGGAGTGCAAACTCATTCAGAACACAAGAACTCGGGAAAAATCGCCAGTGTGGAGTTTAATTTTCACAAAAGAGTGAACCAGTTAGACAGCGGTACGGGAGAACGCTGGAAAATGGATGTGGATCCCGATAATAAAACCACCGTAAAGGGCTCAGTGGAATCCACATGGATGATTAATTCGCCAGCCGTGAATAAAGGCGCCCACTCGCCCACGAAATACGGGGAGGCTGTTAGCGATAATTCCATCACTCCCCATTCGGTTTTAAGGAAACATTCTCGGGACGCGGGTCGTTTTGAGATTACCGATAGATGCGCGGGGGACAATCGCGACACTGTTGCACAACGCGGGAGAAACGTTAAAAGGGAGACCAATGATAAAGAAGACCAATCCCCTCAATTGATGGGTAGAGGCACTCGTGAAACAGCCGATCCCTCGACCCTAAGCTCCGTTGAGGATGTAGGTAAAAAGATTAAATTAACCCGTAGGCATAGATTAGAGCTTGCAAGTTTGGATCTTCTCCCCGAGACGGCTCTCTGTGGTGACGCGGACAACGAAGGACACGTGACCGTCCAGAACAATTCGGTTGCAATTAATAATATAAAGAAGTCAAGCGTGGTGGAAAAAATGACGAAAATCTTCGAGGAGCGCGCTCAGAATAAGGAAGAGGTTACGTTATTATACAGACGTAAGACTACAGATAACGTGAAAACTGATGACTTCGAAATCCGACACAACAGGAGTCGAAGTCGGGAATTTAGTGGAACTTACAGGGATTCAAGCAATATGCACCTGGACATGAGAATAAACTGCAGGGAGTCGAGAAGTGCTCACAGGGACTCGAGCAGTACTCACAAGGACTCTAGTAGTACTCACAGGGACTCGAGCAGTACTCGCAGGGACTCAATCAGTACTCACATGGACTCTAGCAGTACTCACAGGGACTCTAGCAGAACTCACAGGGACTCTAGCAGTACTCACAGGGACTCTAGCAGTACTCACAGGGCCTCGAGTAATATTCACAAGGATTTCGGTGGTACGCGCAATGATTCAAGTAGCAAACACAGGGACTCAAGCAGTACCCGTAGGGAATCGAGTAGTACCCGCAGGGAATCCAGTGGTACCCGCAGGGAATCAAAGACCAATGTAGATGCTCCGTGCATTGTCTTGTCCCACATCAAAGAAAACCTAAAGCCTACGCGCGATGATAGCACAAAAAAGAAACCCGTTGTTGGTGTGCTTAAGACCAGCCCGCTAGATCTCATAGATCGCGGACGGTCTGCCGCCCCGCGCAATTTATGTGACATCCAGGAAAGCGCGAAATTGAATGAAACGTCGACTGACGCAGGCGCAACGGGTCCCCTCCCTGGCAGATCAAAGACACCGGACCCGGTTAGCCGGTTAAAGAACAGGAGATCGGTGGAAAGCCCCACAGACGGAACGAGGTTAAAATACAAATCGAGGGAGGGCAAAACTCTGAATGGTCAGACAGTTAAGTATAGGTCGTCCAGTCTGAATCTCTCGGAAGCGAATGGCTGCAAAGTCAAATCGCCTACTCCTTCCCTGTCCTCATCCTCAACGGTCTCCTCCTCCTCGTCGCTGACCAAAAGAAAGGGGAATGGCAGGCACAAGAAACTGCACAAGAAGTCGTCGGACAAAAAGCGAAGCAAAACCAGTAGGACCAGCAGTGGAAAAGCAGGCGAGAGGACTCGGTATTACTTCAGTTCTGACCTGTCGGATATCGACGTTGTTGAAGTTGACGACTGGGAGACCTACGCCAAGAAATTGGCACCTTCAAACAAAAATATCTTGTGTGTTGCAGATTCACCGCAGTCCTCCTCCGCTTACTGTGCCGCGGCAAAGAGCACAAGAGTTGATGACGTCAATTCAAGCTCGCCTCATAACCGGGAAACCCCTGAAACTGAACACGAGCGCTACGAGCAGGAGATCTACGCCATACCGCCGTGCTCGTCTGAGCTCCGAAATGCAAGAGAGCAAAGTGCGAAAACGACGACTTCTCCTCAGGGCAGCCCAGAGTTGCCCAAACCAAGGAAGGCGAAACGGACCGAATTGTACAAAACGAAGAAGAGCAGCAACCAGCTCTTGTCCGATTTGATAATCAGGAACTATGACATGCAGGTGTATGGCAATGTCTGAGTAGTTTACTTAAGTGAATCCAACAGCCCAGTTTAAGCCAGAGGTAGCAGACATGTGCACAAGGCGAAGCAGAGGATTTAGCAGTTGAATCTCTTGTGTCATAATCATTTCATGCTTGTATACTGATACATATTGACCATTGTTTCATTATTTGAGATTAATCAGTGACTTTAAAGGTTTCAAAATCTCATCTCATCTCATTCCAACAAACCAGGTGTATCATTAATACAAACCAGGTTTAGTGTATCATTAAAACAAATTAGAGGTATTGTGTCATTGAAACAAACCAGGTTTAGGATATCATTTTCATTGAAGCAAAGCATGTGTATTGCTTCAGTGCAAAAAAAAACAAAAAAAAACACACCAATGTCCAACGTAGAATGGCTTATCAAATTGAACAAATTGTCATTATTAACTTGTATGTATACATGGATGTTAAATGTTAATATGCAAAACGTGGATGTTTCTGTTTTCTATGCTCTGACCATTTCCACGCAATGATCTCTCTATACACATGCCTCACAGTACTTCTGGGAGGATTTTTGTACATCTCTCACATACAGGTAACACTGAAATACATTGCGCTATTTATTCAATCAAATACGGTAACGCATGTTATGAATGGATTTGTATTGGTTTAAATTTGAAACATTTCAAATGAAATTCTTATGATTCACATAATGTCAATAAATCATGTCATTTTGGAGTTTATCATAAGCTGAACGAAAGAAGAATAGTTGCGAAGGTTTTCTTAAAAATTACATATTAACACGAGGTTGAAAATTGTGCGTACTCATAAAGTACGTCACGCTCCAGAAGGGGGGGTGTAAGAAAGTGTGACAGGGGGGAGGTGGGTCCGGCCATGTGTGACGTCACAGTGTTTTATATTAAATTTTAATTATTTTGTTAATAAAAACAACATTTTTGTTCGAAAGTGTGAAGTACTTTGTTTCCGAGATTTGTGACGGGTAGGGGTGGGGGGTAAAAATGGTCAAAAATTGCGTGACGTACTTTATGGAAGGCCCCTTTAGAAATGCGTAGTAAAATGCACAAAAATCTATTTTATATTTAATGTTGATATGTTTTATATGTCTGATTGTGATACACCTGTGCAAACAGTGTTACTGTGTTAAATAGAAGTCTTCATTTCGTAATGTACAAATACGTAAACATTACTTGAAATATAATTTTGTTTCTTTTAAAATGTTTGTTTTTCCTCACATTACATTGAATAGTTAAAACGAATTGGGTACCATGACATCTCACGCTGTGCATGGCATGTAATGTAACAAACACGTCATATGGACATATACCTTTAGGTTACATGAAGCATTTGTTATGTCCGAATTATTTTGAATATTGCTGATATTTTAACAATACTAGGTAATGATATGAGCGTGAAACAAACGATCCTAAAATCTCAAGAATTGCAGTGAGCCAGTTTAAATGTTGATTTGATGAAATCATTGGCAAATTTAGTTTAAGACTTTAGGATAATTGAATCAGGTCATTCCTTGGTGATACACAAAATAGCTTATGTTTCTATATTCATATGTATTGAAACGTTTGCGTGTTCGGATATGACTCAATAGTTGCAAATTATGTTCATTGCACGGATAAAAGCGTTGAGAAAATCAATGCAGTTTTTACCTTAATTATAACATTCATCAATGCGAACTGTTCATCGTTATTTTCTTTCTTTGTTTAGCGAGCCAGTTACAAGAATGAGTGTGTGTGTGTGTGTGTGTTCGTGTCTGTATAATCATCTACTCAAACTGTCTTTAGCCAAGGATTTGTGTTTGCACAAAGCAGAAGCCACGTTAGCATGTCCTGGCGCTAGTACGTACACCCAGCCAGCCACACTGTCGACACTGGCTGAGATTTCCCGCGTGTGCCACGTCTGACTGACAACAATCCCCTCGATGACGTTCGCTTTGACAGCTCATGCGTGAACGGACGACCCGAAAATCCCTATTCTGAACTGCTAAGGCCTGGTCGGGGCTTGCTGCATCAAAGGGAAGACAGCGACTTTGATCTCAGACCACGTCGATCGATGTCTGATCACAGGGTCCGTCACGAGTGGATGATTACAGCAAGTCGTGACGAGGGGGCATTGAGGGTGTCTCTTGTTACGTTAGTGTTAAGTAAAGACTCTTCATAGAATCGCTTTTTCTACTCTTTCTCATAAATCGACCTCATAACTTGAAGTTGAACAATTTTCAAGGTGCATAATTACAAGGAAGGATCCAAAAGTCTGGTTAATCCCCTTGAATTAAGATCAGAGGCTATTGTTAAGTCTCCCCAGGGTCTTTCACTTGACATCTCACTTGACATCTCACTTGACATCTCACTTGACATCTCAATTGACATCTCACTTGACATCTCACTTGACATCTCAATAGATGCTAATGAACTCATGTCGTGACATATGTTTTTTCTCTATTTTTAAATTTAGTTTAGACAACTCACTACGAACAGTTTTGGGATTACACCCCCCTCCCCCACTTGTTTGTAGTGTTAACGTGAGCCCCTTAACAATTAAACGCTTATATCTACAAATTATACTTGCCAATTTTATGTGCAAAGGCATACAATTATTACAATATTAAATAAGAAACTTGTGTATGTCTGTAAAAATATTTTTTTTTAAATTGATGCAAAAGTCAAAAATTCAGACTGAAAGGAAACAACTAAAACATTTAAGTGATCCAACAGAAGACCCCCCTTGTGTTAACCGTTGTGCTGTATTATTACAGAGTAATATTTTAATACAATGTTATATACATCATTAATTATTCGTTGCATACATACACTCTAGTATAATGTTTTACTGGACCATCCCAGAACGTTGGTAAGCATTTTATTTAGGGAAATACATTTGATAATTTTCACGAGATGCCATTTAGGTTACTTTAAGAATCTTTTTCCAAGCGTCATCCTTAACAGATTCTCAACCGATATTTAGAAGGACATTCTACAATGTTTTCTTTTAATTCTACGACTGAAACTCGAATAAACCATTTCGAAGTCAGTACACAGAAACTTCTTGTTAAATATTCGGATAAAAGTAAGAATCAATATTAAACACATATGATAGCTCAGATCACAGGATCCGTAACGCTCAGGAACATAGTACAACAGTCCACAGCAGTTTAAAAAAGCGTGTGGTGTTTTTCGACTTAAAAAAATATTATATGACGTAATTGTTGTAGCTTATATTTTAATTTTGGAAAAGGGAACGATAAAAAAGAGTATTTGATGATAGTTAATTATAAAATACTTTGTGTTAATTTTAAGAAAATTTAATATTTCGTATTATCAAACAAGGATAAGTTACTTGGGCTTTTGAAAAAAGTGGGCGCCCTACAACCCCTAGTTAAAACCTTATGCGCACAGACTGGAGTGACAAAGTCCTCTGTGCATTGGAGCAGTGTTCAACTTGTGTTCTTAAAAGTGTTATTTATGTATGTTAATAATATAAAATTTTCAAATAACCTTCATATGAAAAAATGCGAGATCCCTTGTTCGGGCTTAAGTAAGTCAACCAGCAAATGCGTCTAAAAATAAAGAATGTGAGATGGGAAGTAACCGACCTAAAGGAAATAATACCTGACATTTATTGCCAGTTAGCTCCCTTTCTCAATCATCATGTCATCATTGTAATTATTGATGTTATTCCTTTCATGCACAGACCATGACTCTGATAATTCACCACCATTAACACGAAGTCGTTCAATTTGAAAGAATATGAAAGCTTTTGAACATCCAGAAGTATAGATTATCTCATATTCATCTAGAAATAAAGATAACTGGTCAAAACAAGTGTATGAAGTCCCAATGTAAATCTTCACTTTATTTTACTATGTCTTTTAAAAATCAAATTCACATTTATTTTGGTTTATTTTGTTTTTAAAATTTGGGGTGGAGCAGGGGTTTAATTTCGTCTAGTCAGTGACGTAACCAGGCCTATGGCAGCCAGAGCAAGGCCGATAATATAGTAAACACCCCCATTAAAAAATAAAGTTAACTAAAACAAAACTACAACAACCTTTTTGGGTTACCTGAAATTGACGTGCCTCCATTTTAAAAAAGAACCATCTCGACACGCAACTACATATAGACTTGCTAATGGTCCGAAATTTCATGTGGACTTGCTATTGGTCAAAAACTACATGTTGACTTGCTAATGGTAAGAAACTACACGTAGACTTGCTAATAGTCCGAATTTACATGTTGACTTGCTAATGGTCAAAAACTACATGTAGTCTTGCTAATGGTCAGAAACTACATGTAGACTTGCTAATGGTCAGAAACTACAAGTAGATTTGCTAATGGTCATTAACTACATGTAGACTTGCTAATGGTCAGAAACTACACGTGGACTGGCAAATGGTCAGAAACTACATGTAGACTTGCTACTGGTCAGAAACTACATGTAGACTTGCTAATGGTCAGAAACTACATGTAGACTTGCTAATGGTCAGAAACTACATGTAGACGTGCTAATGGTCAGAAACTACATGTAGACTTGCTAATGGTCAGAAACTACACGTGGACTGGCAAATGGTCAGAAACTACACGTAGACTTGCTACTGGTCAGAAACTACATGTAGACTTGCTAATGGTCAGAAACTACACGTAGACTTGCTAATGGTCAGAAACTGCATGTAGACTTGCTAATGGTAAGGAACTACATGTAGACTTGCTAATGGTCAGAAACTACATGTAGACTTGCTAATGGTCAGAAACTACATGTAGACTTGCTAATGGTCAGAAACTACATGTAGACTTGCTAATGGTCAGAAACTACATGTAGACTTGCTAATGGTCAGAAACTACATGTAGACTTGCTAATGGTCAGAAACTACATGTAGACTTGCTAATGGTCAGAAACTACATGTAGACTTGCTAATGGTCAGAAACTACATGTAGACTTGCTAATGGTCAGAAACTACATGTAGACTTGCTAATGGCCAGAAACTACATGTAGACTTGCTAATGGTCAGAAACTACCTGTAGACTTGCTAATGGTCAGAAACTACACGTAGATTTGCTAATGGTCAGAAATTACATGTAGACTTGCTAATGCATGGTCGGAAACTACATCTAGAATTGCTAATGGTCAGAAATTACATGTAGACTTGCTAATGCATGGTCTGAAACTACATCTAGAATTGCTAAGGGTCAGAAACTACACGTGGACTGGCAAATGGTCAGAAACTACATGTAGACTTGCTAATGGTCAGAAACTACCTGTAGACTTGCTAATGGTCAGAAACTACACGTAGATTTGCTAATGGTCAGAAATTACATGTAGACTTGCTAATGCATGGTCGGAAACTACATCTAGAATTGCTAATGGTCAGAAATTACATGTAGACTTGCTAATGCATGGTCGGAAACTACATCTAGAATTGCTAAGGGTCAGAAACTACACGTGGACTGGCAAATGGTCAGAAACTACATTTAGACTTGCCACTGGTCAGAAACTACATGTAGACTTGCTAATGGTCAGAAACTACACGTGGACTGGCAAATGGTCAGAAACTACATGTAGACTTGCTAATGGTCAGAAACTACATGTAGACTTGCTAATGGTCAGAAACTACATGTAGACTTGCTAATGGTCAGAAACTACATGTAGACTTGCTAATGGTCAGAAACTACACGTAGACTTGCTAATGGTCAGAAACTACACGTAGACTTGCTAATGGTCAGAAATTACATGTAGATTTGCTAATGTTCGGAAACTACATCTAGAATTGCTAATGGTCAGAAACTACATGTAGACTTGCTACTGGACAGAAACTACATGTAGACTTGCTAATGGTCAGAAACTACATCTGGAATTGCTAATGGTCAACGATTATATACAGATTTAATAATTGCTAATGATCAGACATTGCATTTAGATTTGCTAACCTGTAACCACTTAAGATGTACGCTGCATCTAAACTTGCTAATGGCCAGTCATTGGTGATAACTATTAAAGACAAAATCCATAAAAACTGAGAAAAAAAGTATTTTGACATTATTAAATAAAATTTAGGAAACATTGAAACGAAGTTTACAGAAACAAACAACATCTAATTATTCATTTGGTAAATCAGACAATCGGAAGATTAAGATATACATTTTATTGTTAAGTTAAGGGGAACTCTGACGAAGTGTTTAATGGAGCATCACTCAAATTTCTGTGCCACAGGCTTTTTTAGCAATTTTTGTGAGAGGGAATGTCCCCATACGACAAGAGTTTCCCGAGATGTCGTCAAAGTCAAGGGTAAAGATTACTATGCCTCCATAGTGTCCTTCTCGAATGTACTGAATCTGTAGTGACAATAATGCCAATGTAATGATTATATGACTTTTAAATGTCTCAAAAAGTATCGTACAAGAATAAAAATGATGTGAACGATGAATTTTGAAACACTTCTGCTAAACGAAATGTCCCAATTTGATAACACAGTTTTGTTATAGTTATATTTTTTGGTTATATACGATCATGCAGCGCTGCAAGCCTCGCGATATGTGCCGTACAAGCATGAATGATACATTTAAATCAGTGGTTCCCAAAGTGGTCCGTACGGACCCCCAGGGGTCCGCGAGACCTTTCAGGGGGTCCGTGGAAATTAAAAATTGATTTGGGGGTCCCTGAACAACGTCAAGGGGTCCGCGCAAGGTTTAAAAATCAAATAATAAAACTCATTAATTTTGCATTATTATTGAAATTAAAATAAATAATAATAAATAAAATAGTATGTGAATGCCTTTACTATTTCTACTAATTAAATACCATCTTAGGTGCTATTCTTCATGGATACAATGTTTTATGTAAAAAAAAATATTAGAACTACTGTAATTCCCACATCTATAACCAATCAAAATACTTGGTTTGTTGAAATGTCAGGCTTGATGTAGATGAAATGCCGAATTCCCTATAAATATGAGTAGAAATATACACGTTTTTAACTTGAATCTACGATGGTTGCAAGGTTGTGTATTATTCGATGTGTAGGGAAGTTATATTTATCTAAATTGTAGCCTATCATAAAAATTTTCAATAGGGCTTTACTGTAGCATTCCATTGAAAACGTTAATAATTCTTCACAGTGGTCTGTTACAACAGATAGAGAATGAGTGAGCCCAAGGCTGAATTTAGACTTGATGGGGCCCTAAGCCATTTAAGGACCTTTTGAAGTCTAGATAATCTATAGCAGTGACAAATATGAAAACAAAATTCTTGGGGCCCCCAAGAAGGCAGGGGCCCTAAGTTATAGCTTGTTTAGCAAATAGGTAATTCCAGCAATGAGTGAGCCGAAGAAACAATGCCAACAATACAGTGTTATTGAATATTTGAAGTATGGCTAAATGTTTGGAAACAGAAACGAAAGGTGAAACATTATTTACTGAATTTAAAAAAATGTTTGAAGTTAAAGCAATACACTTGAATTTTCGGCATACTTAAAACATGCTGTACCAAATGTATTTTCAGTAAATTGAATCATTCATCAACATCTAATATTCCAAAAAAATCTTATTGAAAGTTTGCATGGATCACTACATTATGTCATTTAAGAACTTAATAAAATCAAAATGAATGAAAGGTGAAACGTTATTTACTGAATTTAAAAAAAAGGTTGAAGTTAAATCAATACTATTGACTTTCTGGCATACTTAAAACATGCTGTACCAAATGTATTTTCAGTAAATTGAGTCATTTATCAACATCAAATATTCCAAAAAATCTTAGTGAAAGTTTGCATGGATCACTACATTATGTCATTAGAGCAGTTAATAAAATCAAAAGGAATGCCTTCAGTTAGAGATTAATTGCTCACCACGGTTTGGAAAATGAGGAAGAAGACTATAATGGATTATTTATTCACACAGAAGTACGCTGGTTATCATCACGTACATATTTAAATCGATTTTATACTTTGTTTGATTCATTGTCCCAACTCCTGGAAAACAAAGACAATTAGCATCACCATTAACTCCAAAAAATGACATATCCTTTATGAATGATTTATTTACCCAACTTTAACAAAACTAATTTGAAACTACAACTACTACAAGGTAACCAATCAAATTTAATCAAAACTAAAAGCGTTATATCTGAGTTTGTTGCAAATCTTTTTCTTTGCAAACAAAACTTAGGAACAGGAGAATGTTCTCAGTTTTCAAATCTTTTGAAATTGCCACATAGTTAAAGATTTGCTTGCTTACTGTTAAAACTTAACGATTCTTCATGCGGACATTTTGTAGGCATTTGCCACTTTAGCAATTTTCCGACTGGCAGATGAGCTCTTTAGCGCATGGACAAACTCAGATCCCAAACACAGATGAATACATACTAATACATGAGCTTATTGAAATATCCACAAACTTATACCACTGTTTGAACTAGGATACCACAAATTCTGGTTACAAAGTCAGATCCCAATTTTATATCATGCATTATAGGTTATTGTACATAATTTTGTTGACTGTTTTCCTGTCTTTCTGTTTGGTAGAACAAAGATTCATTGGCGTTATGAACCTCATCATTAAAAACAACAAAAATATATAAAAAATAAACGACTAGAAATTGGAGCTCGTGAGGATTTGCGGTTCCTACACACAAACATTGAGTCAGGCATAAATACACTAATAAAATCTCATCAAGTTAATCCAAGTTTTTAAAAAAAAATTATCTTAAACAAAAGTGATAATTTTAATAAATACCGTACTTTTCATCAAAATGTTGCTTTTGTAATTTTTGTACTATGCATTTATAAAGTTGTTTTTTTTACTTGGGGGTCCGTGGGGAAATTTTGAGTATAAAAGGGGTCCGTGGGTCAAAAAAGTTTGGGAACCACTGATTTAAATTTAAAGACTATAATGTCACTAGAAACAAGCCAAGCATGAAAGTAATTTTTACCCACTCTCATCATATGCCGCTAATAATTTTTTTTTAAAATACCGGATAGATATAGTAATTTCACACAAAAATTAATATACGTATTGTATTTCTTTTTTTGTTTAAGGGCTGATGTTTTTAAATTTCTATTAACAATTTTAAAGCATATTTTTTAATCAACCTTGACCTATTTAAAAGCCCTTTTAAAAATAATATTTAAATTTAAAAAAAAATTATTATATCACTTAAGCTTTTATTAGATCTATATAAGTTTCAGTGAAAAAGCCATTAATTAAACTTTTCAAACATTTCTTTTCGATTCATTAATAAAAATTACATTAATTTGTATGATGGGGAAATTATTTTTTTTAAAATTAATAACAGTAAAATAACACCTATTTTAAAATCTTTGTTATAAATATTCTATCACTAATCACCAGTTAGTCACTAATAGGGGACAATGATCTTGGCTAATGAGTTAAAATTAATCGCACTATAAAAAATACGCGACTGGTGGCTGAGTAAATTTGATCTTACTCTGTCCAAATTACGAAGTAGAATTCCCTTGATTAAATATATTTAAAACAACCGGAGAGATTGAGTAAAAACTTATTCATTTAATGACGTTAATCTTTCATTGATAATCAGGGTATTGATGAAGCCATTAAAATAATTTAAACATAAATAAAGTATCCATGTATACCTATCGCAGCTGATTTCTTCGGTCACTTCACATTAATTATATCCAGTGAATTTGACTAGAACAATGTAAAAACTTTTGAAAACATTATAATTAATATAATAAAGCTCCAAAATATTGAATTTTTAAAAACTATTTATACTGATTTTTTTTTAAACCCGAAAACATAGCTGAAATTCACTTGAGACGTTTACCTGTGCTGGAAGTGCCGGACTGTCTTCGAACACTAACCTTGTATCGGAATGAATCCGCATTGTCGTACGTAATGCACAAGTCCCCGAGACTGTAATACGCCGCCTTCTCATAGTTGTTTATGTAGTATTCTCCCTCGTCTTTGAAAGCCTTACAAAGCTTCGGAGCAATAATAACAATAATAATAAATGTAATTTATACATCGCTGTATCCCTGTAAGGAACTGGGCTCACGGCGCTTTACGTTAAGATATAGACAAAGAACAAAACCCAATAAATCATTGTAACGTCATCATTAAGGCAATGTTTAATCTAGAATAGAATTGGAAATTAATGTTTTACTAGAGATAACCCGTCAAAATGACGTAATGTTTTTTGGTTCAAACTACACCATAAAACAAAATCGATCGCAGCGCTACCTAACAGCACTATAAACAAAATCGATCGCAGCTCCCTCCACCTAACATCATTACATCCATATAGACAACGGGAATCAATAAAAAAAAATTAACGTAAGTAACTTATCCTCGTTTGATAAATGCGAAATATTAAACTTGCTGAAATATACAGATGGTATTTTATAATAATTATAAATCCTCAAATCCTATTTTTACATCGTTCCCTTTTCAAAAATTAAAATATAAGCTAAAACAATGATGTCATATACTATTTATATACAAAATCGATCGCAGTGCCACCTAACAGCATTACAAATTTCGCAGCGCCACCTAATAGCATTATAATTTCATCCATACATAGAGACAACGGGAATTATGTATATTGATTTAACGCGCAAACAAAATGCAGTGTGTGATTAAAAGAGGTTTCCTTAATTAAAAACGTGTTAAACATATTTCAGTATCCCCAGCTAAAGTAAAAAATAAAAAAAACGTAAAAACAATGTTTTTGACTATAAATCCCTTATATGTGAGACAGAACTATAAGTATTGATTATGTTCCAACGCAACAAATATTTACAGCCTAAGACTGAGTGAAATCAGCGCACTGGACTGTCGTACCGATGGTCACGGGTTCGAATCCGTGTGAAGGCAAGGGTTTGTTCCCGGGGCCTAGGGCGTCCCTGAGTCACCCCGCTCCTAATGGGTACCTAACACTACATGTAGTTAGGCGGCTGGGTAATGCGTGGAACCCACAAAGCCGTGGCTTGTGAATGCTGCATCACTTGCCAACAGATCATCTGTCATGGTCTGTGGACGCAACTATCTTCTGCATAGAAGGAGCGTCTGTATAGATAAGATAAGATAAGAAATCCTCCTCCACAAGATGTGGTCACCGATGGCTGGCGTGAAGTCAATTGACCCGTAAAATGTAAACAATAGCGACCGCTACATATAGTTTATATAGATAAACTAAAAATGCATTAATTTAATAACTGTACGTTCGATCGATCTGACATTTTGATACGATGCATTGTTGGGTGACACGAGCCTATGTGCCGAATTTCAGCTCGATAACATCACGGAAAGTGGGTCATTTTTTACTTTTGTTTTTCCGCCATCCCGATCGACCTACCGCGAGCCCAAGACAGAGAGACAGAGACGGCTGTGAAGTTAATATAAGGAATTTAATAATAAGGGAGGCCATGACAAGCTTTCCGGCTGATAACTAAAATATCACAGTATAGGAACTGGTCGTTACTGGCAAGGAAAACAAGTGACTGAAGAAAGCTTCCAAAAAGATCAGTTGAGGGGAAACATTTGTGTTTACTTTCTCCTACCTTGCAAACTAAAGTACCTGATACCGTCTATGAGCAGTGACGTAGCTAGGGTTTTGGGGGCCCGGGGCGCTTGGCCTCTTTGGCGGCCCTTCATTTTGACTTTTGACATCATGACATGAGATAATGTGCACTACTTTGGGGGCCCCCCTCAAAGTGTGGGCCCGGAGTAACTTTCAAATCCCCCCCCCCTCAGCTACGCCACTGTCTATGAGTTTTCTTGCGGCTAATTGAATATCCTCTTCAAAAAAACATTGAAAATCCTACAAAAATAATTTAGCCCAAAATATAAAAAAATGCTGGTAGGCCATCAATATGTAAATACGGTTATCTTTAAAAGTTTTCGATTAGTGTTCTAATAAGCACTTGCAAACACGAGCAGCCTTATTTTAATGATGTTTGATTGAATGTATAGTACGAAAATGAATTATTTTTAAGGTTTGAAAATGCTAATTTAATTGTTTAAAGTAAAAAAAGAAAATAGTAAATAAGTGAATAAAATTAAATTGTATCCATTGGCGTGCTAACATTTCTTTACAAAAATGAAAAAAAAATAGTAGAGCAAAAAAAATACAAGGAAAATGAGGCAAATGATTTATAACATGGAAAGCGAGAAAGTACTGTGTTACCGTGTTCATGTTTATCAGCTTGCCAGGATGACCTTGTTTTGGCTTTGCTTGTATACGATACTAAACACGATATCAGGTTGCCAGGATGGCCTTGTTTTGGCTTTGCTTGTATACGATACTAAACACGATACCAGGTTGCCAGGATGGCCTTGTTTTTGCTTTGCTTGTATTACATAACTATACACGATATCAGATGCCAGGATGGCCTTGTTTTGGCTTTGCTTGTATACAATACTAAACACGATATTTATTATTGAATCTTTTTTTAAACCGACTCCAAGAATTGGTATTTTAGCTTGAGTAGGCATTGCATCATTGAGTTCTTTTTTTTTGGCACGAAATTCTTAGACCTATCACTGCCCTATAACAATTACTGAGTGATGACCTTGACTTTCAGAGGATTTTAAGAGAAAATTTCTCCAAACAAATCATAATAATATTTAAATTTTAGGGCTGCGGAAATTAACGATTAATTTCACGATTAATCGTTAAAAAATGTTAACGATTAAATTATTTTTGAACGATTAATCGACATATCACTTACACATTATTGGAAGTCAAAATGTAAAAAGAAAAACATATTAAAAAGAAGCGGCCGATAAATAATAAAGTTCCTGAAGACTACACGAATATTTTGGTTTAAAAATATTGACTGACGGGAATGTTCAAAATGTTGATAAAGTTTGCCTAGCATGGTTACAACACTTCACCTACTTATCATCCTAAATGGAAAGCATATTAAGCTAATGGCAGTAATGGAGTCTGACTCAGAGACAGAAAATGACGACATCTCTTCTGATGAATTACTGCTTTACAAAATGGAGATGAAAGTTCCTGAATCCATTAACCCTCTACAATGGTGGAAACTTAATGAACACTGATATCCGATAATGTCATTCCTTGCCAAGACCTTTTTGTGCATACAAGTTACCTCAGTTACATGTGAATGATTGTTCAGCTCGGCTGGTTATATTGTCAATTAGACCCGCTGATCACTTGAACCAAATAATGTCAACACACTTGTCTTCTTGCGTAGTTGGTATAAAGATTATATACAAAGGAGATATCCCAGTGTTATTTAGATTTTCAACAACAACTTTTTATAAGTGTTCATCATAAATTAAAATTTTTGGCTTTAATCGAAATTAATCATTAAGTTTTCAAAAGTTAACGATTACATTTTAATTAATCGTTAACAGCCCTATTAAATTTATTCAAATTTATTGAAAATTATCATTTGTTTCCTTGGGGTCACTAACCTCGTAGTACGCCAAGAAGCCTGGCGTCCTAGTAATGCCACCGCCTATCCCGGAGCCGATAATTTCCGGAGGGTTATCTCCAGATTCTCCCACGTTGTAGCTACGTGCGAATGTGGGGAGGGCCGGGTTTATCTGTTCCCTCAACATGCCTCTCTCCACCCAGAAGGTCAGTGTCTCATGCTGGAACGCACAAAATTACAGGAAATCAAAACACAAGAAACGTTTTTTTTGTTGACTTTCTGAGAAAAAAAGTTGTTCAAGGAATGGATTGACAAATTGAATGCCAGGAGGGGTGTACTGGATTCAATTTTTTTTTAAAATCTGGCTCCGTCCGGTCTGCTTAGGCCGAATTTATAAAAAATATATAAAAAACACTTTTTAAAAACTAGTCTTATTTTAGAAATGCTCTAAAAAATAAATTTTTTATTAAATGTACTAAAAGTAGAAAATAAATTTAAAGTGTGAAATTTACTGTCAGAAGAGACCTTTAGTTCCAAATTTATGAAAATGTAAACGTTTAAAATGAGACAGGAACGTTAAATCGTAGGTGAAATCGATTATCTCGTTGTTCGTCATCACTTACAATAGAGTTGCCATCACTTACAATAGAGTTGCCATCACTTACAATAGAGTTGCCATCACTTACAATAGAGTTCCCATCAAGAGAAAAAAGTGGGCTGTTGTGTCCAGGGTATTTGTCCCAGTTGCCGTGGTAGTTGTAGGTCATGATATTGATGAAATCCAAGTAACTGTTTTCAAAATCACAAACGTCACAAATATAAAGTTATGACTAAAACATCTGGATCGGGATATATAATTTCAAGAGGGAAGAACAGCTGAATTATGTTAAAAAAAAACATTATGGATATAATTAGGTGTTCTTGGGGCAGTCTGTGTGATTACTATTAGTAAACAATCCATTAACCCATAAGATGCCGTGTTGCAGCTTTAGTGTGTTGTCTGTGTTTGAGAATGAACGTATCACTCAACCTACTGAGCAGTATAAATTCCTATCGATGTGAAGTCTATTGCTCAAAAATACATTCAGAGTAAAGTCTGATGTTCAAATTTCATTCGATGACAATTCTATTGCGTAAATAAATGGATAAATTCAGGTCTATTCGATCAATAGTCTCTTAAATCGAGTACTTATTGTTTGAATTAAAGGCGCAAATAGGACGAAAGTTCTGAAATAACATAAATTCAATCATGTTTTAAATTTTTGAAATTGACTCTCCGATCCAAAATTTAGCCTGATTTATATATATATATATATATATATATATATATATATATATATATATATATATATATATATATATATATATTGATTTTGTTTACAAACAGTCAAAAAGGTCAAAATGACTGGCCTTGATAGACAAAATTTAACAAATACATTTTTTTTGTGAAAGACGACTTATAAAATAAAATCAAGTTTCATATAAGAAAAGATTGGCTTTAGCGTGACTTCTCTAAAATGACTTACAGTGATCCACAAAAGTCTCTAATTGTGAAATTACCAAATTGATTACAAGGACAGTGCTCATATGAAGTACAATAACGCTTCCCAAGTGAAATATTGTGTGTTAGGCAAAGCAACATGATTAATTTTTAAATTACCAACTCCATTTACCGTGACCTTTGCCAATACCCATTACTGTGACATCTCCACGTCATTTATCGTGACACAGTGAGCAAATCTTACCGTGACATTGCCAGCACCTCATAACCCCGATCACTTTTCACATTGTTGGCGCTGACGTCAGCAACAAGCAACAGCTTCTTTTTACCGGTCCGCATAGACTCCTCCCGAAAACTCGTCTGTAGATCCTATGACGCCGAAGATTGAGTCCAAGAAAATGAAACAAGTCGGTGGGAAAATACCTACAACTTCTGGAATGTCCGTTCGCTGAAGTCAGTTGATCAACATTAGCACTAACTGAAGTGACACCATTGAGGGACCTCCTTATAGAAAAAGTCTTAAAGCCTTATATTAAATAGTACCATGTGCCCCTGAAAATATCTGCTTACGAAAATTATATTGTTTGATAGTTTGAATTCGAAAGTGAATTATGTGTACAGAGTGTTACTTGATAAGGAGGTAACCAAAAGTGAATTATGTATACATATTGTTACTTGATAAGGAGGTAACTAAAAGCTAGTGAAAAAATATATAGCCAAAACAGTGTTGTGGGCTTTGGCGGGTTAAGGAGTGTTTTGATTGGGCTAAGGCATGGGGCCCCAATGATTTAAGGGCCCCAAACTTATTATATTGTATAATAAAGGTGGCTGCATCGGGACCCAGGTTGCTACGTGTGAATCACGAGTAGGATGACGGGGAGGTCACGTGAGTGAAAGCGCGGGAAGAAGGTTGGGGAGTATTATTGAAGATGGCTAGAATGTAGTGAAGATGTTTCCACGAAGTGTAACCTCAAATTTGATGTTTCTGTATATAGTGTGCATATTAAAGTTATTTTCTTGACATTATTATTTCAAGGATTTATAGCACGAAAGTTTGTGATATGTGAGAACGCCTACAATACAGCATATATATATATATATAAGCGAAACATTTACATTGGTGTCAGAAGAAAACTGATATGTCCGATAATTCTCTTATCAAGGTACAGAAATGAGGTCATTTTGGAAGTGACAATTATTTTGTTTTCAATAAAGGGAAGTATTCTTCATTAAAAGAAGAAATATTGTGAGCCATCGTAATTTGTGAATATTCAAGGCCGTAAGCAGAAGTGAGTAAATTTTTATAAATTGGTGAAATATATCATATATGAAGTTTTCTACATGGCGGCTTGACTACCCACATTGCATGCATGCACTGTATAAAACTTGGTCAGACAAGTTTGTTCTAACCATACAGTCACACAGTCGACATGGTACAGGCCTATTGTCGGTGACACACTTAGTGAAGGTATCTACGCCAACAAGCTTATTGGTGCTGGTTGATTCCAAGAAATAACTGTAAATAAACCTTGACCTTTAAGGAGCTATGAACAGCTGTTTAACTGTTTAAATCGATGAACCCAGGAACGCATTAGTAACTTTCAATAACTTAATAATATTAGTGAATTCAAAATTACTGAAGGAGTAACTTTGTATTCATTCATTGTGTGGAAATTGTGAGGATTGCAATTTGGATTAATGGATTGAGCTGAAGTGTCTAAAAACTACTCTAAAGTTCAGAAATTGGAAAATTTGACAAAGTGACTTATTTTATTCAAAACTTTGGATCATCGGATGTGTTTTCTCAATCTGAGGGAGCGTATATATATAGTATACTTAAAATCCCGTCTGAGGATGCTTTGTTGCCTCATTTTGTCAAAATTAAATTTAATGGTTTAGATGTGTCACTTGTTTGGAATTAACATATTTTGAATTCAAGATTTTCTCATTTGAGGATTTACACTTTTATAAACAATTACTTACATTCATTACTGAATTGCTTGACTCATATAATTCCATAAAACATGGATTATTGTGAAAAATTCACTGCCATAGCTAAAGAACTTGGATTAACTGGGAAAGAGATGAATGATTTCATCGAAAAGTCAAGGAAGCTAAAGAAGAATAAAAGCAAAGAGAAGAAAGAGCTGCATAAAGAGAACTTGAACAACTTAAAAATGACAACTTAAAACCATAAGTTGATATACAGAGCAGAGGCTACAATCCTGGTAATGACTCAAATGTAAAGTCAACACCAAAGGATAAAATCAAAGTTAGAAAATATGATAGCAAGAAAGAAAACAAACGATGTTAATCTGGATTATTTTGAATCCATAATGGCCATGAAAAGTTATGAAGAAAAAGATTAGCCAGCACAACTGATGCCTTAACTAATCGGAGAAGCATTTGAAGCTTACAACAGTATAGCCAAAGAAGACAAAAACATATATAAAAATGTCAAAAAGGCACTTCTATGTCATTTCGGGAAGTCAGAAAATGATTATAGAAAGGAATTTCATGAAATGAAAATGAAGATGGACAAAGATCCACAGATCATAGTACATGAAGCACAAGTTAAATTAACAAAACGGATGGAACTTACAGTAATAAATACAAGCAATCCAAAAGCCATACTAGACATGGTGTTAATTGACAAGTTCCTAGAAAATGCAACACCAGTCTATTCACATATTTAACTGATAAGAAAGTTTTGGCTCAAGTAGAGCTAACGAATGCATTAAGCACATTCAAAGACTCTCATCCAAATGTGGAAATGGATAAAAGACAAGATATCTTTGCAGCAGTACAAAATAAAAAACAAGAAAAAAGACAAGGAATAGGAAACCAGAGTCTGCCAAACCAATGCAACATACAAACTATTTGCTGGTACTGTAACAAGCCAGGACATATGGCAAGGCAGTGTTGCCACATTAAAGGACAACCAAATAGGGTGTCACCTAATGGCAGCCCTACAAGAAAGAAGACATAAGAAAGATCAAGAACATGTCATTTTGATGCAAAGGATCATGGAGAGGAAGATATAATCATAACTCGAGATACAGAAATTATGATCAGCCATGGAGAAGGAATGACTACCAAGATGTAGATGATAAAGGAAAAAAAGAAACAAGAAGAATCAGGGTCTAGTGATACTATGGCCACTATGGACAATCATGCAAAGCTGAAATACATCAATAACAGAAAATTTATGTGTCTTCGTGAGTCAGGATGCACAACGATTGTGGTCCACAGGATGATGGAAGAAAAAGAATATGTTGGGCAAAAAGACACTTATAATCTTATCTTATCTTATCTGTTTACAGACGCTCCTTCTATACAGAAGATTATTGCGTCCTACGCTTATCTATGGTTTGTGTTTAGTCCTGCATTTTTATTAGAGATTTAAATGTTGATAAAGTGTTGGTTTTCCTGGATTCTTCAGGCAACCCATTCCACGCCCGAATTCCGGATGGGAAGAAGGAAAACTTGTATGTGTTTGTTCTTGCATACGGAATAAGAAAGGTGTTTTTATCCTTATGTCTATCTGAGGGTTGTATTAAGTTATCTTTGTGTTGTATTTCTAAATTAGAATTAATTACTTTATGTATGATTACTACTTTGCTCTTGGTTCTTCTATCCTCTAGTGTTTCAAGGTTTAATGATTTAACTAATGGTGTTACTCTTGTCAGTTTCGAATATTCTCCAGTAATGAATCTGGCAGCTCTTTTTTGAATTTGTTCTAGTTTATCAATGTTTTCTTTGGTGGATGGGTCCCATACAGAAGATGCATATTCAAGTGCAGGTCTCACCAAAGTGAGGTAGCATTTTAGTTTTATATCTCTATTACATTTGTTAAAGTTCCTTTTTATAAAGCCTAAGGTTTTGTTTGATTTTTTAATAACTTCGTTGACATGGGGATTCCATGATAGTTTCTCATTTATTAAGACTCCTAAGTATTTTGCATCTTTAGTTTGGGTCAGTTCTTTTCCATGAATGTAATATTTTGAATTTATTTGTTTCTTTTTCTTTGTTACTCTTAACAGTTGACACTTTTCTGGATGGAAAGACATACTCCAGTTAGTTTCCCATTTTATCAATTCATCTAAGTCTTTTTGTAAAATTTTGCTATTTTGTTCTGATTTAATTGTTCTATAGATTATACAATCATCAGCAAATAGCCTAACTTTTGTACCTGTTGAGATGTTGTTGGGTAAATCATTTATGGCTGATGGCATGTGGAGAGATTGTCCAACTCCTACTCTTACCATCAACTCACCCTGGTTTCAAGGTGAAGTTCGAGCAAGAGTTTTGAAAGATGCAATTTGTGATCTCATCATAGGCAATATTAAAGGTGTTGTTGACAATTCTGGCGAGATGTTCAAAGCTTGGTGTTACAACAGCTACCAATTATGTGCTACTTACAAACCAGAGCCACCAGAAAAAAAAGAGAACATAGACATTGAAGTTGATGAGAAACTTGAAATAGGAAGCCAACTAATGCCAAAACAAGAGTTCAAACAACTACAAGAAGAAGATAACACAATAATGGAAATAAAAATAAAACTCATCAAAGACAATGAAACAGGCCACAACAAAAATTACAAGCTAGATAAAGGCATATATTGATAAACATTGCACAAGCAGGTACATGCAAAAGAGTGGTTCTTCCCAAAAAGTTACAAGGAACCATTATAAAAATGACACATGACAGTCCTTTAGGTGGACACATGGGCGCCAAGAAAACAACTGCAACAATAGCAGAAAACTTTTACTGGCCTAAAATGGCAAAGGCAGATAAAAGAATACATCAAGAAATGTACAGTGTGTCTACGACATAATCCCAAAGATGGAAAGCACACAGCGCCAATACAGTCATCTGACAAGGCAAACTTCTTATTCGAGAAAATTGCCATAGACCTAATAGGACCATTCAAAAAGATGTCAAAGAAAAAACATATGTATGCTCTTACCATAGTGGACATAGCCACCAGTGGGGTGAAGCTATTCCACTGAAGCGAATAGACGCAGAAAGTATATGCACTGAATTACTCAATGTTTTCAGCAGATATGGTTTTCCCAAAACGCTTCTTTCAGACAATGGCAGCCAATTCAAGGGACAGATGACACAAGCTATAATGAAAATGCTAAATATTACGCAGGTACATAGCACAATTTACCATCCACAATCAAATGGAGTGATTGAAAGACTAAACAAAACCATCAAGAATATTCTATTAAAGGTTACAATAGACCATGAAGCCAAATGGCATGAATATTTACCTTTAGTACTATTTGCATAAAACAGCAGCAAGCATGAACGCTCAGATGTTTAGTCCTTTTGAGTTAATGTTTGGTCAAAACCCTGCAAGTCCTTTGAAGAATTTCAAAGAAAGGCTTATAAGCAAACAAGATGCAATACCGGACAGATATCAGCTGATGTCAGAAACTAGAGATAAAATACTCTAAAGTATTGAAATAGCAAAACAAAGACTAATCAAGCAAAGTACAAGACATACAGAAATAAAAAAAAATAAACACAGACAATTAATAAGATTTGAGCCAGAACAACAAGTCTTAGTATTGTTTGCCAAAAGCAAAAAATGAAATCACATGGGAAGGTCCATACAACATTGAAGAGAAACTTAGTGGTGTCACATATAGTGTTAATATCAAAGGACATGGGAAAAAATTACACATTGATAAACTAAGAGCATATGGTCACAATAAAGAAGAAAACCAAACAGTAAATATCGTCAGCAAAGAAAATGATGAAAATGGCTGTACGATGAAAAAGAAAAGCCCCGAAATTGACAACATATAATCTGACATACCAGATAATATGAAAGATAGAGTGATGAAATTTTTTCTAGAATATAAAGGTGTCATCACCAAAGAAACAGGAAACACAGAAACTATGACTCATAAGATACAAGTATTGGAACATGAACCTTTCAAGACTAAAGTATACCCTATTCCAATGGCATATAGAGACACTGTAAAACAAGAAATTGACTACCTACTCAAAGATAACAAAAAAAAGAAAAGCAGTTATAGCCAACTATACTTAACCAACTGTCATAGTCAAAAAGAAGAATGGAAAGATTCGACTATGATGTGATTACAGACAGTTGAATAATAAAACAAAATTGGACCATGAACCTATTGGAGACCCAAGAGACATAGTAGACAGAATTGGTAATTAAAAAATATTTACTACATTTAACTTTAACAGAGGTTTTAGGCAGATAAACATGGATCCTGATTCTGTCAAATTTACTGCATTTGTGGCTATGGACGAAGTATGTGAATGGTTAGTGATGCCATTTGGATTAGTCAACAGTACAGCCACTTTTAGCAGATTTATGAAAGTGATGTTACAAGGCATTCCAAATGTGGTACATTTCGTAGACGACATATGTATCCACACTAAAGATTGGGAATCACATATCCATACACTTGAAGCTGTACTGGATAGACTCAAGAAACATAATGTGACGATCTCACCTGAAAAGATTAACATTGGAAAGAAATATATTGATTTTCTGGGATACAGAATAGGAGGTAAAGTCACTCCCACTGCAGAGAACAAAAAACAAGATGTTTAACCAGTCAGTCCCAAAATCAAAGAAACAAGTTCAAGCCCTGCTGGGACCAGGTAACTTTTACAGACCTTTCATTGCAAACTATGAAAGAAATCGTTAATCCACTTACAGAAATTACAAAACACACAAATGTTCGAAAATTTCAGTTATCAGGAGATTGCCTCAACGCATTGGACAACTTTAAGCAAGCGTTTATGAAGAAACCCATCTTGGTTACACCTCAATGGGATAAACCTTTCATTGTTGCTACTGATGCATCGTCTATTTCAGTAGGAGCGTGTCTTATGCAAGAACATGATGGTATTCTCCATCCCATACAATATCTGAGCAGAAATTTGACAAAAACAGAAGGTAACTACAGCACCATAGAGAGAGAGAGAGAGAATGTTTGGCCATAGTGTGGGCTCTACACAAAATACAAAAATACCTTCTACGTAAAACTTTCACTCTACTGACAGACAACAAACCACTTGTGGCATTCAACAAGAAGAAAATAAGCAACGCCAAAATAAATCGTTGGGCTATGCTATTAGCCGACTACAAACTTGACATTAAACCTGTTAAAGGAAAAGGCATTGTGGTTGCAGACATATTAAGTAGAATGACAATAAATACAAACATTCTGTACATTCATAAACAATAACACCAGAGACTGTTTTATTTTTAGTATTATTATTTGCAGAACAAATGAAAAGAAGTAATGTGTAAATTCCATTGGATAATATACTTAATGTTATGAATATTGATTGTTAAATGTTGTTTTAATTACACAAAATTACAGATGTGTTTAAATTTCAGTTTCATTTTCTCAGTAGAGGTACTCAGGTAGACGAAGTCCTGCAGATTTTTTTCTTCTTGATTTTCATGTCTAGATATTGTGTGTAAAGTAATAAATGTCCATTGATGATGAATATTTGAAATTTGAATATACATGTAGATTACTTTTATTGTGTTAAAACCAAAAATGTTTTATTTCATAAACATATTTTTTTGAAGGATGGGGGTCAATGTCACGTGTGAATCACGAGTTGGATGACGGGGAGGTCACGTGAGTGAAAGCACGGGAATAAGTTTGGAGAGTATTATTGAAGATGGCTAGAATGTAGTGAAGATGTTTCCACGAAGTGTAACCTCAACTTGATATTGGTGTATATAGTGTGCATATTAAATTTGTTTTGTTGACAATAATAGTTCAAGTCATTGAGTCCGCCCAGCTCCGATTGGGTACCGGACATTCGTTGCGGTAAATAGCAGATTTTAGGCATTTTACTGGCCAGGGGCCACCCATATATTACGTACGTAAGGAGGGGGGGTCTTAAATTAACGGCATTTTGCGTATGGATGTGTACGGGGGTGTGGAGGGGGGTCGACTGAATGTGTAGGTACGCACAACAATTTTAATACTAAGCCTAATAATGTAAATTGCTCTGGCTGCAAACGGCATTCGAGACCGACTGAGCCAAGACCAAGGCCGTACCCAGACTTTTTTAATGGGGAGGGGGGTTCGCAAACTTGTCTAGAAGGCATTTCATGTTAAGATAAGACAAACCTCTCATAACGAGCACCTCTCACAACGAGATTTTCGCTTAACGAGCATCATTTTTATGAAAAAAGTTTCTCCCTTAACGAGCGAAGATTCGCATAACGAGTGACGCTGAAAGGGAAACTCCCCTTTTCATTGAAATTTATTAGTGAGCCAGTACTTCCGCCCCGATGACTTATTCTGTGTTAAGCATATTGTTAGCCTATTGCTTTCGTGTGTGATCAACCGATTAAAAAAAGTATTATGACAGTATTTGTAATTTTTTGTGTGCACAGTTTAATAAACTGATAAAGATGTTCGAAAAAAAACACAAGAAGACAGTCATAAGAGAGGGAAAAAATATATGTAGCAATAAAACGAAAAAACATTAAAAAGCGAGATCAAGTTTGCAAATCTAGCGCGCAACTACAATCGGCCAACATCAACGATCTGCACTATTCTCTAGAACAATTAATGAGATAAATGCTTCAAAGGGAGTGTCAAGAATGTCTACGAAACGGTTACATCACATTTTCGTCAAATTTTGAAGTGTCTGCAAAAACAAATGTCTTTAACAGTTTTCTAGTTAAGAAGCAATAATTGTTTGTCATAAATTCATATTTTTGTTTACGTTTTTTTGTTTCAAATCTAAATTGTATTCTATTTGTTTCACTCTTTCAAAATTCATAAGTAATTTTATTTGAATATATATTAATAAAATTTTCGGAAAAATGAGTATTTTTTCAGCATGGAACGGATTATCGTATTTTACATTGATGTGTATGGGACAAATTGTTCCGTATAACGAGTGTTTGGCTTAACGAGTAAGACTCTGGAACGAATTAATCTCATGATGAGATGTTTGACTGTACCTACAATATACGGTGCTATGACTTCAAATTTTGATGAGATTGTTTAATCAATAATTCTGTAACTATGAATTATTGAGGGCGTTGATGAAACTTCTCGTCTTTTTTGCCTCGTTTTCCAAAAAATAAATAAAAATATTTGCAGTGCATACAGTGACCAAAAAAGTAGGTTTTCATGCAATAAATAATTAACACTGTAAATGAAAGCTTTAAAAATAGTATATTATTTAAAAATTCAAGTACTCGGTCATTCATTTCATTTCTTATTAATAGTAATGAAATCTTCAGGCGCAAGCGTTAAAGAATTTGAATTACATACATTATGGTACAGAACTGACAAGGCGGAAGACCACGATGATATGAAGATTATTTTAGAACATCTTCGATGTAAACCCTCCTTGTGTTTTTGTTAACAAATATCTGTAAAAAAAAATGTTTTCGTTGATATTGAAAGCAGAGTGATGTATCAATGCAAGCTCGGTAAGCCTCTCCTGCACCATTGAACATCTCATGTAATTGTGCAAACATCGGAGTGCACTGAACCTTCGCTCACACGCGAAGGAAGTCACACGCAATTTTCAGTAAGCAATAAATATGTGGATATATCTATTCATTGCAATGTTTATAGCTTCCGTGCAATTTTTTGGTAGCTTTGACTCTTCCCATTGGCTGAACCTCAATTTCCAACCGGTAAACTCTTCGGGCAGCACTTCTGGTGAAGGAAGATCTTGCTCATATAAATCCACATCGCCTTTCAGATCTTCATACATACAATTTCTAACGGCACTTGGCACAAGAGCTAACAGTTGTGAGGATGTCCTGGTTAAGCCAGAGAACCGCATATCTAGTTCAGCAATGATGTGCTCCAGAAATGTATTAATTATGTTCCGCAGATAATGTTGCATTGACGTTTCTACGCACACATTGCTTCGGTAGATTTGCTGTTCAGCAATTCGGGGCATTGAAGCTTCAGCTCCTACAGACTGCGCCATGATAATGATGTGATCATGTGTTTTGAAAATAAGTATCTACATTTGTTCTAATCTCTCTAAACTCTTGCTTTGCGTTTTTGATAAGTGGCATATCCTGAATTATGCCAATCGTTTCTTTCTGAAGTTGGACTGTTATTCATTCCAGCCTAGATAACATTTTGTACATTACAACAAACGTCACAATAAATGTGAATTTACACACGGAATGAAGAAGTGACGTTGCTCTAGACTTATTGTCCGTGTCCCAATCACCATTTGTAGTCAAAACTGGATAAAATCCGTAATCGTTGTGTTTTCATCGTCGCAGTGAAATTATCTCAAGAGTGTGAAAAATGTAAACATACGATTAATAGAAGTGTTTGTATGCTTCATGGCGCTCAGCCCATCTTGCCTTGAACAAATCTGTAAGTGCCTTCCGTTTATCACTGTCAAAGACTTGTTTGTATGATGTTTTTCAACAAGACCTTGCGCTTTGGGCTGTTGTTAAAAAACATGCAGGTTTCTTTTAATTTGTCAACCATGTTAAGCACATCGGTGGTCTGCACGAATGCGTGATCACTAGGTTTAAAGCGTGATTGCTGCAGTGTGTGTATACCACCAAAGGGGCCTCTCGCAGAATACGCGCTTGAACTCCTGAGACTGCTCCGACATAGATTCAGCGCCATCATAACTCCGGCCCCTCATATTCTGTAGTGGGATCCCCAAATCTCTCAATAATGTCAAGATCTATTTTTTTCCAAAGAAGGGCACACATTCGCAAAAGGGGGTTTGTTCGAACGTACAGCCATGAAGACTGATAATCAGAAATGTTTTATAATTTATTGCAAATAAAATTCTGAACTTTTAATCACTTTGAGGTAATTAACATTTGATTCAGACCAAACGTTTACACATTACATTGAGCGAGTACGTATGCATATAAGATACGCAGGGGCGGATTAAGACAGCACGGGGCCCCTGGATGCAATTCAAACTGGGGCCCTATCCAACCAGCGTCCCTTTAAATAAATTGATTGCTAGCAGCTAATATGAGACTGTAACTTGTAACTAAATAGTTCATCGGTTCCTTTAAGATACTTTGTCTGTACTATGGGATCGGCCTTCCCAGCCATAGATTATTCATGAAAAAATGGAATGTGAAGAAATAACTGTTTGCCGGTATCCTAATATTGAGTGTAAAAATACAATTTAAAAAAATGTGTGCCCACGCCGGAATCGATCGCGTGACAGCTTGCACAGCGGGGCGACTTTCTACCCCAAGACCACACGAGCCTGATGAAAAGGTGAAGTTTAAAAATATAAACAATAATCATTAATATGGTAAATGCATAAAATAAAAACAGGGTATTAGTAGGCCTCTCTCAGTAGAGATCTCTACTGGACTACTTGGATTTCACCTCAGCTAAGTGTTTTTTTTCTATTATTTCGTTTTATTCGTTTCATTTGTGTACTATTTGTCCGTTGAAGAAGGCTCTTTGCCGAAACGTTCGCTGTTGTGTTACGTCCTGTCAGGCCTACTAATACCCTGTTTTTATTTTATGCATTTACCTTTTTAAAAGCCTGTTTGCAGTCTCACCCCCATTACTTTAATCATTAATATATTCTCTTAGTGAGCCTATAAAATCAGTTTTAAAAAAAATTATTTAATTTATGATATTTTCTGGAATTCATCCAAACATTTGTCCATCTTTCTTATAAAATAAACTAAATTTGGGTGCCCTTAATCATCGGGGGCCCCTGGATTTAGCCCGTTCCGACCCCCCCCCTTAATCCGCCATATAAGATACGTTTATCATTTGAGAAAATGTTTAATTGCTATTTAAATAATTTTGAAAGTAAAGTTTTAAGAGATCTGTTTTATTGCAGTCTTAAAGACTTAAAGGTCTTAGTATTTGGAATACTGCAAATATTTAAAGGTGGAGAATCAGATTGTTGGAGGGCGCTGAAAGATAAACACCTTTAACCTAATGTTTTTGTGCGTGTCTTAGTAACGAACTTTTTAAAACAAACTTGATAAAACATACATATTATTAAATAGCGGTAATTAAATACTTATAGTTTATAGTACAACCCGAACTTGATTGAATATGAGTTTTTAAAACAAACCTTCATCATATATGTATATTCCTGATAAACTTAGATGAAATAAGAATATTAGAGACAAATCTCGATGAAATGTGAATAGTTCAAATGAATCTTGATCAAATGTGAATTTTAGTAATAAACTGATCAAATATGAATATTACAAACAAAACACGATCGAATATGAATATTAGAATAACACCTTGATCAAATATGAATATTACAGATAAACTTATCAAATAACAAACCTTGATCAGATATGAATATTTGAGCTTCTCCGAAACCTCCCCCGGTACGATGGTCGGGTTTACCAGGTTGAGGTCAAGGCCATCCAAGTTATGGTCACGCACGAAGTCGATCACAGAATCGACGAAACGACTTCGATTACTGTTGCTGACCACCAACTTTGAGATCTCCTTCGCGTTCTCTACTGTCGCCAGGATTTCAAGAAGCGGATGTTTTGTTCTAAGCGTGTTTATCTTATGTAATCTTTAAATATCAAACACAATGAAGATGAGAACATGCATTAGTCCTTGATTATCAAGCTAAGATTATATATAAATATATATATATATATATATATATATATTTATATATATAAAGAAATCAACTACAAATAAAAAGTTAACACAATAGAAATATTGCCTTTCTTAGTCGTCATTGTCAAAAACACAACAATAATTCATGTTTGGCAATTTTACTCCAGTTTCAAATTATGACGCAAGAGTAGTTTTGCAAAGACATTGTATTTAAGACTCATTTATTTTCTTTTAAAAACTAACTTTTTATGTATTAATGCTACTTTCTTCTCTATTTCACTTACATATTCAAGGAATTGTGTTGTTCAAAATTCTTTAGTCTTAAACTAACTGTTTAGATGTATCTGAAAGGTTTCCTTACATGCATAATGACGAAAGACTTTATACTAGGGCTGCGGAAATTTACGATTAATTACTCCATTAACCATTACAAATTTTAACGATTAAATTATTTTTTAACGATTAATCAACCGATCACTTACAAATTATTGGAAGTCGAAAAGTAAAAAAGAAAAATAATAAAAGATAGCGGACGATAATTAATAAATTTCCTGACGATTACACGAACATTTTTTGGTTTTAAACTATTGACTGACAGGAATGTTCAAAATGTTGATAAAGTTTGCCTACCGTGGTTCTAACACTTCGCGTCCTTATCAAAAAAATGAAAAGCGTATTAAGCTAATGGCATGCAGTAATGGAGTATGACTCAGAGACAGAAAATGATAGCATTTCTGATGAATTACAGCATTACAAAAAATGGAGATGGAAGTTCCTGAATCCCTTAACCCTCTACAATGGTGGAAACTTAATAAACACCGATATCCAATAATGTCATTCCTTGTCAAGACCGATTTGTGCATACCAGTTACCTCAGTTCCATGTGAACGATTGTTCAGCACGGCTGGTTATATTGCCAATTAGACCCGCCTATCACTTGAACCAAAAAATGTCAACACACTTTTC
Source organism: Ampullaceana balthica (assembly GCA_944989445.1). Lineage (NCBI taxonomy): Eukaryota > Metazoa > Mollusca > Gastropoda > Lymnaeidae > Ampullaceana > Ampullaceana balthica. The sequence continues at coordinate 703,046 of CALYLW010000006.1, forward strand.
TTTTTGCGTAGTTGGTTAAAGATGACATACAAATGAGACATTTCAGTGTTATTTAGATTTTCAACAAGAACGTTTAATGAGTTTTACTAATGACATCATAAATTTCAATTTTTAGCTTGAATCGAAATTAACGATTAAGTAATCGTTAATTTTTCAAAAGTTAACGTTGACAGCCCTACTTTAAACAAATAGGAAAATGTCATAGCTCTTTACAATATGTGACTATTTTAGGACGTATAATTTAGAAAATTGAGATTTAACAAACATATTTTAGAAGGAATGATACTTTTGATTTTTTTCAATATTTTTTGTATAAAAAGCAGTAATCAAGTTGTATTTTTTTTAATTGCATCCACTATTCTGACAGAAATTAACTCATAATTAACAAATAACTTTCGAGAAAAGTTTTAAAAAAGATACCTGCATAAAATAAGGAAATACCTCAAACATTGTTGAATGTTCTAATAATTATAGCTTTCAACGTTAAATTGACAAATAATGTTGCTCTAGAGGAAAGTACAATTTAATTTTAAGTTTTTAAAATATTTTAAAAGAAATTTTTATTAATTGTGCCTTTTTGTCACTTGAGAGGGAGGAGATTGCAAGGAAAAAAAGAGTCACGTGAGAAGATGGAAGATAGAGGAAGATGGCAGACTGATGTATTTCTGATTGAGAACGTGTGATATTCATCAGGTAAATTGATGTACATAGAGTTCAAATTAAAAGTTACTTTGTTGAACCAGTTTCTCCTGGAATCATTGTGCAAGAGATAATGTCGATATTGTTACGCCTACAAATAATTAGATGTGATTTTTTGGTGTCAGAAGTGTCAGAAGTCAGAACTGGTTGAAACAAGCTCTACACAGTGAAAATATTTGGCTCAGGTGCAGTGTTTGAAGCAACAACAAACCGTACACACTGAACATCCAGGTCAAGTTGACAGGCCCGCTGTGTTAATTCAAAATACAACTGTAGACAAACAAGCGAAACTTAAATAAAGAAACACTGAGCAACAGTGAAAATAAGCGAACTGAAAAATCAAGGAAAACACATAATTACATAAATCAGACATGGATTACTACAAAGAGTTCACGGCCATAGCCGAAAAGTTTGGTTTGAGTGGCAAAAACTTAAGAGAATTCATTGAAGACAAAGTGAAAGAAGCTGAGGAAAAAGAGAAGAAAAAACAAGTAAAAGAAAGAGAGGAAAGAGGTGCCAAAAGAAAACTAGAACAACTGAAAATGATAATTTAAGATTACAAATAGATTTGGAAAGTAGAGGCCACAGCAACGATACCAGTGAAAGAGTAACACAGAAATATCCGATAAAAGTCATGAAATATGACTGCAAAAAAGAAAAAAAAATGGATGTCTACCTATTCTATTTGAGTCAATAATGGTAATGAAAGGATACAAAGAGAAAGATTTGACAACACAATTATTGACCAAATTAACAGGAGAGTCGTTTGAAGTTTATAATAGTGTACCAAAAGAAGACAAACATACATACAAGAATGTTACAAAAGCTCTGCTATGTCATTTTGGCAAATCAGAAAATAACTATAGGAGAGAATTTCATGAAATCAAGATCAAAATGGACAAGCATCCACAAATTAAAGTGCATGAGGCACAAGTATATTTAACTAAATGGTTAGAACTGGCAAGCATAGATATTTCTGATCCAAAAGCAATACTAGACATGATATTAATAGATAAATTTCTAGAAAACTCTACACCAGAATTCTACACATATCTGGCAGAAAAAAGATAAGGACTCAATCTCAATTTACCAATGTCCTAAGATCTTTCAAAGAATCACATCCTGAAGTTGAGATGGATAAGAGACAAGATGTCTTGGCTACAATTAAAAATAAAGAAGCAGGAATCATTTGTTATTATTGTAACAAGCCTGGACACATGGCAAGGCATTGTTACCACAACAAAAGATAGACAAAATTTGTCACCCAAGGGCAGTCCAATAAGATACAAAACAGAATGGAGAGATGCACAAAGTCACTTAGCAAATAACAGATATAATCAAAATTCAAGATATAGAGATACTGTTCCAGATAGACAATCATTAAGAAACAGACAACCATGGAGAGGCAGTTATAATCAAGATAGAAGAACATGGGGAGGTAGGAATAATTATAAATCCAAATACAGAACAAATGACAACCAAGACATAGAAGACAACAGAAGAATGAATCGGGAGGAGGCAAAAACAAGTGACACTGTAGCCTCTATTAACAGCCACGGTAAGCTGAAATTGTATCCAGTCTATGTCAACAACAAGAGATGTATGTGTCTGCGGGACATAGGCTGCACAACAATAGTGACAAACAGTACAATAGTAGAGGAAGGGGATTACGATGGCAAGAAAGACACGCTAACCATGGCTGGTGGCACAAGAGTTGAATGTCCAACTGCTACACTTAACATCAACTCACCCAGGTTTAAAGGTACAGTTAGAGCAAGAGTGCTGAAAGACGCCATCTGTGATTTAGTTATAGGAATTATTGAAGGTGTGATAGACAATCTCGAAGAAATGTTCAGACAGTGGTGTGAAAGCAAGTATCAACCATGTGCCACGATACAAACAAGAGCCACCGCCAAACGGAGATTGCAGACATTTTAAGTAGAATACTTTCAAATACGGACATTATGTGATTTCAAAAGAAAAAAAAGAAAACCAGAGACTGTTGCAGGAAACAGGACAAGAATTGGTGTGTGAATTCTGCTGGAGGATAAACTTAATAATTCAGATTACTTTGTTGAACAGTGTCTCCTGGAATCATTGTGCAAAAGATAATGTCGATATTGTTACGCCTACAAATAATTAATTAGATGTGACACTTTTGTTTTCAAACTAATGATGATTATAATTCCTCTGTCGATATTTTATGTTTTGTCAAATTGACTTAAACCTGAGCTAAGTGACTCTCGCTTAGAGAAGTGATCCGGAAAAAAAAATTCTTTGTTTTATCTATACTGACGCTCCTTCTATAGAAGATCTTTGTATCCCAGCGTTCACAGGTCAGGGCTATCAGGGATCGAACTAGTCCCAGCTGCCATTGTTTTCATAACTAGTGTTTGGTACCCTTTCGGAGCTGGGTGGACTCAGGGACACCTTTGGCCACAGGAACAAATCCCTGCCTTCGCGGTGATTCGAACCCGTGACCATCGGTACGCCGGCTTCATGCCACTGGACCACCATGCTCCATGTGAGAAATGGTCATATTCCCTTATGATTTGTTTAAGATGAATAAAAATACTCATATTTACTTACAAGATTATGTCTTCCTGTTGAATCGCTTGCAGCGTGCTGTTGACGATTGTGGTGTGGCCGACGATGATGTGCGTGCACAACCTGGGGTCTATGTTCTCCGGCGAGAGAGAACCGGCTCTCGGACGTCGCATTCCGTTAAAGGTCACATAACAAACAATACGTTGGCAAGGTGGAATTTTGGGGGCTGGAGTAACCAAGGGTACACAGTAAATAGCAACACTTTTTTTTATTCTTTTTAAAAAAAGAAACTAATGTACTAGTTACTATTAGAAAGGAAATACTAATTTAATTACATATTTTATAAAATTACGGATTCATTGAAAAAACATAATTGAACGATGGTTCTAAAATTATAAACAAGATACGCTTTTTACCTATACTTAGAATGGATGTATTTTTCATTGGTTGTGACTTATTTTCTTTGCCCTACTTAATTAGTTTTTCTATGGTAGGTTATGTGATTGGCCGTCCATAAATGATGTCACTTGATTTTTCTCAATTTCAGCCCCCCCCCTCACTCTATCGTCAAATATGGTCACAAAAAGTTAGCACCCCCACTTCCAATATGACGTCACATAGCTTGGGCACCCCCACATTAAAACCGTATTTCCTATTTCCAAATAAAAATGATATAAATCGCTTTAAAGTCATTTATGTGTGTATTTGGTTTAGTTTAAGGCTGCACTCTAATATAGTAACATGTGAAGCCAGTCAAACCGTCATTAGATAAATTGTAACAATGAAATATTTAAGGGGGAAATTTTATTTAAATTTGGACGTTTTGATGTGACGTCACAGCTCTTCAACATCCCCTCTTCCTCGTACCACTTCGTCACGAAAGTGTTACCCCCTCCCCCTAAGCGCGTGATGTCATTTATGGACGGCCCCCAATATATATTGTAAAATTAAGTTTAAAACAAGTTTTGTTTTTAAACGTGTACTGAATACAGACATTTTCTAAAATTTTCACAAGCACACGTACTCACACACACACACACACTCACACACGCACACACACACTTAAACACACATACCCTCGCCACACACTCACACGCGCGTACACACACACATATTCATAAACTCTGAAACCGATAACAAATAATTGTTGTTTATTTTCTTGGCTGCTAAATTTAAAAACAATTACGCGACACTCATGTCGTGGGTTACAGAATCGCATGTTCTTTTTCGTTGGTAGGGAATTTTGTGGCGTCTTATTTTTAGTAACCAAAAATGCTTCATAGTATGAAGAACTTGACAAAATGTGTTAGCCTTGATGCTAAAGCCTTTTATAAACTCGTGTAAAATGCTTCCCTCCCACTGGCCTTTCAATGTCTCTCTCTCTATATATATATATATATAAAGTGCATATACTCTCGTTCAGTTGCCATTGCAACAAGTGAAGCAATCTCTTTAATACAACGGAAACATCGCAAAATTCTAAACACTCATGTGAGTGAGAATGATCCAAGCATTGTTTGTGGCCCTTGATGCAACAACGAGAATAGATACTGACTGCGGCCTATTGCAAATGCTTGACATGTTAAGGTCTGTTCACACGTACATATTTTGATCAAGATTTGATAAATAAACCATGGAAACTCGCGTCACGCACTATTTTATTTGGCGAACTCATAATTAATTTTTTTAGCTATGTATAAAGATTTTGAAAGTTTGACAAGACCAAGTTTCGATCAAAATTTCTAAGTGTGAACAGGCCTTACATTCAATGTTGCGCAGCCCATTTTGCTACTGATAATATGCTGTCTGTGATTATGATGTGTAAGATTTTGCCCCAAAAATAGATAATGTGCAACTTTGAAAACGGGAATTTTATTTTACACACGGAACATCGAACCTTAGAGGGAAAATTTGTTACATGTATGATAAATACCATTAGTTAAATATCGCGTGGATGACATGACTTGCTCAACCATGGAAGCACTGATCGGTCTGACATGAATTACGTGATTGATTAGGCCAGAGCCCTACATGAACGATGGATTATTGTGATGATGATTGCATCTCTGACATCTATGCTGGAACAAGAGCTTGAAACGTTTTTATGTACTTTTGGTATGTTGGATATTTTGGTAAACATTTTTTTAAAAAAATCTTGATCACATACATTTTGTTCGTTAATTTTTATAACTCTTATTTCTGACAGATTATCATTCCTCTGGGTCAGGGGTCGGGAAACCATGGCTCGCGAGCCAGATGTGGCTCTATTGATGGCTGCATCTGGCTTGCAGAAAAATGTTCGATTTAAAAAAAAATGTTTATTCAGACTCCTTTGATCTACATATTAATTGCATTACATTTAAAAAAAAGAAAAAAAGAAAACGCGTCTCCAAGCCATCATCCCGGCACGAAGCTTAACTTCACCACGTATCAACCAGACTACAAGGCCATCAGCAAAGCCAGGCAGCGCCATAAGTCACATTAATGGTAAGAAATACTCATTTTTGATTAGCAAAAAGCATTACAATGTTATTTAAAAGAATTCTGAGACATAAATATTGTACTTTTAGTGTTGAAATTTGGGGCCGTCCATAAATGATGTCACGCACCTATTAGGGAGGGGGTTACACATTTGTGACGCTGTGTGACGAGGAGAAGGGAGGTGTTAAAGACATGTGACGTCACATCAAAACGCACAACTTTAAATTAAATTTCCAATTATATATTTCATATCTCACAATTTATTTAATGACGTTCTAAATGGCTTCAAGCGTGTTACGGTATAAAAGTGCAGCCTTACACTAAATACATACTTAAATGATAAAAAATTAATTTAAACATGCTTATTTTGAAATAAAAAATACGGCTTTTATTTGGTGCGTGTGAAAACTTTATGCCGTCATATTAGAGGGGATTACAAAGTTGTTGTGACTAAGTGTTGCGAGGGGGTAAAATATCGGCCAAAATCATGTGACGTCATTTATGGACAGCCTCTTGAATTTTCAGTTTTAAACATAATGTATGGCTCTCACAGAATTACTTTTCAAATGCGGTGTGTATGGCTCTCTCAGATAAACGTTTCAAATGCGGTGTGTATGGCTCTCTCAGATAAACGTTTCAAATTCGGTGTGTATGGCTCTCTCAGATAAACGTTTCAAATGCGGTGTGTATGGCTCTCTCAGATAAACGTTTCAAATGCGGTGTGTATGGCTCTCACAGATAAACGTTTCAAATGCGGTGTGTATGGCTCTCACAGATAAACGTTTCAAATGCGGTGTGTATGGCTCTCACAGATAAACGTTTCCCGACCTCTTCTCTAAGTACTGAGATTAAAGCACAACATTGTCAACTTGTTTAGAGATATGTTTATATAAAACCCAAACAGACCCGTCGTGTGTTGCAACGATCTCAGTAAAAATACTTTTTAAAAAATTTTTATTTAAAAAGGACACGCTTTTATTTACATTTAGAAAGTGCGCTAAAAAGAAGAAAATAAAAATTTTCTATTACTAAAGATGAAATTCGTGAACCTATCCACTGCACATAAAAGCGTGGGGCGCCCATCACAACTCATGTCTCTTTGCAACTATTCTTCTGCATATAGATAAATATTTCTAATTAATATGATAGTAGCATCATAGTAGCCCGCCCCACGTTTTTAGTCATATTAAATTAAAGTACTTGAACTTATAAGTTTTAACTTATTTTCTTCTTTTTAGCCCACTTATAAAACGTGGTTGTTGAAAATCCCTTTTTAACCTTTATTTATTTTATTCTTTTTAGTCGACTAAGAAAAACGTGGTTTTTAAAAATGTTTCTTTACCTCTATTTATTTTACCAAACACCTCATCAGCACCCGCCCAAAGTTTTACTGCCACGGCGATGAGGTCACGGGTGAACAGTGAACTCGGCACGTGAAATCTAACAACGGCAGTCGGATATAGATGCTTATATAGAGATAAACTAAAAAATCCATTAATTTAATTACGGTACATTCCATCGATCTAAAATTTTGATACAATGTATTGTCGTCTAAGATCTATCTGTAGTAAAATCTTGAGCTCTCTGGGACCACAAGAAGTGGTTTAATTTTACGTTGGCAAATTTGAAAAATTGCGGACATACAGACAGACAGACACGAAAGCAAGTTAATAAAAACATGGTAAAAAAGGAATAAATTCAAAGAAACCAATGAGTATTACGTTATAAATACAATTATGTCAGAAACCTTCACAGAAGTTTGCAAATAAAAAGTTGAAGTTAACAGTAAATGGATAAATAAAATAATATTTTAGAAAAGCTTACAAGAGAAAAAAAGGAACTGATATTAAGGGCCCCGGCCTCAAAAATGAGCGATAATTTTTTTTATTGCCATTGTACTCAACAGATTATTAAATTATCAGGGCAATTGGTTGAATAAAATAATAACGCTAATGCTTATATCACTAAAGAACATAAAAGACCCTAGCGTCCTAAATGGTGCATGTTATAAATTTCAAAATCCCTATAAACGTATATTGAAATCTGGATCATGATGGATATGGGTGATAATATGACAATGTGTCTAATATGTTTACATCATGTAAAATCAAAAGGGAAAACACGTCTTAAACGTAAACAAACTAAAATTTAAAACAAGCTAATTGGCCCTCGGGTCCAAAAGAAAGGTCATTAGGAGTTTGATGCGTATCATACTTAATATGTGCTCTCAAGTTTTTATACAAAGTTTGGTCTAGAATAGTCTAGATTCATTCATTTTCACAGTAGCTAACACTTAAACTAATTTTAATATTGCTTATCTAAGAAAAGAAAAAGACATTTAGGGCCACCGGCCCACATGAGAGTTAATTTTTATAACGTTTTTTGCCAGGTACCTTCTTGGGAGCGTATTCAACAATCTTCCCAAGTTTCAAAGCGATCTGATGAATGGCGTAGAAAGCCATACAGGACAAACATACATATTTCCAAGTTTTCCTTTCTTATACATATAGATAAAGTAGAAATTACTTAAAATACTTAATTTAATATAGGCTCTTAAGTTTATATATTCCTCGTTTGGTCAAAGTCCTTATACTTTCTCATTATTTAAGGCTTAAACTAATTTTTCTATACCTAATATATAAACAAACCACATTAAGGGGTCTTTGGGCCCATTTGGTTCAAGATATAGATTTTGAAAAACTCTTCATTTAAATTCAGTTGAATCATGGACATATTTCTCAACACAGTTAAAAATTGAGTGCGAATTAATATCTTAAAGTATACACAAAAAGACATTTGGCGCCCGCGACCCAGAAGGAATGGACATTATGAGTTTAGGGCCCTATATTAGTTTATCATGAGCTATAAAGTTTTTGTATACAAAGTTTTGGTCAAGATCCATCCATTTAAACCGTAACTAACGCATAAACTAATTTTTGAATTGCTCACATTAGCAAAAAACGACATTTAGGGCCCCCGGCCGATTCATTGCAAGATGTTAAGTTCGAAATATATTTTCATTTCAATCAATTTCATAATATTTACATTTATTTATATTTCTCGAGACCTTTAAAAATTGAATGGGAATAACATATTAAACGTTTACTAAAAAGAGACATTTGGGGCCCCCAGCCCCGAGAGAAGGACATTAGGAGTTCAGAACACTGTAGTTATTTAATATAGACGTTTAAGTTTTTTATACAAAGATTGGATAACATCCATTAATTTTCTCAGTAATTTACGATTAAACTATTTTTATAAACTAATATAAGGAAAAAAAATGACATTTTAAGGGCCCTCGGGCCCATTTGGTGTAAGATATAAATTTCAAAACTATGTTCATTTTAATTCAGTTTCATCTTGGATATATTTTTCAAGATCGTTAAAATTATGGGAAATAATATTTTAAGCATATACGAAAAAAGACATTTGAGGCCCCTGGCCCCGAAGAAATGGACATTGGAAGTTCAGTGCTCTATAGTATTTTAATATAGGCTACCAAGTTTCTGTATTCAAAGTTTGGTTAAGATACATTCTATTACTCAGTAGCTAACGCATAAACTAATGATTACATAGCTCATATAAGCAACAAATAAAAACGACATTAAGGGCCCAAAGGCCCAATCAGGGCAAGATATAATGTTCAAAACACCTCTTAATTTCAATCTATTTCATAATGGATATATTTATCTATATTTCTCAAGCTCGTTAATAATTGATTTGGGAATAACATTTTAAACGTTTATGAAAAAAGACATTTTGGGCCCCCAGCCCCGAAGGAATGGACATTAGGAAATCAGTGGCCTATAGTATTTCAATATTGGCTACCAAGTTGTTATATACAAAGTTTGTTAAGATCCATAAATTTACCCAGTAGCTAACGCTTAAGCTATTTTTTAAAATAAAACTCATATAAGAAAAAAATAACATTTTGGGGGCCCCCGGCAAGCCACGAGTGTTACATTTTGAAAACAAAAATGTGACAGTTACCATCCCAGGAGCATACTGAAAACTCTCCAAAAGTTTCATGTTTATCGGATGAATGGTTTAGTCAGCTATAAAGGACATACATACATACATACTTTCATTTTTATGTATATAGAAGATTACATTAGCGGTAGCCATAAAGCGGATATAATATTCAATATACGTGTAGACTGATTTTTAAGCAACTAGGATGAATTGTATAAATAATCCAACGAATGACGAGAAATATTGCAGGACTTACGTATTTTCTGCCCATGGATGAGACAGACATTGATAAGAAGTAGACAGAAAATGATTTTCATGGTGAGGCTGGCTCTGTGAACAGATAATTTCAACATTTTCTGAACTGTTTGCTCACGTCACTGTTTCAGTGGTAAATTCACTGGCCAGGTGGTTAGGCCTCACTAAAGCGGTTCTCAAATCAATTAAACACACATCAGTGCTAAAATTAATGCCACATTAAGGAATAAACTAAATAAAACAAACTTTTATTTGAATGCACAGATTGATTATATTTGTGTTTTAGTTATATGGTTTACGTAACCGTTAACAGTTGGTTTAAGTTAGCGGAAAAATGTATTTGTTTTGGAATTTTAAATTTTAAATTTTTTTCCAAAATGTTGGGATAATAAATCGCCATGAATAAGGAGGCTATCAGACAAACAAACAAGGTGTAACTAAATTTATCAAAACATTATTTTACAACGTAGATGTATAACAATAAATACAACTATCTTTGAAAATATAAAACTAAAAAATCATAGAACATTATTGTGTCTATCTGAATGCAGTGTAAAATGTTGAAGGTGAGAGAATAACTGAAATAATTGTTTGAGAATCAGCGCTGACTGAATCAACATAGATGAAATCAGCTTTAGTTCGTCTCTAAGTTTTTTTTACCATCATCTTTTAAGTAATGGGAATAACCACTAATATATTTCGTAAATTAAATGTAGTGTTTTAAGGGGACATCCATCCGCTTAGCGACTTACAGCTGAGCTGTGTTTACAAATTATCTGTCAGATGGAAGTTGACATTTTAACAGACAGAGAGAATTAGCCTTAGAACATCTTGCAGGGCTTGTGCTTGTTAAAACAAAGTCATATCAACGTGTTTGTGTTGCATTTAAGTCTCAACCTACACGTACTTTAAGTTCGTGGGTCGTGTTTGATTATTGAACATGTGAAACTTGATCGCCACGGCAGAGAAAATGTTTACAACTCAATTGTGTACGGTGGTCAAATCTCCGCTGGCGTTCCGTACATCACAGGTTCGAGTTCCATTAAAGGCAGGGATTTCTTTCTGGAGCCAAGAGTGTCCCTGAGTCCACCAAACTCAGAATGGGTATCTGACACTAGTTAGGGAGTCCCTTAGTCCAACCAGCTCTGAATGGGTATCTGACAATAGTTAGGGAAACAAAGGCGGCTGGGAAAAGCGTGGTCTTTCATAGCCGTGGCCTGTGAAACTGCGTCGCTTGCCAATACGCCTTTATCAAAACGTAGGAATCAATAATCTTCTGTATAAAACGAGCGTCTGCAACAGATAAAACAAGAAAATGATTTCCCCATTAAACATGAAAGGGAATGGCTTTTTCCTAAATCATTATTTTTTGGAGGGCATATGCCTGTTCTTTCACTCTCCTCCATTCAGACCAATCCGTTGGCTTTCGCCTCCATATCCGAAACCCCAGCGGCTGTTGGAATATTTTAACCTCATCCATCCGTCTTATTCTTAGTCGGCCGAAGAGCTTCTAGCCCTCTCATTTTGTCTACACAATGTCTTTGCTGCCATTCTGATTGAAATTCTTTCAAGATGACCTTTCCATTGCAATGCTTCATATCTGAGACAATGGGCAGCTGTTCAAACAACCTATTTATCTTTTGGTTGACACAGCTGCTCCAAAATTCTTTCTCTAACACTGGGCCGTGACTTTTACATAGTACCTCTCTTTGAATGCCGTTATATTTCTTGTCTTATGTTACTTCTTTAGAAGACATTAATTTATTCTTGTCAACTCTGGCAGGGGAATCACTTAGGTTGCCTCTTATTATCAAATGTATTTAAATCATCTCATTCAAAGTATAAACATAAACTTGGCAACATAATTTATGTGCAATAATTACACATTATTCGATAATAGGGGAATAGTATTTTAGCAAATATTTGTCACGGTCAGATGTTGTGGTGTGGGGATGACTGGGCAAAAATGGGGAGAACGTGGGTCAAGGGGCTGTGAAACCTTTTCGCGTGGGGGGGGGAGAGAACCAAGAGTGCGTGAGAGTTGTAATCAGTGGACAGGACAGCGGTCAAAAGGAGACATGTTGAATGACCAGGGGCGGTACAAACCGGTCGGGCGAGACGGGGGATTATATAACCAAGCACAGTGTGTGACGAGGGAAAGAGCTGAGTTTTCGAGTTAAGAACAGGTTGAAGACTGGACGAGAGTGTGACGGGAAGCGTAGAGAGTGGAGCTTTTTCGAACGTGGTCCCATACGGTCAAACCGGACCGAGGGGCGCTTGAATGTGAAGAGAGAAGACTGTGTGGACTCTGGATAGCATGAAGATCCACAGGAAAATTGCCAATTGTATTTTGCCATACATGTTGAAGATTTGATGTCATTTAACGTGCTCTGAACTAATACCAGCGTTGGTGATTCATTTACCCGTCCAGTGTGGTAAATATCTGTGGCCAAGGGAGGACCTCAACCCCTAGACAACGACTCCACCACAACAATGCTAAATGGAAATATAATTAATTAAAGTCTTTAAACTAACCAATCTTAAAAAGAAGACATTTTAAAAAACTTTGAAAAAAGTCATTTAAAAATAAAGTTACCTGTCATATATTTGAATTAATGGCTGAAGGTTTTTGTATGATATAAGATTACTTTTCTAATGAGATATCAATCTAAACTTTGTCTTGCTGTTAGTTTGTTGAGAGACCATCACAGATTTGTCATATCTTAATGTTGGGCTCTTGTATAATAAACACCTTCACTTGCGTATTAAATCTGATTGAGATAAAGAAGATTTCCCCCCCCCCTTAGTACAATGGTCAAATGTCTTAGCAGACTGGTATAATCCCAATAAATATCTTTAGTTAAGATTCGTGTTGGCTACAATATCACCCGTGTTACATAAAAAAATCATTAATTTATTATGGAAGTGTAAAATTATGTTTATAGTTTAGGAAAGGAAACATAAGAGTTCATTCTCATAGGGATCTTTATGAAAGATTACAAACAAGGAAACAAACACGCACACACACCCTCCCACACACACACAGACACATACACAGACATGTATACACTTACACACACAGGCACACTCAGACACACGGACACAAAAATGTATTCAATTAGTGGGGTGTCGTCTGCTCACACAAAAATAATTTCTATTCCTTTCGTTGCTTCTATTTTTTGTTTCGTCTACTGAGGACGACGGTTAGATGATACTTTTTGTTTTTGTTGTCCTGTCTTTTCATAACAATCCTCACCTTATCTTATGTTGATATCTCCTCAACTATACAAGGGAAAAAACTAATGCCATCTTCTGAGTTAGTTGGAAATTAGTCATTTAAGAGGTGTAGCTTGGTCAAGACCGACTGAAGTAACAGTTTTCCCATGAAAAACCCGAAAAAAACAACAAAACAACGCGACCCCATATAGTAGACCAAAATTGGCGCCTGTCACAAGCTTCGTAATATGTATTTGTGGACTGCTTACTACCAGATTCATATAATTTCTAATACACAAGAATAACATAAAATCCAATAACGGAAAACAATATTTAAGGGCGTAACACTTCTTGCCACAACACAATATGCCAAAACCCCTCTACCCTTCTACACACTTTCTAATGACATCATCAAAAACAACTGCCCTTTGCACACTTCGCACCAAACATGTGACCTCCAAACACCCCCACGCACGTAGCTCACAACAAATTTATGAAAGAAAATTGATCATCAGTGACAGCCAACTCCTTCTCAAGATCAACAATTTCCCACCCGGGAGGAGTGTCTCCCCAAGCTCATATTTTCTCCATTATAGTTAGTGCTAATGGGAAAAGATTCCGTCATGAATCCATGAGACCAAAAAAAAATGATTCCGACAACAGTGTCAATATTTCTAAGATATGATCTCACAGCAAATTAACGAAACAATTTTTCTTTCAAAATACAAACAAGCAACATCTGTTAAATTTAATGGAAAACATTCACGAAACGTAATATCAAATTAAAAATAAAAATAAATAAAGATTACTGAAATTAATAATCAAGAAATCAAGATTCATTGCTCGTCTTTATAAAGATTGTGGTAAAAAAACCACGTAAAAAAACAACCCGTAAAAAACCAAAGTTTTTGACTATAAATCCTTTACGTATGAGACGTAACTAAAAGAATGTTCATTATAACACGCAGCGCAAGACCATCCAAAAATACACAATTGTAGTTGTGTCGTAAAACGTGTTTAATATAATGCGCACCGATCAGGAATAGGTTTATAAAAAGTGTTGTCAGTAAAATACGCACCTTATTGCGCGACAGAAAGGTTGTTCAATATAATACGCACCGCGACGCTCTATCTCAAAAAATAGCATGATACATAGGAATAAATAAAATAATCTAAAAAATCAATAATTTAATTACGGTACATGCGATCTATCTGAAAGTTTGATACATTGTTTTTATCATCGGTACGAAACTGCCTGCAAAATTTCAGCTCGCTATCTTGCGAGCAAGTGGGTTAAAAATCGATCAAAAGTTTTGGCGACAAGCAAGCAAGGTCGGTCGGCCGCAGACACCACGAGTTAATATAAAGGATTTAAAAACAAACGTTTTTGACTAAAATCCCTTATATATGAGACATAACTAAAGGTATTGATTATCTTCAATATAATACGTACCGTGCGACAGAATAGCATAATTATTTACAGATGGGGAAAATATTATAAAAGTATGAGCATTATAATACGCACCGCGCGACAGACTAGCATAAACATTTACACGTGCAGCCGATTGGTGGCTAAGTTATTAAAACAATACAGTCCAAGTCACTAATTGCTAAGGATATCAAACAGGTTTATTAACTTAAGACACATAATACACAGTTGTTAAGTCACTTCTTAAATTTGGAAAAGGGAACGATGTATAAAGAGGATTTGAGGATTTATAATTATAAAATACTTTGTGTACATTTCAGGAAGTTTAATATTTCGTATTTATCAAACAAGGATAAGTTACTTGGGCTTTTGAAAAAAGTGGACGCCTTAGGCGCCCTACAACCCCTAGATAAAGCACTATGTGCACACGCTGGAGTGACAAAGTTATCTGTGCATTTGAGCAGTGTTCAACTTGTGTTCTTAAAAGTGTTATTTATGTATTTGATAATATTAAAAAATTCTCAAATAACCTCGATATGAAAATTTGAGATCCCTTTGTTCGGGCTGGAGTAAGTCAACAAGCAAAGGCGTCTAAAAATAAAGAATGTGATAAGGGAGGTAACCGACTTAAGGGAAATAATACATGCTATTTATTATCAGTTAGCTCACTTCCTCGATCATCATATCATCATTTTAAGTATTGATGTTAATCCTTTCATGCACATACCATGACTCTGATAATTCACCACCATTAACAAGAACCCGTTCAATTTGAAAGAATATGAAAGCATTTGAACATCCAGAAGTATAGATTATCTCATATTCATCTAGAAATAAAGATAACTGGTCAAAACAAGTGAACGAAGTCTCAATGTAAACCCTTCACTTTATTTTGCAATCTCTTTTAATAATCAAATTCACATTTATTTTTGGTTTATTTTGTTTTTAAATTTTTGGGGTGGAGCAGGGGTTTAATTTCGTCTAGTTAGTGACGTAACCAGGCATATGGCAGCTAGAGCAAGGTCGATAATATAGTAGACACCCCCATTAAAAAATAAAGTTAAATAAAAACAAAACTACAACAACCTTTTTGGGTTACCTGCAATTGACGTGCCTCCATTTTAATAAAGAACAACCTCGACACGCAACTACATATAGACTTGCTAATGATCAGAAACTACATGTACACTTGCTAATAGTCCGAATTTACATGTGGACTTGCTAATGGTAAACAAACTACATGTAGTCTTGCTAATGGTCAGAAACTACATGTAGACTTGCTAATAGTCCGAATTTACATGTGGACTAGCTAATGGTCAAAAACTACATGTAGTCTTGCTAATGGTCAAAAACTACATGTAGTCTTGCTAATGGTCAGAAACTACATGTAGACTTGCTAATGGTAAAAAACTACAGGTAGATTTGCTAATGGTCAGAAACTACCTGTAGACTTGCTAATGGTCAGAAACTACACGTAGACTTGATAATGGTCCGAAACTACATGTGGACTTGCTAATGGTCAAAAACTACATGTCGACTTGCTAAGGGTAAAAAACTACACGTAGACTTGATAATGGTGAGAAACTACACGTAGACTTGCTAATGGTCAAAAACTACATGTACATTTGCTAATGGTCAGAAACTAAATCTAAACTTTCTAATGGTAAGAAACTACACGTGGACTTACTAATGGTCAGAAACTACATGTAGGCTATACATGCTAATATATAGATTTAATAATTGCTAATGATCAGACATTACATTCAGATTTGCTAAGCTGTAACCACCGCATCTAGACTTGCTAATGGCCAGTCATTGGTGATAACTAGTCACATCAATGTGGAGCCACTGAGCCAGAACTAAAGTAACGATGTCAGAATTTTCATGAGATGAATTAGAGACATTTTTGAATAAACTCTGTTATACAATCATGTGGCAAGATAACACCGGGTGAAATAGTTTTTGTTTTATGTTACCTAAACAGCGTTACAGAGTCAGCGAATGCTGGATGAGCTTAATGATGTAATCGTTATGCCACATTATGGTACTTGTCTGTTATCCGACCACCAAGATTTTTAAAATTATTTTTATTTTTTGTATTAACTGTTGTAAATAATATACATTTTATTTATAAGCCATACTTGTACAGTATAAAATAAATTAAGATTGACTATATACTTTTTTTATTAATTTAACTATATTGAAATTTGACAAGACTGAGAACAACACTGATTAAAAACAATCTAAACGATAAATGAAAGAAAGTTGCCATTAAAAAAATAAACTGCCTCATGTATTATCCATTGTAATATAATATTGTAATATAATATCACTATTTATTTTTTAAATTTGGCATGGATTACATTCACGAAAGCGTTAATCACAGCCTACATTTCGTTGATCATATTACCGTTGCTATCACAGCCTACATTTCGTTGATCCTATTACCGTTGCTATCACAGCCTACATTTCGTTGATCCTATTACCGTTGCTATCACAGCCTGATTTCGTTGATCCTATTACCGTTGCTATCACAGCCTACATTTCGTTGATCCTATTACCGTTGCTATCACAGCCTACATTTCGTTGATCCTATTACCGTTGCTATCACAGCCTGATTTCGTTGATCCTATTACCGTTGCTATCACAGCCTACATTTCGTTGATCCTATTACCGTTGCTATCACAGCCTACATTTCGTTGATCCTATTACCGTTGCTAACACCTAACTAATCGAGCGGCTATAGAAATCAGTAAAGGAGCCAAATAAACGCCACAACGGGACTCCGCGTCATATTAAAATAGATATAAAATTATATTAACATTTATTTAGTAGTAATTTGTGAATTGTAATAGCCCAAGTTTCGCGGGGTTTCCAGCAGTTAATACCCCTCAAAAAAATTAAAAACTTTTGGTGGTCGGATAACAGACAAGTACCCATTTTTTAGATTCCTATCGCATAAATATGGAAATACAAGCATTATTCAATAAATATTTTCATAATAATATATTATGGAATACTAAATTATTATTAAAGACAAAATCCATAACACTGAAAAAATGTATTTTACAGAAACAAACAACATCTAATTATTCATTTGGTAAATCAGACAATCGGAAGATTAAGAAATACATTTTATTGTCAAGTTAATGGGCACTCTGACGAAGTGTTTAATGGAGAATCACTCAAATTTCTGTGCCACAGGCTTTCTTAGCAACTTTCGTGAGAGGGAATGTCCCCATGCCACAAGCGTTTCCCGAGATGTCGTCAAAGTCAAGGTTAGAGATTACTATGCCCCCGTAGCGGCCTTCTCGAAAGTACTGAATCTGTAGGGACAATAATGCCAATGTAATGATTATATAATTTTTAAATGTCTCAAAAAGTATCGTACAAGAATAAAAATGATATGAACGATGAATGTTGAAACATAACGAAATGTCCCAATTTGATAACACCGTTTTGTAGCTAAGGTAAACTTGTAAGAATTCCACTTACTTAATCCTTGAATTTAGACTTCTTGGACGACTGTAGGTGCAGTCGCCTTCGAGTGAGGTCTACGCGTTAATACGTACGTGAAGAGTATCTTTTACTCAGTATATTTTATTATATTTTGCCCAAGCAAAGAAATATTAATGTGGTAATTTAAATAGTGTAATGTCGACTGTCGTTTTAATAAAATGTACAGTAAATCAGTTTTGTGCCAATTTCTATTCCGGAATAGGAATTATTTTTTTTACTGGATTACGAATAGAATAGAAATAGTAAAAAAAATAGATTTGACTATTCCCATTCCTGCGTATATCAATGACCGTCGCTGTGTCGCGTAAATTCAGGAACTTTACCGAATTTTAAATAAATCTGCGATTTTTAAAAAATATTTTTTAAAACATAGGAAATGTTATGTTTAATTTATTTTGTGTTTGCAGCAAAGAATTATAATATATAATATACAATATTCCTGAAAAGACTATCGGCTCCCTTAGGTCGTGGCGAGTTCAAATTGTGTATGCGAGCTTGTGTCGTGGTACCTTACAATCTGTCAAATAGTGTATGCGAGCTTGTGTCGTGGTACCTTACAATCTATCAAATTGTGTATGCGAGCTTGTGTCGTGGTACCTTACAATCTATCAAATTGTGTATGCGAGCTTGTGTCGTGGTAACTTACAATCTATCAAATTGTGTATGCGAGCTTGTGTCGTGGTACCTTACAATCTATCAAATTGTGTATGCGAGCTTGTGTCGTGGTACCTTACAATCTATCAAATTTTGTATGCGAGCTTGTGTCGTGGTACCTTACAATCTATCAAATATTCAACCAGAATGCCGATCAGACTTAATTTATTATTATATTATTATAATATAAATAAAATGCATTAGTTAACCCCTTGATCCCTTATTTGTGGTTAAAGTGAATCTATAAATAAACCCAAACCCAGTATGTCTTTGTAAAATTGAATCTATAAATTTAATAAAAAAAACTATGGGAAAATTACTTTTATGTTTGAAACACTTTCGACTTTAAGCTGTACAATCTTTCTTACAATTCTTTGGAAGGACATTCTAGAAAGGATGAATACAACAATCAAAGTCTTACAATCAAATGATGTGAACATCCTAGTTGCCACATATCTTCTTGAGTCGCTGAAAAGCTATCTTCAGGAAGCTAGAGACAAGTTCACTGAATATAAATTCAAAGCCAGGAGTATGTGTCCAGATGCCAATTACTATGATGGAAAAAAAACGGGAACGAACCCGAAGTGTGCTTTTTAGTAGGTATGATAGGCCAGGAGAAGATTTACTTCTAAATAAGTCCGAAAAGTTCAAGGTAGAAACTTTCCTCCCTTTTCTGGACACTTTAATCGTTGAACTAACAAGACGTGCAGAGGCGTATTCACACATTGGAAATCTGTTTTCTTTCTTGAGTGAATTAAAAACCCTTACTTCTGATGCACTAAAGAAATAAAATAAATAGAAGTAAAAAAGAGATTTTTAAAAACCACGTTTTTAGAAGCGGACTAAAAAGAAGAAAATAATTTAAAACTTGTAAGTTCAAGTACTTCAATTTAATATGACTAAAAACGTGGGGCGGCAGCTGATGAGGTTTAACATATGCGGTTCACTCATTCTCTCACTTATAGATCTCTCCTTTGCCTTCTAAATTAGAAATCTTTAATTTTTATACCAAACGCCCACCCCACGTTTTTAGTCATATTAAATCGAAGTACTTGAACTTACAAGTTTTAAATTATTTTCTTCTTTTTAGTCCGCTTCTAAAAACGTGGTTTTTAAAAATCTCTTTTTTACTTCTATTTATTTTATTACCACGTTTTTATTAACTCGCTTTCGTTGGGCATTGTTTGTTTGTCCAAGATTTTTTCAAATCTGCCAACGTAAAATTGAACCACTTCCGATGGTCCTAGAGATCTGAAAAGTTTACCACATATAGATCTTGGATGACAATGCATTGTATCAAAATTTCAGATCGATCGAATGTACTGTTATTAAATTATTGAACTTTTAAGTGTATCTATAGTCTATATAAAAGCATCTGTACCGTCGGCTTTTGTTGACATCCGTGAGTTCGGCCCGTGACCACATCGCAATGTTTTTAAATTATTTTCTTCTTTTTAGTCCGCTTCTAAAAACGTGGTTTTTACAAATCTCTTTTTTACTTCTATTTATTTTATTCTTTTTAGTCCACTTATAACAACCTGGTTTTTTAAAATATTTTTTTACCTCTATTTATTTTACCAAACACCTCACAAGCGCCCGCCAAACGTTTTAAAAACATTGTGAAATTTTGATACAATGCATTGTCATCCAAGATCTATCTGTGGTAAAATTTTCTGATCTCTAGGACCATCAGAAGTGGTTCAATTTTACGTTGGCAGATTTGAAAAAATCTTGGACAAACAAACAATGCCCAACGAAAGCGAGTTAATAAAAACGTGGTAACAAATGCGAACATTTTGCCAGTGCGTACCACAAGGACTTGAGTTATGACGACCTTTTAAACGAATGTGAGTATCTAAAACATTACATGGCTTTTGATGAAAATTGCGAGACTCTCCCTGTACTGTACAGAAAAATAATTTCGGACAATTTAAAATATGTTTTTCTGAACATTGAAATTGCACTCAGAGAGTTCATGTGCATGATGGTGAGCAACTGTACAGGAGAACGTTCTTTTTCAAGACTTAAACTTATAAAAAATCAGCTTCTTAGTCCAATGGGACAGCATTGTTTGAGCTGGCTTTCACTCATGAGCATAGAAAATGACATCCTGAAGTCCATTGACTTCAAGCCGATAATAAAATAATTTTCGGAAAAGAAATGTCGCAAACGCTTGTTATAGTAAAGTGCCGTACTGAAATTATTATAATCTAAGTATTTTTTTCTCCATTACGAATTTTAATACCTTTGTTTTTTTCTTGTGTAATATATGTGATATGTTATGGTGCTTATTATTTAAAAAACAAATGTAAATATCCGTTTTTGTTTGTAATTTTTTTAGTTTTTGTTAATATCATAAGTAATACTATAAAACATGTAAATAAAATCTCTTTTCTCTGTTTTTCATGTTTAATATTAATTATAGTTGCAGCTGTACAGCAAGTCTTAGCAACAGTTTTGTTGAAATTAGAATAGTGACAATAAAATAAATAATTCATTATTTTTAATATTATCAACCATTTATTTTTGTTTATTCCTGTGGTGGGGGGCACCACTCTTTTTTTGTCCAGGGGCCCAACACTATTTCTTTGCCCGGGGGCCCAACTTGGTGAAAAGACGGCTCTGCTCTCAACTCCGAACCCAAACTTTTTATTTCGGTTATCTACGATCATGCATGGCTGCAAGCCTCGCGATATGTACCGTAAAAGCATGAAGGATACATTAATAGGTAAAGACTATACTGTCACTAGAAACAAGCCAAGCATGAAAGTGATTTTTACCCACTCGCATCATATGCCGCTAATTATATTTTTGTGAGACGCATTAGGTATAATAATTTCACACAAAAATTATTATACGTAATGTATTTATTTATTATTTTTTGTTTGTTCAAGAGCTGATGTGTTTACATTTCCATAGATAATTTTAAAGCATTTTTTTAAAAATCAACACTGACCTATTTAAGAGCCATTTTAAAAATAATCTTTTTTAAAATTTTCTTTTATCATTATTATATCACTTAAGCCTTTAATTAGATCTATTTGAGTTACAGTAAAAAAAGCTATTAATTAAACTTTAAAAAGATTTCTTTTCGTTTCATTAATAAAAAATTAAATTAAATTTTTCGAAGGTGATATTATTATTTTTTTAAATTATGATAGTAAAATAATACATATTTTAAAATCTTTTTTATTAATATTCTATCACTAATCACTAGTTAATCACTAATAGAGGACAATAATCTCGGCTAATTAGTTAAAATTAATCAATCCAATTTTTTCCGCAATGTAAATGAGGAATAATTTAGACATACTATAAATAAATATGTGACTGGTGGCTGAGTAAATTTGATCTTACTCTGTCCTAATTACCAAGTAGAATTCACTTGATTAAATATATTCAAAACAACAAGAGAGATTGAGTAAAAACTTATTCATTTAATGACGTTAATCTTTCATGGATTATCAAGTTATTAATGAAGCAGATAAAAAAAAATAATTGAAACATAAATACAGTATCCATGTATACCTATCGCAGCTGATTTCTTCGGTCACTTCACATTAATTATACCCAGTGAAGTTGACTAGAATAATGTAAAAAATTTTGAAAACATTATAATTAATATAATAAAGCTCCAAAATATTGATAATTTTTAACCTGTTATACTGATTTTAAAAAAATTATTTTTTTTTGCCCGAAAACATCAGCTGAAATTCACCTGAGACGTTTACCTGTGCTGGAAATGCCGGACTGTCTTCGAACACTAACCTTGTATCGGAATGAGTCCGCATTGTCATACGTAATGCACAAGTCCCCGAGATTGTAATAAGCCGCCTTCTCATAGTTGTTTATGTAGTATTCTCCCTCGTCTTTGAAAGCCTTACAAAGCTTCGGGGCAATAAATATAACAATAATAATAAATGTAATTTAAAGAGCGCTGTATCCCAGTAAGGAACTGGGCTCACGGCGCTTTACATGAAGATATAGACAAAGAACAAAACCCAATAAATCATTTTAACGCCATCATTAAGGCAATGTATGGTCTAGAATAGAATTGGAAATTAATGTTTTCTTTAATGCGCAAACAAAATGCAGTGTGTGATTAAAAGAGGTTTCCGTAACAAAAAGGTGTTAAAAATGTTTAAGTATACCCTGCTAAAGTCAAAGATGAGGGAAGCCATGACAAGCTTTCAGGCTGATAACTAAAATATCACAGTATAGGAACTTGTCGTTACTGGCAAGGAAAACAAGTGACTGAAGAAAGCTTCCAAAAAGATCAGTTGAGGGGAAACATTTGTGTTTACTTTCTCCTATCTTGCAAACTAAAGTACCTGATACCGTCTATGAGCAGTGGCGTAGCTAGGGTTTTGGGGACCCGGGGGGCTTGGCCTCTTTGAGGGGCCTTTCATTTCGACATTCGACATCATGACATGAGATAATGTGCATTACTTTGGGGTCCCCCTCAAGTGGGGGTCCGGAGTAACTTTCAAATTTGCCCCCCAGCTACTCCACTGTCTATGAGTTTTCTTGCGACTAATTGAATGTCCTCTTCAAAGAAACATTGAAACACCAACAAAGAAATTGGAGCCCAAAATATAAAAATAATGGTGGTAGGCCATCAATATGTAAATAAAGTTATCTTTAAAAGGTTACGATTAGTTTTCTAATCAGCTCTTCAAAATTGGTTTGGATTTATTTTGATGATGGTTGATTGAATGTATAGTACGAAAAATGCATCATTTTTAAGGTTTGAAAATGCTAATTTAATTGTTTAAAGTAAAAAAAAGAAAAGAGTAGATAAGTGAATTAAATTAAATTGTATCCATTAGTGTGCTAACTTTCCTTGACAAAAATGAAAAAAAAATTCGTAGAGCAAAAAATAAAATAAAAATGAGGCAAATGATTTATAACATGGAGCGCGAGAAAAAGTTTATCAGCTTGTCAGGATGGCCTTGTTTTGGCTTTGCTTGTATACAATACTAAACACGATATCAGGTTGCCAGGATAGACTTGTTTTGGCTTAGCTTGTATACTAAACACGATATCAGGTTGCCATGATGACCTTGTATTGGCTTTGCTTGTATACAATAATTAAAACGATATCAGTTTACCAGGATGGCCTTGTTTTGGCTTAGCTTGTATACAATACTAAACATGATATTTATTATTGAATCGTTTTAAACCGACTTCAAGGATGGGTGTTTTAGCTTGAGTCGGCTTTGTATAATTGAGTTCTTTTTTGGGCACGGAATTCCTAGAACTGTCGCTGCCCTATAACAATTCCTGATTGATGACCTTGACTTTCAGAGGATGTTCAAAGAAACTTTCTCCAAACAATCATACCTTCTAAATTTATTCAAATTTATTCAAAATGAGCATTTGTTTCCTTGGGGTCACTAACCTCGTAGAACGCCAAGAAGCCTGTCGTCCTAGTAATGTCACCGCTTATCCCTGGGCCGATAACTTCCGGAGGGTTCTCTTCAGATTCTCTCACGTTGTAGCTACGTCCGAATGTGGCAAGGGCCGGGTTGATCTGTCCCCTCAACATGCCTCTCTCCACCCAGAAGGACAGTGTCTTATGCTGGAACGCACAACATTACAGGAAAACAAAACGCAAAAAAAAATTATGTTGACTTTCTGAGAAAAAAGTGGTTCAAGGAATGGATTGACAACTCGAATGCCAGTAGGGATGTACCGGATTCAATTTTTTTTTAAATCTGCTCCGTCCGGTCGGATTAGGCCGAATTTAAAAAATGAAATCCGGCCGTAGCCGAAGCCGTCTTTATAACAAATTGTCGGATTCCGGATTTGCCGGAGCCGGAGTCGAAATCCTGTAACCCCTAAATGCCAGCGACGTACGTGCTAAAACTAACATGCCAATTGGACAAGTCAAGGGGTAGACCTATTTCTATGCAATCACTTTTTCTTCGTTTCAATACACTGTAGTTTAGTTGACACAGGGGTCGGGAAACTTTTTGTCTGAGAGAGCCATTAACACCAGATATTTTGAAAAGTAATTCCGTGAGAGCCATGTATGTGCATTTTGTGTAATTTCATCACTAAGCGTACAATAATTATGTTGCAAATTCTTTTATATTACATTGTTATGTTGTTTCTTATATGCAATTAATATGTAGATCATATGAGTCTGAATAAACGTTTTTTTTTGTTTGGTTTTTTTTACAAACGACCAGTTTTCTGAGAGCCAGATGCAGTCATCAAAAGAGCCACATCTGGCTCGCGAGCCATGGTTTTCAGACCCCTGAGTTAGCACATCTGATATAAGTTAGCTGATAAGATAGTAATAGAAATAAGAAATTAGTTGATCTCCTATAAAGTATGTCAATTTAATCCACAAAATTCATCTCATGAGTGACACAATGAGAATAGGCTATCCCCAGTGATAAGAACACATTCTGAGATAGCAGATGACACAATAGAGTTGCCATCACTTACAATAGAGTTCCTAACACTTACAATAGAGTTCACTCACTTACAATAGAGTTCCCATTTCTTACAATATGTTTCCCATCACTTACAATAGACTTGATATCACTTACAATAGAGTTCCTATCACTTATAATAGAGTTGCCATCACTTACAATACGGTTCCCATCACTTATAATAAAGTTACCATCACTTACAATAGAGCTGCCATCACTTACAATAGAGTTGCCATCACTTACAATAGAGTTCCCATCACTTACAATAGAGTTGCCATCACTTACAATAGAGCCCCCATCAGGAGAAAAAAGTGGGCTGTTGTGTCCAGGGTATTTGTCCCAGTTGCCGTGGTAGTTGTAGGTCATGATATTGATGAAATCCAAGTAACTGTTTTCAAAATCACAAATGTCCAAAATATACAGTTATGACAAAAACTTATGACAAAAGATCGGGATATAATTTTTACAGAGGGAAGAATTGCTGAATTATGTAGAGAAATTTTGCTTTTGTTTACGAAGAGTCAAACAGATCAAAATGACTGGCCTTGATAGACAAAATTTAGCAGATACTTTTTTTTTGAAAGACCACTTATAAAATAAAATCAAGTTTCATATAAGTAAAGATTGGTTTTAACGTAACTTCTCTCAAATGACTTACAGTGATAACACAAAAGTCTCTTATTGTGAAA
Source organism: Ampullaceana balthica (assembly GCA_944989445.1). NCBI lineage: Eukaryota > Metazoa > Mollusca > Gastropoda > Lymnaeidae > Ampullaceana > Ampullaceana balthica. The sequence continues at coordinate 728,950 of CALYLW010000006.1, forward strand.
TTACCAAATTGATTACAAGGACAGTGCTCATATGAAGTACAATAACGTTTCCCAAGTGAAATATTGTGTGTTAGGCAATGCAACATGATTAACATTTACTTTACCAACCACATTTACCGTGACCTTTGCCAATACCCATTACTGTGACATCTCCACGTCATTTATCGTGACAGAGTGAGCAAATCTTACCGTGACATTGCCAGCACCTCATAACCCTGATCACTTTTCGCATCGTTGGCGCCGACGTCAGCAACAAGCAACAGCTTCTTTTTCCAGGTCCTCCTGGACTCCTCCCAAAAACTCGTCTGTAGATCCTATGACGCCGAAGATTGAGTCCAAGAAAATGAAACAAGCCGGTGGGAAAATACCTACACAGTGGCGTAGCTAGGGAGGAGCGGAGGGGGCGGTCCACCCCGGGCGGCACATATTCATTGGCGGCATTTGTGGGCATTTGAAAAGTACAACCATTTCCGACAACCTCTAGTTTTCTTTTGAAGTAGGGAAAACCCGAGTGAAACAAAAATACTCGTACTTTCGAGTCTTAAATAACGGATTTGCACAATATTTGTTTGATTACATAGTGGATGTTATAACTACAGGTAACTTAAAACCGTTCAAAAAATGTTAATCGCCTAAAAAATGTATCGATTTGTTTGGAAAGTTAAGCGGTATACGTCACAGATGACGCTTTCATGAGAAAATTAAACAAAAATACATCGCCGCTGGGCCGAATAATAAGTCCTATTAATATTGCCATGACAGTTTCAATAAGGCACAACAACTTAGACCCCTTCTCCTTTGACATCACCCCCCCCCCAAACTTAAAAGCCGTAATTCCTATTTGAATATGATCATGTTTCAAATCAAATTTTTGTCATTTTAGTGTGTTTTTAGTGTAAGGCTGCACTCTAATATCGTAATACGCATTTTACATGAACGTCATTAAATAAACTGTCAGTTAACAAATATTTAAGGGGACATTTTATTTAAATTTTCGCGTTTTGCCGTGACGTCAGATTTCTTAAACACACACCCCTCATCACTCATCGTCACAAATGTATGACCCCCCCCAGGTGCGTGACGTAATTTGTGTATTGCCCCTAAAAAGGGCGGCAAATAGGAAACCGCCCCGGGCGGCAAAAGCTCTAGCCACGCCACTGTACCTACAACTTCTGGAATGTCGTTCGCTTAAGCCAGTTGATCAACATTAGCACTTATTGGGGTGACACCATCGAGGGACCTCCATATAGAAAATGTCTTAAAGCCTTATATTAAATAGTACCATATGCCCCTGAAAATATCTCCTTACGATAATTGTTTGGTAGTTTGAATTCGAAAGTGAATTATGTGTACCGAGTGTTACTTGATAAGGAGGTAACCAAAAGTGAATTATGTATACAAAGTGTTACTTGATAAGGAGGTAACCAAAAGTGAATTATGTGTACAGAGTGTTACTTGATAAGGAGGTAACCAAAAGCTAGTGAAAAAATTATATAGCCAAAATAGTGTTGTTGGCTATGGCGGGCTAAGGAGTGTATTGATTTGGCTAAAGTTAGGGGCCCCAATGATTTAAGGGCCCCAAACTCATTATACTGTATAATAAACTTTGCTGCATCGGGACCCAGGTGGAAATTGCAGCCAGCGGCCGCGTGCAATCTTGATCCGCCCCTGTTTGTGGGGATATATGGGTTTGGGCGATAAAAGTTGGATCCTGCCAAGTGGCCCATTTTTCATTTTTTGGGTGGAGGATATTTCAGCTAACTGAAGAGAACCTTCGTGAGTTGGTAAGGGTAAGGGGTGAGCCAAGTGGAATGTGAATGCGAGTATGATGCTAGCAGTTATTTTGATAAGGTATTGTATGTGCATTTGATGTAAAACAAACTTAAGAGATATTTGTTCTTTATTTCCTTTTGTGCAGTCTGCCACTAGTTTCTTTTCATTTTTCAGCTACATAAGTCTATTCAAAGGCCATCCCAATCCTATCAATCCTAAAATACTCTGACAGCTGTATGCAATACTCATTCATCCAGTACCTAGGTGTGTGAACACTATCTGGTAGCAAACATATTGATTATGGACGCCCTAAGATATCCACACATACTTGTTGGGTCAAAATACATCGTAGACACGTATGCTCTACCCCAAATACATTTTCTTTTGCAAATCAAACATTTTTGAAAGTTAAAAAAAATATATTTTAAGCTATATTTTAAACTTAAAAAAAAATTTTGGGGGGGGGGCATCTATATTTTTTCGCGTAAATATCTATTAACCTGTGCGATCTCTCAGACAAGCACTCGTAAGATCAAGTCATTACCAATGCCAAAGACTGTGTAAGACAGAATCGTAGTCATTTAGTACAACTCAGTTACCTACGACCCTAAACCTATATGTGGCATTTGCCTTCTACGAGACCTCAACTTAGCTTAAAGGATAAGCTATAATAAAATATATTTTTATTTTCAGAGACCGCACCTCCTTTTCTCTCCTGCCATTTTAAAAATGTTTCTCATTACGTATTTTTTTTAAAGTGCGCGTTTGTGGTCAAGCGACAGCGCGCTCGGCTGGCTTATCGAGAGTCAAGGTTTCGAATCCCTTTTAAGGCAGGGGCTAAGGGCGTCATTGAGTCCGCCCAGCTCCGAGTGGGTACCTGACATTCGTTGCGGTAAGTAGCAGATGCTATGCATTATGCTAGCTAGGTACCATCCGTATATTACGTACGTAAGGATAGGGGGGGGTCCTAAATCAACGGCATTTTGTAGTATGGTAGTGTACGGGGGTGGAGGGGGGGGGTTTCGACTGATTGTGTACGTACGCACAACAATTTTTAATTTGCATAATACTAAGCCAAGTAACGTAAATTGCTCTGGCTGCTAACGGCATTCGAGACCGACTGATTTAAGACTGATAATCAATTATGTTTTATAATTTATTGCAAACGAAATTCTGACCTTTTTATCACTTGGAAGTAATAAACATTTGATTCAGACCGAACGTTCACACATTACATTGAGCGAGTAAGTATGCATATAAGATACGTTGATCATTTGAGGAAATGTTTAATTATTGTTTAATTAATGTTGAAAGTAAAGTTTGAAGAGATAGGTTTTATTGCAGTCGTGAGGGTCTTAGTATTTGGAATACTGCAAATATGTAAAGTTAGAGAATAACATTGTTTGAGGGCACAGAAAGAGAAATACCTTTCATCTAATGTTTTAGTGCGTGTCTGAGGAACGAACTTTTTAGACTAAACTTGATAAAACATACATATTATAAAACAAGTTTGTGCTGCGGCGCCGTGGCGCCTGCGGTGCCACCTTTTTCAAAAGCCCACCTAACTTGTCCTTGTATGTATACGCAATATTAAACTTTCTTAAATGTACACAAAGTATTTTATAATAGTGTTTTTTATTTTTAACTTATCCTTTTATGATAAATACGACGAAATATTCCTGAAATGTACGCAAATTATGTATATAATATTTTTTTATAGTGCTAATCACCACACGATTTTTAAAGTAATTTTAGAAAGCAGCGCACCCAATTACTGCACCAAAAATAACTATTTGAGTCAGTCAGCACTGTTTACAACACAAATGCTGACGTCATAGGTTCGTGCTTTGTTTGGTTAATGTTAATCTGGAAACCAAAAGGATTATGATTTTGACTTAGGCCACAGTCAGCGATAATTGAGGGTCAATATATATATGATGATTGCGGTAATTAAATACTTATAGTTTATAGTACAACCCGAACTTGATTGAATATGAGTATTAAAAACAAACCTTCATCAAATATGTATATTCCTAATAAACTTAGATGACTAAGAATATTAGAGAAAAATCTTGATGGGATGTGAATAGTTCAAACTAACCTTGATCAAATGTGAATTTTAGTAATAAACTGATCAAATATGAAAATTACAAACAAAACATGAACGAATATGAATATTACAAAAAAAAACCTTGATCAAATATGAATATTACTGGATAAACTTATCAAATATATATATTACAAAAAAAATGAACGAATGTGAATATTACGAACAAACCTTGATCAGATATGAATATTTGATCTTCTCCGAAACCTCCCCTTGTACGATGGTCGGGTTAACCAGGGCTAGGTCAAGGCCATCCAAATTATGGTCACTCATGAAGCTGATCACAGAATAGGCGAAACGCTTTCGATTACTGACGCTCAACACCAACTTTGAGATCTCATTCGCTTCCACTACTGCCACCAGGATTTCAAGAAGGGGATGTTGACTTCTAAGCATGTTCATCTTATGTAATCTTTAAATATGAAACACAATGAAGACGAGAACATGGATTAGTCCTTGATAATCAAGCTAAGATAAATAAATAAATAAATAAATATATATATAATATATATATACTAGGGGCAAGTACCCGGCTCCCGCCCGGGTTTAACAACAACAGCAACAAAACAAAAACAACAAAAACAACAACAAAACAACAAAAACAACAAAACAACAAAAACAAAACAACAACAAAAACAACAAAAACAACAACAAAACAACAAAAACAAAACAACAACAAAAACAACAACAAAAACAACAACAAAACAAAAACAAAACAACAACAAAACAACAACTACAACAACAACAACAAAACAACAACTACAACAACAACAGCAACAACAACAAAGCAACAACAACAAAACAACAAATACAACAGCAATAACAACAAAGCAACAACAACATGAAGGACATTGTCGTCGCAGGGCAAGGGATGTGGACAACAACAACAACAGCAAAAACAACACAAAAGCAACAACAGCAACAACAACAGCAACAACAACAAAAACAACAACAGCAACAACAACAAAAACAAAACAACAACAAAAACATCAACAACAAAACAACAACAAAACAACAACTACGACAACAACACAACAACAACAAAGCAACAACAACAAAACAACAACTACAACAACAAAAGCAACAACAACAAAGCAACAACAACAAAAAAAATTATTTTATTGCGATAATCGCCTTCTTGTTAATCTCGACACCAAAATGTTTATTAATTTGCGTCATTATTTTACGTCTTAATTTTCAATAATTTTTATTTTATATAGCTCATATAGGGAAAAACTACATTTTGGGCCTCCGGGCCCCAGTATCTTATATATATGGAACGAAACCTGTTTAATAACCCTTCCGGTATAATTTTGTGTACGTGTACCAAATTTCACGTTATTTGTTTGTCTGGATCTTGAGTTATTAGGGAACAGACAGACAACAAATGCGGCTTATATATATAGAGATATATTTTAGGGCTGCGGAAATTATCGATTAATTTCTCGATTAATCGTTAAATATTTTATCGATTAAATATCGATTAAAATAATTTTAATCGATAAAAATTCGATTAAAATTTAAGAAAATATTTATAATATTTTTTAAAAATTTTAGTAATAAATAATAAATTATTAATAATTAATCATAATTATTTTTTTTTACGTACAAACATCTCCCGCGTAATATTAAAATGTATTGTATTAATTTATGTTGACCGGCAGACGTCAACTATAAAATTGCTGACAGCAAGAGCCGTAGTTAAACCATTTTGGGTCCATGGGGAAAGAAATAGTGTTGGGCCCTTCCCCCGCAGGAAAAAAAAATGAATATACATAATATATATAAATAAACATATTTCCATGGGGCCCATATGCTCGTGGGCCCCCGGGCAAATGCCCAACGGGCCTATGCGTTAAGACGGCCCTGCTGACAGCATCAGCGCAGTTAAATTTAAACATATAACTAGAAAGTTGAGCAAATATGTTGTTTTTAAGCTAACTGCAGATGGCAAAGTCGAAGATGGTGAAAACGTTTACTGTGTCCACTGCCATAAACAATTCTCTTTTAAAGGATCAAATACCTCGCTGACGTACAACCTTCAGCACGAATCAAGTATCAACACATTGTCATGAAATTTAGTTCAAAATATTCTTAATTTTCAATGTTCGTGAGAAATGTTCAGTAAAATAACGTCATAAATTTCTATTTTTGGTTTTAATCGAATTTATCGATTAATGAATCGATAATTTTTCAAAATTTAACGTTTACATTTCAATTAATCGATAACAGCCCTAATAAAAAGCATCAATCAAGTTGTTGTGTTTTTTAAAATTGCATCCACTATTCTGACAGAAATTAACGCACAATTAACAAAGAACAATCGAGATATATTTTTTTAAAAAGATACATGTATAAAATAAAGAAGGACCTCAAAAATTGTTGAATTTCTAATAATTATAATTTTCCGCTATAAATTGACAAAGAATGCTGCTCCAGAGAAGATTAAATTTTTATTTTGAGTTTTAAAAATATTTTTAACAAATGTTAATTAATTGTGCCATTTGTTTTGAACTAATGATGATTATAATTCCTCTGTCGATATTTTGAGTTTTGTCTTATTGACTTAAACCTTAGCCAAGTGACTCTCGCTTAGAGAAGTGATCCAGAAAAAGTAATTTCTATGTTTTATCTATACAGACGCTCCTTCTATAGAAGATTATCGTATCCCAGCGTTCACGGGTCAGGGCTATCAGGGACCGAACTAGTACCAGCTGCCATTGTTTTCCTAACTAATGTCTGGTACCCTTTCGGAGCTCGGTGGACGCAGGGACACCCATGGCCCCGGGAATAAATTCCTGCCTTCGCGGAGATTCGAACCCGTGACCATCGGTACGCCGGCTTCATGCCACACTACCACCATGCTCCAAGTGAGAAATGGTCATATTCCCTTATGATTTGTTTAAGATGAATAAAAATACTCATATTTACTTACAAGATCTTGTCTTCCGCTGTAACAAATTGCAGCGTGCTGTTGATGATGGTGGTGTAGCCGACGATGATGTGGGTGCACAACCTGGGGTCTATGTTCTCCGGCGAAAGAGACCCGGCTCCCGGACGTCGCATTCCGTTAAAGGTCACATAACAAACAATACGTTGGCAAGGTGGAAGTTTGGGGGCTGGAGTAACCAAGGGTACACAGTAAATAGCAACACTTTGCTTTTTACCTACACTTAGAATGGATCTATTTTTAGTTGGTTGTGTCTTATTTTCTTCGCCCTACTTAATTAGTTTTTCCATGGTAGGTTATGTGAGGGACCGTCCATAAATGATGTCACGTCATTTTGACAATTTCAGCCCCCCCCCCTCACTCTATCATCAAACATGATCACAAAGAGTTAGACACCCTTCCCACCTCCAATATGAAGTCACATAGAGTGGGCGCCCCCACATTAAAACCGTATTTCCTATTTCCAAATAAACATGATTTAAATCGCTTTATTGTCATTCAAGTATGTATTTAGTTTAGTTTAAAGCTGCACTCTAATATAGTAGCACGCGTGAAGCCAGTCAAAACGTCATTAGATAAATTGTAACAATGAAATATTTAAGTGGACATTTATTTAAATTTGCGCGTTTTTATGTGACGTCACAGCTCTTCAACATCCCCTCTCCCTCGTACCACTTCATCACGAAAGTTTTACCCCGTCCCCCTAAGCGCGTGATGTCATTTATGGACGGCCCCCAATATATATTGTAAAATTAATTTTAAAACGTGTTTTGTTTTTAAACGTGTACTGATACAGACATTTTCCAAAATATTCACACGCACTCACACACACTCTCACACAGACACACGCGCACACACACACTCACACACACTCACACACACACATAACCCTCCACACACACGCGCGCGCGCGTACACACACACACACATTCATAAACTCTGAAACCGATAACAAATAATTGATGTTTACTTTCTTGGCTAACTTTAAAGACGATTACGTGACACTCATGTCGTGGGTACAGAATCGCATGTTTCTTTTTCGTTGGTAGGAAAGAAGCTCAGACACCCCATCCGCAATTTTGTGGCGTCTTATTTTTAGTAACCAAAAATGCTTCATATTATGGAGAACTTGAAAAATGTGTTAGCCTTGATGCTAAAGTCTTTTATAAGCTCGTATAAAATGCCCCCCTCCCCATGGGCTTTCAATGTCTATATATATTTAAGGACGGGAATAAGTGTAGGGTGACCTTTACGTTCATGGTAGGACATCACAACATTACACACACCCGTCTGTCCAGAGACCCTACCTCCCCCCCCCCAAGAAAAAAACACCACGGTCTGTCGAGAGACACTACCTGACATCCACCGCGGTTTGTCGAGAGACCCGCCGTCTCGACCGGCCATACATGTGCATCACGTCAAAAATTCTATTCTTTATAGTTAAAATAAATAACTCGTAAAAACAGAGCTTTTGACTATAAATCCCAACGCGCATAACTCAAAATAAAGTCTTGGAATAAATACTGTACCAAAAATAACTAGTTTTGAACGTCCGCGTAATGTTGTTCAATATGATTGGCTCTAGGAGTCAGATGTGTTAGAGGGACCAATCGCTATCGATGACCGATATAGTGCATATACTCTCGTTGAGTTGCCATTGCAACAAGTGAGGCAATCTCTTTAATACAACGGAAACATCGCAAAATTCTAAACACACATATGAGCGAGAATGACCCAAACATTCTTCGTGGCACTTGATATCACAACGAGAATAGATGGTGACGTCGGTCTATTTTAAAAGGGTGACATGTAACATGCAATGCTCCGTTTAAGCTTTGCGGCTGCGTGGCGGAGCCGATATCCAACTGACCGCCGCACAGTAGTTTAGGATTACCGCGCAGCATATTGTGCTACGGATAATATGATATCTTTGATTCTGATTTGTAAGGTTTTGCGCACAAAATAGATGATGTGCAACTTTGAAAGCTTTTATTTTATTTTGCACAAGGAACATCGAACCATTTGAGGGAACATTTTTTCATGTATGACAAATACCATTAGTTAAATATCGCGTGGATGACATGACTGTGTCAAGCAAGGCAGCACTGATCGGTCTGTCATTAATTACGTCATTGAGTAGGCTGGAGCCCTACATGAACAATGGATTATGATGATGATGATGATTACAGCCCTGACAACTATGTCGGAACAAGCACTTGAATAACTTTTAATTGTATTTATTGTATGTTGAATATTATGGTAAATATTTGAATTATTATTATTGATTTTTTTAATCACATAAATTTTGTTCGTTAATTTTTATAAGACTTATTTCTGATAGATTATGATTCTGCTAGGTACTGAGATAAAAGCACAGTATTGTCAGCTTGTTTAGAAACTTAATGAAATAAAACATTACATTAGCGGTAGCCATAAAAATGGGAAATAAAAGTAAATTAACGTGCAGACCAATTGTTAAGCTAATAGGATGAATTTTAAAAAATGATGAGAAATTTTGCACGACTTACGTAATTTCCACCCATGGATGAGACAGACACTGATAAGAAGTAGACAGACAGTGAGTTTCATCGTGAGGCTGGCTGCGTTAGAAGACAATTTGAACATTTTCTGAACTGTTTGCTCACGATACACAGAACGATGTCACTGCTAGATTCACTGGCAAGGTTTTAAGAAGTCACGAGAGTGGTTCTCAAGTCACGTTAACAAGCACATATCAGAGTTACAATTAATTACAAAATAAATGAATAGACTAGATAGAACAAGAATTGAAATGAAATCATGCAAATATGTTTGTGCTGTAATTCGATGGCTTAAGTTGCTGTGAACAGGTGTTTGAAAGATTTTAGCGGAACAAGTGTCATTTTTATTATATTTTTTTATTAAATTGAAATCAATAAAAGAATAATTCAGTGAAGGAGAGATATTAAAAGGGATTTCTCCGCCATCTCTCCAGGTAAATTAATTATTTTAAAAAGTATGCTAACAAAGCTAAAATATTCTGCTGATAAATTACTTTTATTTTAACTTTCCAAAATGTTTGGATAATAAATTGCAATGAACAAATAACATATCAGACACACATACAATCTATTTTTTTTAAAGACGTAAAATCAATTTACCCTAATATCCTTTTGCAACATAGATTCATGACAACAAATACAACTTTCATTCAAAGTATAAAACTCTAAAATCATAAAACATCGCGTTTAGCTAAATACAATGTAAAATGTTGAAGGCGAGAGAATAACTGAAATAATTGTTTGAGAATCACCGTTGACTGAATCAAAACAAACTCAATCAGCTGTTCGTCTCCAATCGTTTTTAACATCACCCTTTACGTAAGTGGTGTAAGTGCCAATATCTTTTGTAAATTAAATGGCATTCTTTAAGAAGACATACATCCGCTTTGCGGCTTAAAGCTAAGCTGTCTTTACGGTAATCTTAGAAATTATCTGTCAAATAGTAGTTGACATGTTAACAGACAATTTCAAAGAATTAGCCGTAGAACATATTGCAATAGATGGGCTTTTGTTAAAAGAATGGTTTTCAGAGTGTTTTTTTGGGTTTAAAATCCAAACCGACAAATAATTTAAGGTCTTGGTTTGTTTTTGATCCTTGAACATTTGAAACTTGATAGACACACGTTTGGTGGATGTCGGGATGACGTCAGATATCATGTTGATGGCTCAATGGTTTCTATGTAATCATAAAAGGGAATGACATTATCGCATCTCATTACTTTTGGCGCTACAGCCAATCGACGGCCTATGCCTGTTCATTCAATCTCCACCATTTACACCAATACGAGGGCTTTCGGGCCCCCAGCGGCTTTTGGATTGTTTTAACCTCATCCATCCGTCTCATTGTCAGTCGTCCGATGAACCTTCTACCCCTCGGCTTCTGTGTATACACACTGTCTTTTCTGCCATATAGATTTAAATTATATCAAGATAACCTGTCCTTTGAAGTATTCTATATCTAATTACTGCGACAGTCCTAGGTTATATAGACCCGGAATCTGTGCCGTGGTGGCGCCGCAGCTATGGCGGGTCGACGTAGGAAAAATATCCAGATCCACCCTTTGGTGTGGAAACTCCCTTGAGAGGTAGACTAGGTCGACTTGTGCGGATGCCATCTGCCCAGACGACCGTCTCTTCTAGGGAGTCGTCTCAGGGTTGTCCCCGTCCGCTAGCTTTCCTTGGTGAAGGGGAAAGAGTTGCCGGGGAATTCCCCGAGGGGACCTATAAGAGTCTTAATGACTTTGGACCTTTTGACGCCATCTCAAATGTAACATGTCTAATCACTGAGACTTTGGTCAGTTCCTTAAACAAACTATTTACCTTTTGATTTATTCAGCTTCTCAAAATTTCATTTTCTAAAAGTGGTCCCTAACTTTTACATAGCGCCTCTCTTTGAACATGCCGTTATATTTCTTGCCCTTTGTTACTCCAGACAGTAATCTATCCATGTCAACTCTCATAGGCCAATCCCTTATGTTGCCTCTTATTATCAAATGTATCATTCAAGCGTCCCATTGAAACAAACATAAACTTACTACAAAATTTATGTGCAATAATTACACATTCTGTGATAATACTGAAGAGTATTTTAACATAGAATGTAAAATGGAAATATATTTAATATACAAAATCCTTTAAAACTATTATTTAAAGAAGGCTTTAAAGCACTTTGACAACGTCATTTGAAATTTCACCTGCTCCAAATTTTAACAAAAGATGTGTTTGACATGTGATTATTGTTGTCATGTGATATTAATCTCAATTTCGTCTTGATAGTTTGTTGGTTGAGAGACGAATCCATATTTGTTTTATCTTAATGTTGGGTTATTGCATAACATATATGCTGCGTATAAAATCTGATTAAGATAAGGAAGATTCTCACCAAAAATTGTGGTCAAAAGTCTCAGCAGACTGGTTTTAACAGGATAATAAACGGGCTATGGGTATTATCCTTAACGGGCTAGGGGTATTATCCTTAACGGGCTAGGGGTATTATCCTTAACGGGCTAGGGGTATTATCGCATAAGCCTCCAAATATTTCCGCGAGGGATCAGATAAATCAGATGTTTCACGGACACCAACTTCCCAAAGTACACAGGACCTCTTGCCGACGATTAACAGAGCGGACGTTTTAGAATTTATGACCATGATCTAACAAATAACAAATGCGTGTTAGTGGGGTAAATCTCTTTAGTTAGATTCGTGTTGTCTGCAACAACGCCCGTGTTCCGAAAATGTATGTTAATAAATAATGTTTATCGTTTAGTTTGGCGGCTTGATAGCGAAGTCAATAGTGCGCTCGCCTCACCAGCTGAGGGGCGTGGGATCTAGCCCACTTTAAAGCCAATATAAAAATGTTGATGAATGACTCACGCTAATGGAAACATTAGACCTCGAAAAAAGGGTTATGGGACACACAACAAAAAAGTTTAGAAAATCAGTGCCCCCTATAAGTCCCCTTTTCTACATTATAGTTAGGGCTAATGGAATCATTTTACGTCATGAATCTATGAGTACTAAAGTACTGATTCTGACAATAGTTCAAATTTGGTAAAATTAATGAAATATATTTTTCTAATTTTTCTTCAAAATACCTTCTTGCAACACAATTGAAATTTAATGGAACACACTTTCAACACTTAACATCAATAATCAATAAATCAAGATTCATTACATTATTTTGTGGTAATAAATATATATATATATTAGGGCTGTTAACGATTAATTTAAAATTAATCGTTAACTTTTGAAAAATTAATAATTAATTAATCGATAATTTCGATAAAGCCAAAAATTGAAATGTATTGTGTCATAAGTAACATTTATTAAACGTACTTGTCGAAAATCAAAATAACACTGGAATGTCTTGTTTATATAACATCTTTTAACCAACGACGCAAACAGACAAGTCTTTAGTGTATTGACATTATTTGGTTCAAGTGCTGAGCGGGTCTTATTGACAATATAACCAACAGAGCTGTACAAACGTTCACACAGCTTTAGATTGTCTCAGCTAAAGTTTATGATACTGTAGTAAATGTTTCGTTTGCAGGTGATATGTAAGCGAAGTGTTAGAACCATGGTAGCAATGTTCCCTTTAAGCAGCGTGACTTCGCAGATATTTGACCGACGCCACGCAGGAGTTTAGAATCACCGCGCAGCAAATTTTTAAAAATATTGCACCAAAAATGGACGTTGTGCAACTTTGCACACAATTTAAAAAAAACAACTTTGCACATGGACCAACGAAGCTTAGACTTAGAGGGAACATTTCATGGTAGGCAAACGATTTTCTCAATGGACACAATAACCTTTATCAACATATTAAACATTCACGTCAGTCAATAGTTTAAAACCAAAATATTCTTGTAATCGTACGGAAATTAGTTTATATGTATCGGCCAAAATATTTTACTTTTTGACTTCCGGTATATTTATAAGTGGTGGGACGATTAATCGTTACATTTTTTTTAATCGTTACAATTTTTAACGATTAATCGAGAAATTAATCGTTAATTTCCGCAGCCCTAATATATATATGTATATACACATACCAATTTAAATTATTACTTTGAAACAAAAAATATATTCCAATATTTCCATTATTAGCGACGACAAGGTGATAACCACAGGGCAGTATAAATCTTATCACCATGCAAAGTAAAATTAGTATTTTAAAATTTATTTGTAAAATTTACTGAATGCGTGGATATAAAATTACTCTGTCTATAAAACTAAATCTCTTTAATTTAGGTACATCAATTTAACGAATATGGTAGAACATTTCTTCAAGTATTTATAAATTCGGGGAATTTTGTTTTCATAATAATCTAACAATAAATTATTTACGATAAAAAAATGTATATTTATTTAAATAAGAAAATTTTCAATCAATATACATAATTTGCAATCTCTGTCAAGTCTGTCTGTCATGTCTGTCCGTGACGCTACTAATTTTAAAAGGCAGCGCACCAAATTACTGCACCAAAAAAGAACTCTTTTGGAATGGCCGCATAAAATTGTTCAATAGGGAAATAAATGAATAAAATAAAAATAAATAAAATAAATGGAAGTCTGTATTACTTAAAATATTAATCGGATGTGTATTTATTTTGAAAACTTCCGTCATTTTTGACGGGTGATACACTAGTAATAATAATTATCAGAAAAGAAAGGGAAATTAAGCCTTAAAAAATCATTACTTCAACATATAAATTAAAAAAAGACAAATCTGACACTTAAAACACTAAGATATTTATTTCAATATTAACTTACAGATTTTTAAAATAATAAAACTCTCCAAATAAATTTGTGTCAAATATCTGTGCCACACGCAGTTTTGGCGACTCTCGTCAGCGGGTAAACCCCGAATCCACATTGAGTTCCGGTGATGTCATCAAAGTCTAGTGTGTAGATCAAGATACCACCGTAACCTCGTTCTCGAAGGTATTGTATCTGCAAGCAGTGTTACCGAGATTGTTTATGTGAGAATCAGAACAACATTTATCAATAAATGAATTATGTCTATGGACAAAACTATAGCATTGCATAGTATGAATAGAATATCTTTAAAAAAAAATTAAACGCTTGTTGTTGTCCTAGTTTTCACCACCCTTTTTGCCGTTATTTAAATTTTTTTAAAAAAAAGTAAGTACTCAATTTAAAAAAAAAGAATCAAACATAATAGAATTCGTTACTTAATGAAGAAATAGTATTGGAAGCTTCTCCCTGAAAATGAGCAATTGTTAACATTGTCCCCCGCCATCACACTCAAAGCTTTATTAGCAACACATGGCCCCTCTAGCATCACATAGAGCTCATAATTTTTTAAAATATAATTCATAAACTGATTGTTCTATTATTCTAAGAAACTATGGAGACATATTAGATTATCCAAGGTGTAAAAAATATGAGATCCTAAAATGCATAGTTCAAGTTTGATCTATACACGTATTTTTAAAAAAAAATCAAATAAAAATTACGTTCTCATATATTCACAAATAGTTTCAGAAATGTAATGTAAATCTGGAAATTTTTGACAATTTTACTTTAGCCTCTATGAGGTTAAGTGGCAAGTGATGGGCCGTCCATAAAAGACGTCACGCGATTTTGGCCGATTTTTCACCCATCACACGTCGTTACACAAAGTTAGACAAATATGACGCCATAAAGCTATGTCCCCCTTACATAAAAATCTTTTTTCCTATATGGAAATTAGCATGTTTAAAATCACTTTTTCGTCATTTAAGTATGTATTTACTATTAGGCTGAACTCTAATATCGTAACAACGCACGAAGCCTTGTAAAACGTCATCGAATAAATTGTAAGCAACCAAATATTTAATTAGAGCATTATTTAAAGTTGCACATTTTGATGTGACGTCACATTTCTATAACTCCCCACTCCCCCTCGTCACACATCGTCATAAATGTGTGAACCCCCCCACCCCCCGGATGCGTGACGTCATGTATGGACGACCCATGATATCATATGCCGGTGTGTCCTATATATTAAAAAAAATCCTCGGTATACACTTGACTTATTTAGGCGTTCATCTTTATTTTTTTTCTTTCCATTACAGTAATATTTGAGGAAGTTTAACAAAAAATTCAATAAACCGTTATTAAACACGGAGTTATAAAAATGATAGACAGTCCTAAACAAGAAGTAAAACTTCCGCTTCTATCCTCTAGCATCCCGTCAATTGTAGTTAGTTGAGAAGACATGACTTCAAGTAAGCCATTTTATATTTAGTAGAGCCCCTTTTAATGCCAGCCTCGTCTGGTGCACCGTAACCGTGCTTTTTGGTTTGAAGAACCCGAGCTACTTACACGTTTATACAGCATCTACAAAAATCTCATATTCTTACGCAAATAAATAATAAAATAAATAAGATTTAAAAAAAGAATAAGAAACATAAAATTGAAATAACATGTAAACAAAATAATTATTTATAACAAAATGATATTTAAAAAAAAAGAAGAAATTTATGGAAGATTATGGACATTTTATCTTGTTTATTTATGATAGCGCAAGTTTGTCGAACCGAATGAACAGACATGCTTCACATACAATTACATCTTTTAAATCATGCAAAACATAATGTGTAATTACAAAGTAAAATTATATAATAGTAACACAGATAAAAGGGATAGCACGTTTTGTTGATTTAGACTTAAAATAAAATTGCAACATAATAATAATAATAATTATTATTATTTGATAATTGATATAGCGCTGTACACCATAAAGTAGCTAGGCTTACAGCGCTTCACATAAAAATAGTTATACACATATTAAAATAATGAATGTAAGACATACATATCACATCTACAACATATAACGACATTGCAGTCAGTGGCGTAACAACGGCTTGGCATCGGGGCAGTTGCCAAGGCGCCAGCTCAAAAGGGCGCCACTAAATCTGTAATTTTTAAATTTGTATTTAAATAAATACAGTCGGACCTCTCTAAGTCGAACTCAAAGGAACCCGAAAAAAATCGACTTACGGAGTTTTTGAACTAGGGAAAATAGCGTAATAGGCGCTGATTAATAAAGGACAATGTAGATATTGAGAGGTGGGGGGAGCAGCCATACCGGCTAATAGGCTTGACAGGAAAGAGAGGCGGTGTGAATGTTTCTTATGAAAGGAAGCCAACTTACTTTGACATGCCGACACAAGCCAGTGAGTGGAGACACCTTCCCAACCCTTTCCCACTCTACTCCCACCACAGTGGGATGGGAGGAGTAAGATTTTTCTTTTTAAAAAGAGTCACAGCATGCAACAACGCGACGTGAATTAGTTACCACTTAACACTAATTTTTCTGGTCTTTGCCTTTTTTTTGTACTTGCAAGAGTCGCTTTATCCCTCGTGGAATGCATTAAGATAAGATTTTACGTCCATTTACGTGGCTCTACGGAACACGTGTTCTGAAATGTCACTGCGAATAATAACCCAAACGCCTTGGAAAATTCGACTAAGAGAGGTTGAAAGCCAAAAATGTAGGAGTTAAGAAGATCTAAAATACATTAGTCTTATGGAATTTGGCCGGGACCTAACAATTAATTCGATATAGGGAGGTCTTCGACTTACGGAAGTTTGACTTAGCGAGGTCCGACTGTATTTCACTTTTATCCTCCATAACAAAAAGGTAAATAATTAATTATATTTAAATATATTTCATTCAAGCCATTATAATATTTTTTTTCATTATGTTTCTGGCCTTATCATAAAAAATGTCAACATGATTTTACAGTCTTTCTTTTAAAAAGAAAAATATCACTATCCTCATCCCAATGTCGATGGAGTAAAGTGGGGGAGATGATGGAAGATGTCTCCTCTCATGGACTTGTGTTGGTATGTCAAAGCAAGTTGCCTCCTTTCATATGAAACATCACCATCCCTCTTTCCAGTCAAGCCTTACCGCCGCTATGGCTGTTTCTCCCTCCCCCTTTTTTTTTCTCAATATCAACATTGTCCTTAATTAATCTGCGCCTCTTACGTTAGTTTCTATAACTCGAAAACTCCGTAAGTCGAATTTCCCCCCCCCCTTTTTGAGTAAATTTGAGTTGGACTTAGAGAGGTCCGACTGTATTAGCCAGCTAACTGAAGGGCTGAGCTGTAGTCGGAGGAGTGTTATTTACATTTGCTTTTAATTGTGAGTTCCTATCGTTATGGATGAGATGATGAGGATGACACATTGACACTATTGTTTTTATTTATAATACAAGTTTCTTCAAGTTTTTTCTGTATTGTTCATTAACGCAACAATATCCCGTTTTATCCACAAATTTATTTGGTTTTCTTTAGTAAATAATAAACTGCAAATTAGTATTGTTCCTGTCTTATGCATTTTTTATAATCACGTTATCTGACTGTCACTATCATTCTACGTAATTATTGTCATAAATAAAATAAGAGAATTCAATTACTTTTTCTAGCAAATGAAGAAATCGCAAGGCTGAAACTTGTCAATTTATCAAGGGCACAGAAAATAAATTAGCCAAAGGCGCCAAAAAACTAGTTAAGCCTCTGATTGCAGTGTACATAAGCTACATTTATTATGTGAAGACATTTTTTTTGATCGTTATTGAATTAATTTTGAAAGTAAAGTTTGAAGATATGTGTTTGTAGTTCAGTATTGCAGACTTACCAGGTCTTAGGTGCTTGTAGACGTGTTTCTTCATCTTTAATGTGTTCAGTGACATATGATCTTACTTCTATAAAAGCTAAATCCAGAAATGAGCTTTGGCGACTAACCTTGTATCTGACTGTGTCCGCATTGTCGTACGTAATCCACAATTCCCCGTATGTGTAATACGCCGCTTTCTCAAAGTTATTGATGTAGTTTTGACCTTCATCGTTGAAAGCCTTGCATAGCTGTACAATAAAAGTCACTTAGAAAGAAAACATCATTGCGGGCCGTCCATAAAGTACGTCACGCTATTTTTGACCATTTTAAACTCTTCCCCTCCCCCTGTACCAAACTGTCACAAATCTCGGACCCCCCCCCTTTTTTTTTCCCCAACTAAATAAGTACGTCACACTTTCGAACACTTTTTTTTATTAACAAAACAATTAAAATTTAATATAACACATCGTGACTTCACACATGGCCGGACCCTCCATCCCCTGTCACAAACTGTCACACTTTCTTACACCCTCTCCCCCCTTTGGAGCGTGAAGTACTTTATGGACGGCCCCTTGTATATTCTATAGCCAACTTTCCTAACATTCCCCTTACGATTTATTTGATTGAGTCTCGTCTTGAGTTCCCAAATATATGGTTTAAAAAAATTAAATATAATTTCATTTAAGTTTAATTGCATTGCAGAAAACAGAAAACATTAAGAATGAGTATAATATTATTCTGAACTCTATTTTATCAATTATTCCAAAAAAAAATAAAAAAATTCAAAGCTTTTAATATGAAACGATTTCCCCAACAATCCTAATTTCTCATTTCCGCGCACCTTTTGCATTTTTAAATTGCTTATTGCTAAATCATTTTTTGGTGCTGAACTTGTCATTTTTCGTTATAACTGGCACTGTATTTATTTAAATATAGTTTAATTCCTTAAAATATCTAACAATTGTAAAAAAAAATATTTAAAAAAATAACAATGGGCTTATATTCGCTCTTACCGATTTCCGAGGTAAGCATTCATGAAATACCGTATATACTCGTTCTATAGCCCGTTCGTTCATAAGCCGAGCCCCCCACTTTTGGAAGAGAAAAGTAATAATAATAATTTATAATTTAAAAAAGAGTATTAAAAGAGTGTAGCCCAATCGTAAGCCGACCCCAAAAATAATAGGAGAGCTTAAACAAAATGGTACACATTTTTTTAAAAACTACAAGCTAAATCGGTCATTATGATTGTTTACTTTGGACTGCCTAGTTTTGTCTTTGTGCTCTTTGTTAGGCAAGAGTTACCGGTATTTTTAAAAAAAATTATTTGGTAAACAGTGACGAATGCGCGTACATCAAAATTCGTTGTCGAAAACAAAATTTGTAAAAAAATTTATTAAAACGTTCACAAAAATAAATAAAATGATTAAATATGGTAAGTGCAGATGTTTAATAATATATTAATTGTGCTACTGGTAGAGCAGTCGAATCTTGTAGAATGTAGAAAAGGACCTTGATGATCTACAACAACACCGATATTCAATATCCATGCAGAAATACGATAATGACCCGTTCGTAAGCCGACCCCCAACTTTTCCCCCTAGATTTTGTCCAAAAAAGTTCGGCTTGCGAACGAGTATATACGGTAAATTATTAATCATTTTTTGAATGAAGTGTATCTAGAATTTTTAGTTAATAGAACCGTCAGACAAATCAAAGGGCCCCTCACCTCATAGTACGCCAGGAAGCCAGGTGATTTCGTAAAGGGGCCACTTATTCCAGGGCCACTAATCTCAGGGGCACTATTATCCGACTCCTGCACCTGGAAGCTACGCCCGAATGTGGGGATAGCGGCGTTGATCTGCCCCTTGGCCATGCCTTGCTTGACCCAGAAGTTAAGAGTGGCGTCCTTAGACACAGGCAGGCAAAAAAATTGATACTTTGTAATGTCTTTAAAAAAAACAACAATTTCTATCTTATACAAATGCGGTAAAATTTCAGTCGTTTAATTCGGCTCAAGCATGAGATTTGAACAGAGATAAAAATAAGACCATTTAAGGAAACTTACAATACATTTTCCATCGGTGGCGAAAAGTGGACTATTATGACCGGGATACTTGTCCCATGACCCGTGGTAGTTGAAGGTCATGACGTTGATGAAATCCAAGAAACTGTTTTTATTTTTTTAAAGTGTTTAAATTGTTAATAGTGAAATGCGTATAGTGATCGTGGCAAGGGACACTTTAAAAAGCCTCGTTTTAAGAGCAAACAACGAAAGACTTATTTCTAAGAACAAAATGGTTGTGAAATAAGTATCAATTTTTCGATTTGTCTATTTACTATTTATATAATGTCCACTCGATTAAAAAGTTTAGCTGAAGTGGCCAGAGGTTTTTTTTTAAATGTCAGTACTACTAGAAGACTTTGGCGGAAATTGACACTGCTTCTTACATTTGTCACTCTTCTGATTGATGCTAATATTTCATGCTACTGCAGTGCCGTCACTAGGGTTGGTGTCACCCAGTGCGGTCACTCCTGGTGTCATCCAGTGCGGTCGCTCCTGGTGTCACCCAGTGCGGTCGCTCCTGGTGTCACCCAGTGCGGTCGCTCCTGGTGTCACCCAGTGCGGTCGCTCCTGGTGTCACCCAGTGCGGTCGCTCCTGGTGTCACCCAGTGCGGTCGCTCCTGGTGTCATCCAGTGCGGTCGCTCCTGGTGTCACCCAGTGCGGTCGCTCCTGGTGTCACCCAGTGCGGTCGCTCCTGGTGTCACCCAGTGCGGTCGCTCCTGGTGTCACCCAGTGCGGTCGCTACTGGTGTCACCCCCTCACGACCTAACCCCACACACCACCTCCTCCAAGTCTGCCAGTGCCAAATAACGGGATTATACAGAATTGTATGTTTTGATGTCACCCTTTGTGATCATGTAACCTGGTGCGGTCAACCCCCCCCCCAATTCCCTAGTGACGCCTCGATTCTACCATTAGTGTGATAGTTCAATGTACTTTCTTTCAATATAATGTCTAATGAGCGATATATCTTACGATCTATCGGATTGTTTAGAGGTTTAAATGACATTTTATTTTTAGTAATGAATTTATCTAACGTAATATTGTTCTAGGCACTTTCTATGACATAAAAAGCAAATGTTAAGATCGTAACTTAAAGATTGCAGTGACAATGACGATATAAATGACCGTAAATTAGTCAAGAATGCCTACCGGGACATAGCCAAAATCTCGTAAACCTGATCGCTCTTCCCGTTATTTGCGCTGACGTCAGCAACGAGAAGCAGCTTCTGTTTTCCGGTCTTCTGGGCCTCCTCGCGAAAGCTCGTCTGTAGATCCTAGGAGTCATTTGAAAAAAAAACAAAGAAATTACAACCTAGATCTCACAGCTTTGGAAGACGTGAGAGTAGGTCTAAACTAGTTTGGGAATCTATCACTGCTACATAAAGCCGTGCTTGGATTACAAGAAAAACTAAATTTTTTAATGTGGATACACTGCAATCGAGGACCTCAGTTTGTTTGTTTGTTGTTGTTGTTTGGACACATTATAAGCTTAACTTAAACCTAGCGTTAACTAAATTATTGCGGTAGATTCTTCTTGTTATCTCCAGTAAGAATTTGCCATCGTAAAGTTGAAAGAATTGAAGTATCATGAAGGATTACATAGACAATACAGAATCATACAACTTCTAGGTATATCAACTTAAAATGATGAAATACAATAATTATTCATTTTTGAAGAGCTATACGTATCGCTACGGATATAATTTGAAGAGCTATACGTATCGCAACAGGTATAATTTGAAGAGCTATACGTATAGCTACGGGTATAATTTGAAGAGCTATACGTATCGCTACGGGTATAATTTGAAGAGCTATACGTATCGCTACGGGTATAATTTGAAGAGCTATACGTATCGCAACAGGTATAATTTGAACAGCTATACGTATCTCTACGGGTATAATTTGAAGAGCTATACGTATCGCAACAGGTATAATTTGAAGAGCTATACGTATAGCTACGGGTATAATTTGAACAGCTATACGTATCGCTACGGGTATAATTTGAAGAGCTATACGTATGGCTACGGGTATAATTTGAAAATAAAATACGAGTTTAAAAGCTAATCCACTAATTTATTTATTATTAATGAAAGAAACAACGGGGAATACTAACGAAGAGAATAAAATATTTTTTAAACCCTTACAGAGGCCATGCCATTCAGCAACTGAATTCATTACTTTCAACTGACCAAATTTAATTTTGTTATGTCACCCCACACCGTTTTTTAAGATACGGGGTTTGATTGGGTTAGATTTCTGGCATACTGGAGTATTTACAGTGGCCATTTTCTTCCTTTATTCTTCTTTGACCCGCTGGGGTACTGTATATACATTACGATAATGTCGATAATGTGAGAACACATAGCCTGGGATATTTACCATGTTCGATATACTCTGTATGAAAATTCTCTAGTCATCATGAAAATCGCCAGGTTATAGAAGAAAATATATTCTTATTGTAATAACACTTAACTATTGTTTTATATTTTAGAGTCTGTCGCTTTCCCTGTCTTCACGCCTAAATTAAGTTTGTCTCTAGTCTTAAAAAAATGAAAAATAAATAAATAAATAAAATAGATACAAATGAAATAAAGAAATATTTAAATAGATATTAAATTAATTACAATTTTTAAAAAATAATGTCAAATAAAAAATATTAAAAAAAAGTAAACTCCATCATTCATCTACAACAGATTGGATGGCAACATTAATTCCAAATTAACCTTGATTAGATATGAATATTTCATCTTCTCGTTGGGGTCTCCTGGTGTGATGGTAGGGTTGACCAGTGCGAGGTCCAGCCCGTCCAGCCCCATAGTGCGCAGGTAGTCGACCACAGAACTGACGAACTTTCCCCGCTCACACTCGTCATTGACCAATTGTGAGATCTGCTGAGTGCCTTCGACTGCCACAAGGATTTCAAGCAGCGGTTGTTGCGCTTTCAGTTCTTTGAAATTGGAGAATCTGTCAGGTATGAAATTGTACATTGTTTGTTACGACTATTATTTCAAGCACTGTGAGTAGAGCTGCTTGCTGGGGTACTGCGCTATTTAAATTATCGAATTATTATTATTATTATTATTATTATTATTATTTTTACTATTATTATATTAAACAGAAATTTGACATAATCTTAAATGCTCTCTCTCTCTCTCCCTCTATCTATCTCCAACACACAAACACTAATGTAACACACAAGCCTTACATTTCATCGTCGGCTTCATTGAAAGCCTGTAGCTGGTTGTTGACGATGGTCGTGTAGCCGATGATGATGTGGGTGCAGTACTTTGGGTTTATCTTGTCAGGGCTGATGGCAACGATCCCAGCACGTCGCACTCCGTCCAAAGTCACGTAACAAACAATACGATGGCATGGGTCTAATTTATGTGTAAACGATAGGGAAAAGAGTACAGGTCAACCAAGTTGTTTGTTTTACTTACAACTTTAGCATTAACACTCAGAACAGTGATTAATTTAGATAGTTAAATTAGTATATAGAAATTTCATTTAACACATGTGACTGGGTGAAATAGGTGGTTAATTCAATATTAAAAATGTCATATAAATATAATTTGAAAAAAAATTCCTAAAATTTCCCAAATTTGCAACTGCAGAGAAAACTCTACGGCACGAACTGAGAGTAGATGCTTTACTGTGCTTCATGTTAGAGCAATAGACTAATGAACAGCTCGACATAATTTATACATAGTAGGACAATAGAAACATGAACGGCTTGACATAATTTATACATAGTAGGACAATAGAAACATGAACGGCTTGACATACTTTATACATAGTAGGACAATAGAAACATGAACGGCTCGACATACTTTACACATTTATCTATAATTCCTTATAAAACAAAAGGAATAATCTATAATGCTGATAATGCTTACCTATTTTGGACCCATGGCAGAGACAGATAAAGATAACGAGTAGAGATAAAATAACTTTCATCGCGAAGTATGACATTTGGGGCTAGTTATAGCGAACGGAAGAAAGAGCAAAAATTACTTCACATTTTCTTATAGGAAATATCATCGTGCAGGATTCTCCAATAAGGTGCGGGATAATAAGCTTAGTGGTTCTCAAGTCATGGAGACAAATGAAAGTTTTTTTTCTCATGATTTTCAGGTCAGGCGTATTTTTATAAATAGTCATTTTAATTCAAAGGAAGACGAAAACACTCTTCTAATAAATTATTAATTAACTAATTCAATAGACACGTTTAATGTGAAATTCAATGCGGCGGTTCTAACATTTTGTGTATCAAGAATTCAATGCGGCGGTTCTATCAGTTTGTGTATCAAGAATTCAATGCGGCGGTTCTAACAGTTTGTGTATCAAGAATTCAATGCGGCAGTTCTAACAGTTTGTGTATCAACAACTAAACCCTTAAACGGAAATAGTTACATTATAGTATCTCTCTCCCCCTCTCTCTATCCTCTCTCTCTCAACAAATACTTGTTCTTTCAAATATTGTGTCCGAATTATTCGTTTTAATTATTAAAAAAAAGAAACAATGCCAAATTATTTCATGAGTTGAAATTATTGTAGTTTTAAAAGTATGTATGTGGTGTAAATAGTACTTAAATTATTTGATTATAGATTTGTTGAAGTCATTTGTACTTAACATAAAATATAAAAAAGACAATTCAGTCTACAAGATAACAAACGATGTTAGGGAACGTGAAAATTAAAAAAAAATAAAGACGCGAGAATCTTTACTTATCAAATAAGATGTGAAATAGAGCGGCTTTGGGTTGTATCTAAGTATTCCTGACATTATTTATGTTGAAGGTTCAGTAATCGGATAGATTCAACACATTACCTGCAGGTTGCGTGGGTTTTTAAAGAAGAAATCAACTATACGTGTGTCGCCTCATTTGTTGAGTTGTGATAATGCTATTATTGAAATTGATGTCATTGCCGTTTTTAAAAAAAATTTCAGTGAATTAAATGGCGGATTCAGACAACTCACTCAGTGCCAAAATAAAACACACGGTTCCTTAACGTGTTTGAGTGTCGAATTTTAAATCATTGTATCATCCTGACGTCACGATAGTGCTAGCCTATAAGCACATGAAGATTGGTTTCAAGAAGGTGTTAATGTCATGTAAGACATTGTGGAAATAGAACAGAAAATGTTACAAAATAATTTACTTCTTTGGTTCTTTTCTTTAGTTTACTGTATAAAAAAATGAATATTTTGTTTTACTGTTTCACTCCCCTGCGTTCATCCCCAGGCTTGCTAATCGTGATAAAACCATTCATAAACCTTTCGGGAGACCACTCTTGTTTCTTGTGTGACGTCATTTATAACAAGAAATATTAATAATTTAAGTGGATACACTAATTTCGCAACAAAAATTGACAATAAATTTACATTTTACCTCGAAGGATTTAAAGATTATATTTCAAAAGTTAGGAAATAAAAAAAGATGACTAAAATAATGATAAATGTTTAAAATCATTGCCATTTTATGTTTTGTTTTATTTACAAAGGGAAACTACAAAAGCTGCTTTGCTAGATAATTAAATAACGGGTTATCAGCCATACGTTACACTGGGAGAAACAATACTTTCTTCAATAGACTTGATCATTTCTAAGACCGGAAAACGTCATAAACCATTCGGTCATTGGGCTATTTTTAGATTCAGGTCAAACCTTTTCTGAAATGTCCATTTCAATAGTGTATTTTGATACATTGATCTCACTAAAAACAATCTACTAGGTGCAATTTTTTGTGCAAAAAATATTTCTTAACACTTATTTTTGCAGCCGAATAAATTATTAAAAATTTAATAAATAAGCCCTAACATATTTTAAATTATTTAAAGATGAGTGCAAGCGTTTGTTCGATTTTCGTAACTACGGTAAACACTAGTCCTAGCGTACTCAATTATTAACATATATGTATTTTTATATTGTTTTCCTTGGTCCTTGCCTTATAAAAATATAGGCCTTGGTAGCTTATGTATAACGTACTGTAATTTTTGTGTTTGTTATGATATGAAAGTTACTTTAATATTTATAGGTATGTTATTTCTTTCATGTAAAGCGCTGTGAGCCCAGTTCCTTACTGGGATACAGCGCTATATAAATAATCAATTTATTTATTTATTATTTATTTATTAGTAATAAACTTACACTAAGATTATGACTTTAATTATAATTACATCATTAATTTTAGAAGTAAATAGTATGAATGAATAAAATTCACGGACGAATGAGCGAATGAACTAAAAATAAAAAATTATAGTCTGTATATTTACATATTAATATTAAATTAAATTCACTCTCGCAAGGACGCTCTATTTCGCATTATATAATATATCAAATAATATGGCCTTATATTTTTCTTTAAAATTCTATAAAATCAAGCTTTTGAACAAGTTTTAGATAATTTCAATGAGCGCATTCCCTCTAATACAGTGTTGTCCAACCGAAAATCGTTCAACGCACACTAAACTGGTAAAAAAATTGCGCGGCATACCTCACAAAAAAAAACTAGAAATCAGTGTTTATTCAAAAGATGTTTCATAATTAATGAGATACTTGAGCGTTTTCTTTGGCGCAGATGAGCTCAAAACGCGGCTCATTGCTGGATTTCTCATTTCTCTATCATCTGCAGTCTTTCACGTTTGACGTAGGCGAGCAGTTGCGCCTTTCCGCTGATGTCATAACTTTCATCGATTTGCATTGCCCAGAGCTTTTGGATGTAGTCGGCTTCCGCAAAATGCTCTTTAATTTGATTGTCCAAATCTGTCGAAATGTCAGCAATCCGACGTCCCATCTTCTGGTGAGAGAGTGGAATCTTATTTATTTTTTCAACAGCGTCGGGTCCCAACTCCATAGTCTCAACTGCGATTCGTAAAGACGGCAATATCATTGTCTCAGAGTCCAAATAAGATTTCTTTTGTTTGACCAAAAGATTCGCAATTTTATAGCTTGCTAACTGAGCTTTGACAGGAATTGAGGAAAATGTCTTCATTATTTTTATTGCTGCTCTAAGTTGGACCGAATGGATGCGAAATAACGTTTTGGCTTGTCTTTCAATCCTGGATGATTTGAGTTCAGATGCCGCTTCAGTTTACTGGGGTTCATGGACTCGTTGGACAATGCCATGTTACAATTAAGACAAAACGGAAGAGTAGGATCCTTTGCACATTGTATGAAACTATAATAAAGATATTCCTCGTGATATTTCCGTTTGGTAACATTCTTCTTGGATTTCGCAACTCTCTCTCCATTTTGATGCTCGCTGGAATCCTTCTGGCTTCTTTTCAAAAAATTATCCATAGCCGTCTGTAATTCAAAGTTTTGTAAAAAGTGAACAGCAGGAAAGGGTTTTTATTTACTTACAACAGATACTTATTCCCAATGGAGGAGAGAAGTTTTGTAGCTTTCAAGAGATTCTCAAAACCAGAACAATGAAGCGTTTTTATTAAATTATATTTCGGTTAAGGGTATTTTTTTTTAAAAACTTGAAGGTTCGAAAAGCCTAGCAATGTATGGTACTTTTGAAATCTTTCGCGGCACACTAAAATTTTCTCGCGGCACATTATTGTGGACAACACTGCTCTAATAGTTATGAATAAATATTAACTACTTGACCTTACGGCACCTCAGGCGGTGACCTAGTTATAGATCGAGTCTATTATTAGACTTCCGGTAAATAATGACCAACCCTAGACTGGAAATTATGATGAGTATTTGACTGAGTGGCATACGGTTGCTCGTGGCTGTTTGTTTCCCCCCTCTTCAAACGAATGCCTATAATTAGTGTTCATTCAATGCCTATCTGATACACTAACGCTTTTACACGTCAATGTTCTCAAACAATTGTACACGTCAATGTTCACAAACAATTTTACACGTCAATGTTCACAAACAATTGAACACGTCAATGTTCACAAACAATTGTACACGTCAATGTTCACAAACAATTGTACACGTCAATGTTTACAAACAATTGTACACGTCAATGTTCACAAACAATTGTACACGTCAATGTTCACAAACAATTGTACACGTCAATGTTCACAAACAATTATACACGTCAATGTTCACAAACAATTGTACACGTCAATGTTCACAAACAATTGTACACGTCAATGTTCACAAACAATTGTACACGTCAATGTTCACAAACAATTTTACACGTCAATGTTCACAAACAATTTTACACGTCAATGTTCACAAACAATTACGGAGAACGGTGGACGAAAGCCATGCTCGCTCGGCTGGAGTACCGATGGCCTTGGTGTCGATGCCCGAGAAGGCAGGATTTTCTTTCCGGGGTCAAGAGCGTCCCTGACGTCACACACCTCCTAATGGGTACTTAGAACTTGTTGACTTGTTAGGGAAACAAAGGCGCCTTGGCCTTGGTATTGCGTGGAACCCTCTTGGCCGTGACTTATGAACGCTGCGTCGGATCGGCATGGTTTGTGGACGCAATAATCTTCTGTATAGAAGCAGCATCTGTAAAGACAAGACACATCATTGTACAGAAATACCCAACTATTAATGGATGCGTCTACATTTTTATTTCTAATAAAATAAATCATTATTGAACAATTTAATAATCTACTTAAAAATATATGTGTGTTTATGAAATCTACATCCTTAACACTTTTATTGAAAGTCCATGTTTAGCTAATAAAGAAAACACTTCAACTATTGGTGCGATAATTCAAACACAATACATGTGACGAGATCGAACGAATGGAAGACATAATATAATGGAGGTTCTGCATGAGCTAAGATGAAATAATAGAAAAATGTGTAACCATTAAAACTACGGCTGAACCGATACTCTGTTCGGCTACTCGGTTACACTCGGTATCGGGCGATTATCGTATACTCGGAAATACTCGGCATTCGGCCGCGTAAGTGATGCCGATGCCGAGTATTACGCAATTGCTCCATTAGCAAAGATGCATTCAGAATCGCATGTCTAAAGCATTTCATTTCGTATGGATTTACAAATTGTACCGTTTGCAGACTTGTTGTCATTTACAAACATTCTTTCTTCAACCTAATTTTGACTCTATTACTATTGCTTTGTACTTATTGAATTGTTTGATTCATAGAAAGTGGCCGTGTGCAAAAGTCATGTACCCTTTGCTAGAATTAATTTTGAATCAAAGTTGAAAGTTCAAAAGAAGTTCCTAATTTTATTTGTACCTTTTTATAGAGGAGAGCTCGCTTTGTCATGACTAATATGTAGGTCATGATACTTCTTCAAGTACTCGGTATCGGCAAAACATGGCCACCACTACTCGGTACTCGGTACTGGGCAAAAAATCATCGCCAGTACACCCCTAATTAAAACAAACAGTGTTGCTAGTGATCGAAATGAAAATTGT
Organism: Ampullaceana balthica; assembly: GCA_944989445.1. Classification (NCBI taxonomy): domain Eukaryota; kingdom Metazoa; phylum Mollusca; class Gastropoda; family Lymnaeidae; genus Ampullaceana; species Ampullaceana balthica. Next base: position 758,396 of record CALYLW010000006.1, read on the forward strand.
AAAGGTACATACAGTTTTACTTTAAAAAATTCATTGTATTGCTAATTGTAAACAATATTAATAAAAAATAAAGTAAACACAAATTATAATATTATGGTAACATATAAATTAACTGATTAAATAAATTAAATCAAGTATGTCTTTATTATTAGTTTTCATCCTTATAAAAATAAAGTTTGGCTGTTTTTCAAGGACCTTGTGTAATGACAGGGATCAAGACACCGATCATTCGAATTTAGCCACGGCCTTGTTTATATGTTTAACTAAATTTCGTACGACTGGTTTCGTAACATCTGGTCACATATTACTAACGGGCACCGGTGTTACATCAACATCAAAGGTCTGAAATTATACTAATAGTACACTGACATTACACAGATAGTACACTTATAGTAAAATTATAGTACCCTGATTGTACAATTATAGTACCGTGATTGAACAATTATAGTACCCTGATATTAAAACTATAATATACTGGTAGTACAATTATAAAACACTAATAGTACAATTATAATTCACTGATGGTACAATTATAATACACTGATAGTACGATTATAATACACTGATAGTACAATTATAATACACTGATAGTTCAATTATAATACACTGATAGTACGATTATAATACACTGATAGTACAATTATAATACACTGATAGTACAATTATAGTACACTGATAGTACAATTTTAATACACTGATAGTACAATTATAATACAGTGATAGTACAATTTTAATACACTGATAGTACAATTATAATACACTGATAGTACAATTATAATACACTGATAGTACAATTATAATACACTGATTATACAATTATAATACAGTGATAGTACAATTTTAATACACTGATAGTACAATTATAATACACTGATAGTATAATTATAATACACTGATAGTACAATTTCTAATACACTGATAGTAAAAAATTATAATACACTGATAGTGCGATTATAATAAACTGATAGTACAATTATAGTAAACTAATAGTACAATTATAATACACTAATTGTATTGTTATAATACACTAATAGTACACTGATAGTACACTTGTATTACAACAGTAGTACACTAATAGTACAATTATAATACACTGATAGTACACTGATACTACACTAATAGTACACTAATAGTAAACTTATAGTAACCTTATAGTACAGTGATAGTAAAATTACAGTACAGTGATAGTACAGAAGATGCATATCATAGTACAAGTCTCACCAAAGTAATGTAGCATTTCAGTTTTATGTTCCTTATATTCTTACATGTGTAAAATTTTCTCTTTATAAAGCCTAACGTATTGTTTTATGTTTTTTATTACCGGTACTTCCTTGACATGAGGATCAATGATAATTCCTCATTTATTAATACTCCTTATAATAAAGCTTTTGTGCTATCTATATAATATTGAACTCGTGCAAAACTTACAAGAAATGTTACTTTTATTTTGGAATTATGAACACATAGCAAGGTACTTTTCCTTTTCCCTCATTTAAGTTATCGGAATTTCTAGCACTGGATTATCATGTTTAATTTAAGATATTCCGAAAGCCCTTAAATAATATGTAAGTATGGTAAAGGTCCATTACAACAGTTGATTAACAATGTTTCGATATCAGAGCGATATTTTAGTTTATTCAAATAAGACATTTGTGCGGATATGATTAGCTGGCTTAGTAGGAATGTGTGGGAAATATGTAAGTCGACGTAAATTGTATCTAATTATTCTAATTTTATTAGTAAAATTAAGGAATTAAAACATACGCTATTATCCAATGTTAAATGTTAAATTCAACCAAAATTCAACCATAATGAAAGTCAGGCTAGAAATGACGATTCACTGAAAATTTGTAAGAGATTTTGTCTTGAATTTTGTAAATGTTATTTCAAGTGGTCTATAACGACATTATTGCATCTTTTAAATTAACGTGCGGAAGATGAGATTAGGGATGTCAATCCTCTTTTTTTATTTGAAATGACATCATTGAGAAATAATTGAGATAAACAAAATTTAAAAAGTACAGGTGCAATTGCTGACTATATAATTTTACATAGCTCGGCTATATATGTAGCATGCGGTCCCTTCGCCTTTTATCATGATGGATTGTAATATCGTCAGCAAATGTTTGTAATGTACTGTCAGTTAGTTATTGATATCATGTCACACGTAAGCGACTGCTGGATTATTACTTTGACAATACATTGGGACGTTTATTCGTTAACAGTTATTTGATGTTTTAAATTGAAAAGTGGAGGTAGGCCTTGACAGAAAAAGCCACTTCCAGACGGCAAAATATATTATTAAAATAATGTTTGTCATTAAGGAAGTAGGAAGACAGAATAAATAACCAGGTAAATTCTTGAATGTGTGCTGTAAAAATATAGATGTAAATTTAGAATAAAAGTAGTCCTTATAAATTATACTCTTAAGAAGCATTACAAAAATAAATATGCACTACTTAGTACATGTAATTTATTAATCTAAGTTTTAAATAAATTGATAATTGAAAAGTATTATGTCAAAATGATTTTATGTTATCCCCATAATTTGCTATGCATATGTATTTTTTCTGTTTCACATCATAGCAAATTCATCAATGGTTAACGCAATCAGTTGCATCATCTTTAGCTGTTCCTGTCTGTGTTGTATGTGCTGAAAGTGGTATGTGAAGTTTGGGTCCGCAAAACTTCACGTAACTTTCTACTCATTGTCAACATATAGTCATTGAAATAAATCCGGACTTTAGTCTGATTAGCCTCCGAGAGGTATACTTATTAAAATAAAAGCGAATATGATTACAGTGACATAAATAAATAAATAAACAAGACATCAGATTAATTTTCTATAATTCCAATAATTCTCTAATCAGCAGGAATTAAAAACAATATCCCTTAGCCATTGGAATCTGTTACAAATAAATAGAAAATGACAACTATCCATCTTTATTTATTCTCCCAACACTGGATGTAATCATAGGAATAATTGTATTGTAATAAAATAAAATAGTTTAATTTAACGTCCGTCTTGACTTAAAACTAATGTGCTCATATTTTCCACAGCCATTTACGATGCCGAAGCGACATACATCCAAATAATCAAAATCAAGACGCGGCCGTTAACCAGACAACATAAATTATTTGTGTGCGTCTCAGATCAGCAATATAAATACATAGTTTACCCCAGATTCCATTCAAGAACATTTAAAACACAAAATGATGGACTCCATATCAGCGGCCGGTGGTTATTTAAAGGTGGCGTGTGTTTATCTACATAAAACCATCTCCTCGGGTGTTAAAGATAACACAGCCTTGAACAATTGCAAGGTAAATGTCGTAAAGCCGTTGATAACAAATGGAGCGAATAACGATGTGGAATCGGGTCTAAAAATTTCAGTAATACGAAAAGGCTTAAATTCGCTAAGATTTTTGATCGGCAAGTTTTCACATTTTTGCCGATCTATCATAACTAATAAATGTAAGAGTCTATTTCATAAAGCTGTTGAGTTGGGTGACATTCACATTATAAATACACTGATTGACCTTGGCTCTGATGTAAACTGTTTAGTTGATGGGAAAACTCCCCTTATGAATGCTGAGACACCAGAAGTTATGGAACTTTTAATCAAACGAGGAGCGAAAGTCAAGCAGGCCGAGAACAAGGACAAAATAAATTTATTATATCATATAATATTGAGAGAATTGAAGAAATACAGCCCCAGAATAAAAGCAAGTAAACAAGAAAATAATGAAGAACAATCTTCGTGGCATAATAATGTAAAAGAAATGGTTGAAATTCTTTTGAGAAATGGAGCAAATTTGAACGACACAGATTCTAATGGAGAAACTCCTTTGATGGCAGCAGCTAAACAATTGTATGGCGGGTATGTGTTGAAGGTATTACTAGAAGCAGGGGCCGAGGTAAACAAAGCGGATTGTAATGGCGTCACTGCTCTACACGACGCTGTGAATTGTGGATGTCTTAAGAATATTGAAATGTTAATTGAAGCAAGAGCAGATGTGAACAAGAAGAACAACGAAGGTCGCACGGCCCTACACCAAGCTATATATAATGAAGATATTTTGAAATGTTTATTACATAATGGTGCAGATGTAAATACTGAGGACGCGAGTGGAAACACTGCTTTATTGCTGGCAGTTAGTAGTAAAAGCCCTTACAATAAGTTCAGTTTTGGAGTTTTGAGATATTTACTTGAAGCTGGAGCTAATGTAAATCACCAAAACACTACTGGGGAAACGGCTTTAATGAAAGCTGCCTTCAGCCTAAAAGCTTCAGTACTCAAAATCCTGTGTGAATGTAAAGCTGATGTCAATCAGCGGAGTCTAGACAACACACGTGATGCTATTTCAATTCTTGTTGACAGACTGTGTTTTCTACACATGACTCGTGGCTATGCGTGTGACTCCATATTTTATCTCATCGATAGAGGAGCAAGATCTTCATGTGTGAGTCTTCAAAATCTTTACTATTTTATCCGGAAGGGTTGTTTGACCATTGTCCAGAGGCTTGTTGAAACCGGACTGGGACCAAGTGACATCTTTACTGATCATTTAGAGGAAATGTGTACAGATAAACTTCGTATCAAAAAGATCTCACCTTTTTGTTTTGCCCTTCTTTGCAGTGAAGTGGAACTGGCCCGATACTTTTCAGACATTTGGTATTTGACCATCTCGGACGTGTCAACACTGACACACGACAAGGACGTCAGACATCATCTTACGAGCCAACGCCACAAGGAGAGTTTAACATTTGTGGAGGAATTCTCCACAAAACCGATATCACTACAAAAATTGTCTTTCGTAACCGTGTCCACTTCAATTGGAACAGGACCAGACAGAGAGCTTAAAGTCCGAGGACTTCCTCTGCCAAATATGTTAAAAGACAAACTACTGTTCAGTGCTGGTTTTGGTCCGGAATTACAGTTCAAAGATGGAAAAACAATCAAGTGACCTTTTTGATATATCATATGTCGATGAATATATTACAGTTATTCAAGTGATGATGAAAGAGTTTTTTAAATTATATTTCAGATCATGCTTATGACAGTGATTATTAGAACATTTATAAGATATAAGCATGGCTTATATAAAAGGAACCAATAATTTAGCAAAATATGTTTGTTAGCTTTTTCAATTATTTAGGAAACATAGTTATTGCGTACTGATTAAAACTGTAATCAATTTTTAAAGACCTTTTTTCTGTTATTTCCCAATAAGTAAAAATGACACAAGATTTTAATAACGCAAAAAATATAAACAAAACAATTATCGTCTTTAGTTTCTTCGTAAATATTTAAATAGAAATGACTTACCGGTATGTTGATTTTAATTAGGCAAAAAGTTCTCATTAACATAACGATGACAGTCTAGTTTGATGATGAAAGATGACTTTTGAAATGTAGGCTATTAACTTAACCAATGTACAAAATATAGTAAATGCGTTTAGTTAATTCATCTCCATTTTTTTTTAAAATTAATTTCCCCATTTCTGTAATACATATATCCATGCCCGTAAATTTTTTCACGTTAATTTTATGAATTTATTTTATGATAATTAGCGTTAATTAAAATTTAAATATTGCCAATATGTGCATTTGTTACTTAGTTTAATTCTGGATACAATACTATTTAAAAGAATAATATTTCTTTATTACATAGTTTAATCGCTGGAAAAAAAAACTACAGTATCTTAATTAATTTAAAAGCATGAGAAAAATAAAGGAAACTCCAAAAAATGATTAGAATTTAAATTATTTTTGCTAAACGATAATTGCTATTTTGAGGAGATTTGCATGTCGTGAAATTTCATGGGATTGTTAAGATTTATTTTTCTTGTCATAATAATTTATCGAACTCAATTAACAATGTAAATATATTTAATACCCTGTAGCTTCTGTATGCAGACTATTTATTAAACAATCGATTAAGTCTGAAACAAATATTTATGATGTGTATACTCTTGTGGTTTAAGAAATAAAGTTTCTGCGCCAGCTGACAGAAATTGATTTGTTGTTGTAGAAGCATTAGAGAAGGACAAATACTTTGTTTCTTTAAAATTGATATTGTATTACCACTGAAAACAGTCTATTTTATTAACAAGGATGGTCAGAGGCGTAACTGGGTTTTGGCGCCCTTGGCAAATTTATTTTTGGCGCCCTTTATTTAAATAATTTTTTTTAAAATAGAGATTTAGCGGCGCCCTTTTGAACTGGCACAGGCCGGCGCCCTTGGCAACTGGCCCAATGCCGAACCGTTGTTACACCACTGAGCATGGTCATAATAAGGTATATAATGTAGTTATTAACATAACAAGAAATCTACAAAGGAATTTCAGAAATTCATTTATAGAATCCTTTACCATCAGCATGTACCATTATTTTTCAAATTAAAATATATAAAGATTCCATATATCAAATGATAATAAAAAAAACTGCGATAGTAATTAGTGTTCATCGTTAAAAAATCGTTAAGTTTTCTATCAATGGGCAATGTTAATAACAATGACGCGTCGAAACTCCCAGTTGAAGAACCTCTGAGTTAGATAATTTGTACTTTTCAAACATGCGCAATAGTTCGGGCATGACATTATCAATTAGATCATGTTGATTTAAAGATAAACTGATTGGTCTTATGCTAAACCAGTAAACAGTCAGTTCTATTAATAGAATTAAAGAAGGCGATATGTGTTGAATGAAAGCTTGGTGGCTCCGGTAAAAGATGTCAGATCGATCGAATGTACCATAATTAAATTAATGCATTTTAGTTTTTAGTTTTTGTCTATATTGCGTTCTATTTCTCACTCAACGCTTATCGACATAGTAATTTTCAAGGCGAGGGCAGGGATGTCAGAACCAATGAATAAAACAAACCCGTAAAAACAAAGTTTTTGACTATAAATCCCTTATATATGAGACATAACTAACAGTATTGATTATTTTCAAACATTTACAGACTGAATCTGTCTTAACTCAAGTTTGCTTCATAACCCTGGGGGGGGGGTTGGGTAGGAGGGGGAGAGGGGAAAAGTCTGGTCACCGATTCGCTTGACCGAGCTCAGCGTGACACGTAAAATGTAAACAAAAGCACCCCGTCGCTTCGATGGGTCGCATCAATGCGTCAACTCAAACTTTCACGTGGGAAAAAACAATAAACCGTGAATTTGAATTACATACCTCATATAAGGATAAACTAAAAATGCATTAATTTAATTACGGTATGGTCAATCAATCTAAAATTTTGATACGATGCATTGTTAGGTCAGACGGGTCAGTGTGTCAAATTTCAGCTTGATCGAATCACGTGAAGTGGGTCATTTTCGACTTTTGTTTTTCCGCCCGCCCGCCCATGAGATGATGAGATGACGACAGAGACGGCCGCGAAGTTAATATAAGGGATTTAATAAAACAAACCCGTAAAAACAAAGGTTTTTGACTATAAATCCCTTATATATGAGACATAACTAACAGTATTGATTATTTTCAAACACAGCAAACATACAGACTGAATCTGCCTTAACTCAACTTTGCTTCATAACCCTGGAGGAGAGGGGAAAAGTCTGGTCACCAATTTGCTTGACCGATTTCAGCGCGACACATAAAATGTAAACAAAAGCACCCCGGTTCTTCGATGGGTCAAAGCGTCAACTCAAACTTTCACGTGGGAAAAAAAACAATAACAAACCGTGAATTTGAATTACATACGTTATATAAGGAAAAACTAAAAATGCATTAATTTAATTACGGTACAATCGATCAATCTGAAATTTTTATACGATGCATTGTTTGGTGAGACGGGTCCGTGTGCCAAATTTCAGCTCGATCGGATTACTGAAAGTGGGTCATTTTCGACTTTTGTTTTTTCCGCCCGCCCGCCCATGAGATGATGAAATGACGACAGAGACGGCCGCGAAGTTAATATAAGGGATTTAATAAAACAAACCCGTAAAAACAAAGTTTTTGACTATAAATCCCTTATATATGAGACATAACTAACAGTATTGATTATTTTCAAACATTTACAGACTGAATCTGTCTTAACTCAACTTTGCATCATAACCCTAGTGAAGAGGGGTGGGTGAGGGGGGGAGAGGGGAAAAGTCTGGTCACCGATTCGCTTGACCGAGCTCAGAGTGACACGTAAAATGTAAACAAAAGCGCCCGTCGCTTCGTTGGGTCGCCTCAATGCGTCAGCTCAAAATTTCACGTGGGAAAAAAACAATAACAAACCGTGAATTTAAATTACATACCTCATATAAGGATAAACTAAAAATGCATTAATTTAATTACGGTACGTTCGATCGATCTGAAATTTTGATACGATGCATTGTTAGGTTAGACGGGTCAGTGTGCCAAATTTCAGTTCGATCGGATCATGGGAAGTGGGTCATTTTTTGACTTCTGTTTTTCCGCCCGCCGAGCCCAAGACAGAGAGAGATGATGAGAGAGACGGCCGCGAAGTTAATATAAGGGATTTAAAAAACAAACCCGTAAAAACAAAGTTTTTGACTATAAATCCCTTATATATGAGACATAACTAACAGTATTGATTATTTTCAAACATTTACAGACTGAATCTGTCTTAACTCAACTTTGCATCATAACCCTAGGGGGGAGGGGTGGGTGGGAGGGGGAGAGGGTAAAAGTCTGGTCACCGATTCGCTTGACCGAGCTCAGAGCGACACGTAAAATGTAAACAAAAGCGCACCGTCGTTTCGTTGGGTCGCCTCAATGCTCAAACTTTCACGTGGCAAAAAAACAATAACAAATCGTGATTTTAAATTACATACCTCATATAAGGATAAACTAAAAATGCATTAATTTAATTACGGCACGTTCGATCGATCTGAAATTTTGATACGATGCATTGTTAGGTAAGACGGGTCCGTGTGCCAAATTTCAGTTCGATCGGATCATTGGAAGTGGGTCATTTTTGACTTCTGTTTTTCCGCCCGCCGAGCCCATGAGATGATGAGAGAGAGACAGACAGAGAGAGAGACAGAGACGGCGGTGAAGTTAATATAAGGGATTTAATTAAACAACCCCGTAAAAACAAAGTTTTTGACTATAAATCCCTTATAGATGAGACATAACTAAAAGTATTGATTATATTCAAACATTTACAGACTGAATCTGTCTTAACTCAACTTTGCATCATAACCCTAGTGGGGGGGGGAGGGGTGGGTGGGGGGAGAGGGGAAAAGTCTGGTCACCGATTCGCTTGACCGAGCTCAGAGTGACACGTAAAATGTAAACAAAAGCGCACCGTCGTTTCGTTGGGTCGCCTCAATGCTCAAACTTTCACGTGGCAAAAAAACAATAACAAATCGTGAATTAAAATTACATACCTCATATAAGGATAAACTAAAAATGCATTAATTTAATTACGGTACGTTCGATCGATCTGAAATTTTGATACGATGCATTGTTAGGTAAGACGGGTCCGTGTGCCAAATTTCAGTTCGATCGGATCATTGGAAGTGGGTCATTTTCGACTTTTGTTTTTCCGCCCGCCGAGCCCATGAGATGATGAGAGAGAGACAGAGAGAGAGACAGACAGACAGAGAGAGACGGCGGTGAAGTTAATATAAGGGATTTAAAAATGGGGTCATGTCTTCTCCAGCCAATCGGCGTTAAATAAACATGTGAAGACAGTGTGCGTTCATGGCCTGTGCGCACGTGGTTTTACTATGGGTCTGTCATGCAGACACCGAAATTGTTTACATCACGTGTTTAAACAGCTCAGTTATACGAAACTAAATCTAAATTGACATGGTAATACAAGAAGAGCAATAGGAGTTTTGATTATTCAAACATTCCCTTTTATCAATTATGCCCCTTCTCACAACCACATTTTTAAAAAAAAATTTGAGACTTAAAAGTAGAAAATAAAATAATGTAAAAAAAAACTTTTTTTAAAAAGGACACGCTTTTATTTACATATAGAAAGTGCACTAAAAAGAGTAAAATAAAATTAAAATTTTCTATGATTACAGGTGAAATCGTGAACCTATCTACTGCACATAAAAGCGTGGGGCGCTCATCAAAACACTCTATCATGTACAAGGCTGCTAAACATAAATACAAATTTGTATGAATATTAATAAACATTAAAAGTTTCACAACTTTGATCATATACATGCTACTATCATATTAATTAGAAGCGCCCCATGCTTTTATGTGCAGTAGATAGGTTCACGATTTCACCTGTAATCATAGAAAATTTTAATTTTATTTTACTCTTTTTAGTGCACTTTCTATATGTAAATAAAAGTGTGTCCTTTTTTAAAAAAAAAGATTTTCTTTACATTATTTTATTTAAGGCATTTCTTTGAGATATTTGATTGACTAATGTATTTTTGGTGCTCATGGAGAATAGTATATGACTTCCTAAATAATACTAATGATTAAAAGTGCTCAAACATGTTTTGGATTGAACAATTAAGAAACTGCTTGAAATCGGTGCTTAAGTTTGTTTAATTTTAAGTTTGCATGGAGCTAATATATTACAATAGCTGTAAACATTGTTAGTTTTGAACATGTTGATATGCTTTGTCAACATGGCGCTAATCTAAACACGTGATCTCGAAAGAATGCTTGGTGACAGCCTCTGAACAAAGTTCACAGTTATCTGCTGATTTCTGATCATATCTTAACTATTACATACGCGCCTTATTTACAGAAGATTAATGTGTCCATCGCTTATCTATCGCAAAGCTGAAGAAGTACAATACTGACATTAATAAACACAATTAAAATATAAATATAAAAAAAAATTCAAATAGAAAAAAAAATGTCAATTGAATTTTGTCATGTATATTTTGAGAGATAGGGATACTATACATTGCTTAGACACACAAACGTTTTTAATCATCGAGAGGTCGGTAAGTTGACAGACCTTCTGTACATTGATTTTTTTAAAAAAAATTCCCATGACTTCGTTTTCATTAGAACTTTCTCGGGGCTTGGTAGACTTGGCGGCACGCATCTCCTCTCTAAGTCGGCGCTGGACTTTTTAACGATAGTTATTCATCAACATTTTTATTGTAGCTCAACGTGGGCTAAATCCCACGACCTCAAACTTGTGAGGCGATAGCAATATTGACATCGCTATCCAGCCGCTATTAACTACAAACTATATCCAACGAGCCAACATCTCAAGGGGAGTATAACATTTATGGAGGAATTCTCACCAGAAAAATTGTCTTTCGTTAGCGTGTCCACTTCAATAGGAACGGGACCAGACAGAGAGCTTCAAGTCCGAAGACTTTCTCCGCCAAACATGTTATGAAAACGACTTGTATTATTGAATATTAATACAAATAGGCTTTGTTATTATAGCCTCTTCGATTCATACTACTTAATATATAGTTACATGATTATGATAAAAAACAATTAATTCCTTTATTTGGGACGCATATATAATCCTGTAACTTAACTTGCAATGATTAACGAAGTATGTATAGAGCAAAAGATCATATCAATAACACAACTACTCCTTTGTAAACTCTGAGCTCAATTCTCGACATCTGATCAGTTTTTTAAAGATCTAAAAAAATAAAAAAATTTTAAATACACATTTCTGTCATGTGTTTAGGAAAAAAAATTGTTTTAAGGGAAATTTAAATTGATTCTTACATACATTTATAATTCAAAGGAATTAATGCTTTTATTTGCATTATATCAATATGTAGTACAAAAGAATTAAGGAGACATACATTAGAAATTGATTACAGAGATGTAAATATAGATGCTATAGATATGCATGTAATACACTTTAAAAGAATATACATATATTTATTGACCTAAATAGACCAAAGTTCCAAAATCATTGTGCATTTTATTTGGAATGCGTATATGGCATAAGGAAGGATTTTGTTGTTTCGAGATCTATGAAGAAAATGTATCACTATAGCATTTTGTTATTTGTTTTTGGTTATTTTTATTTGAATATTTTAAGTTATTTCTACAGAATATTTAAATTTGTCCAAAACCCTGAGACATGATCAGACATCGAGTGAAAAGAAATACCCAGAATCATGATATTTTCTCATGCAATTATTTTCCTATTGAATTGTAATAATTAAACTTATGACATCCTCTGTTTATTCTTATTAAGTTGTTGAATAATGCTCTATTGATTTCGATGAATGAGATTCGTTCTGACATTTTAATTTTATCTCATTAAAATTTGAGAAATAGCTCAACAATAACTTATAAAGAGATGAAAAATGTATCAAATGTGGCAGTTTATTTGATAGCTATTGCTACAGTCATTATGGTAGTACAAAAGTATCACCTGTAAATTACTAGAACACATAATATATAGTAGAATAGTTAACCACCTTGACAAATATAATGCCCTATGCCCACATCAACACGGCTTTAGAAAAAACAGATCATGTGAAACACAATTAATAGGTTTAATAGATGAACTATCAAAAGGCTTAGACAAAAATGATCAAATAGATACGATATTACTAGACTTCTCAAAAGCATTTGACAAAGTTCACCACCTTAGTTTACTTAAAAAACTTAACTACTTTGGAATCTCAGGTTCCTTACATCACTGGATCCAAGACTTCCTTTTGGGCAGGGAGCAAACTGTAATAGTTAATGGATCTAAATCTGCACCAATAAAGGTTAACTCAGGAGTTCCACAAGGAACTGTGCTAGGTCCCTTACTCTTTTTAATTTATATAAATGATTTACCCAACAACATCTCAACAGGTACAAAAGTTAGGTTATTTGCTGATGATTGTATAATCTATAGAACAATTAAATCAGAACAAGACAGCAAAATTTTACAAAAAGACTTAGATGAATTGATAAAATGGGAAACTAACTGGAGTATGTCTTTCCACCCAGAAAAGTGTCAACTGTTAAGAGTAACAAAGAAAAAGAAACAAATAAATTCAAAATATTACATTCATGGAAAAGAACTGACCCAAACTAAAGATGCAAAATACTTAGGAGTCTTAATAAATGAGAAACTATCATGGAATCCCCATGTCAATGAAGTTATTAAAAAATCAAACAAAACCTTAGAAACTTTAACAAATGTAATAGAGATATAAAACTAAAATGCTACCTCACTTTGGTGAGACCTGTACTAGAATATGCATCTTCTGTATGGGACCCACACACCAAAGAAAACATTGATAAACTAGAACAAATTCAAAAAAGAGCTGCCAGATTCATTACTGGAGAATATTCGAAACTGACAAGAATAACACCATTAGTTAAATCATTAAACCTTGAAACACTAGAGGATAGAAGAACCAAGAGCAAAGTAGTAATCATACATAAAGCAATTAATTCTAATTTAGAAATACAACACACAGATAACTTAATACAACCCTCAGATAGACATAAGGATAAAAACACCTTTCTTATTCCGTATGCAAGAACAAACACATACAAGTTTTCCTTCTTCCCGTCCGGTATTCGGGCGTGGAATGGGTTGCCTGAAGAAACCAGGAAAACCAACACTTTATCAGCATTTAAATCTCTAATATATGACTAAAAAGAAGAAAATAATTCAAAACTTATTAGTTCAAGTACTTTGATTTAATATGACTAAAAACGTGGGGCGGGCGCTTATGAGGTTTAACATATGCGGTTCACTCATTCTCTCACTTAAAGATCTCTCTTTTGCCTTCTAAATTAGAAATCTTTAATTTTTATACCAAGCACCCAACCCACGTTTTTAGTCATATTAAATCAAAGTACTTGAACTAATAAGTTTTGAATTATTTTCTTCTTTTTAGTCCGCTTATAAAAACGTGGTTTTTAAAAAATCTTTTTTTACTTCTATTTATTTTATTCTTTTTAGTCCACTTATAACAACCTGGTTTTTAAAAATAATTTTTTACCCCTATTTATTTTACCAAACACCTCACAAGCGCCCGCCCAACGTTTTAAAAACATTGTGATGTGGTCACGGGGCGAACTCACAGATGTCAACAAAAGCCGACGGTACAGATGCTTTTACATAGACTATAGATAAACTTAATAGTTTAATAATTTAATAACGGTACATTTGATCGATCTGAAAGTTTGATACAATGCATTGTCATCCAAGATCTATCTGGGGTAAAATTTTCAGATCTCTAGGACCATCAGAAGGGGTTCAATTTTACGTTGGCAGATTAAAAAAAATATTGGACAATGCCCAACGAAAGCGAGTTAATAAAAACGTGGTAAAAAACACGTTTAATAAGTGGACTAAAAAAAATAAATAAATAAAGGTTTTAAAAAAATTTAAAACTACGTTTTTATAATTATTGTACTAAAAAGAAGAATATAATTTAAAACTTATAAGTTCAAGTACTTAATTTAATATGACTAAAACGTGGGGCGGGTGCTTATGAGGTTTTACATATGCAGTTCCCTCATTCTCTCATTTATAGATATCTCTTTAATTTATATACCAAACACCCGCCCAAAGCTTTTAGTCATATGAAATCAAAGTACTTGAACTTTTAAGTTTCAACTTATTTTCTTCTTTTTAGTCCACTTATTAAAAAGTGGTTTTTAAATATCTTTTTTTACCACTATTTATTTTCACTTGTCACTCATTTTGTAACGCTGTAACTCATGACTGATAGCATTCTTTTTCGGCAGTGTCATTGTCACGTGATCAGCTAAGGTAAACTTCACAACAGCTTGACTGGGAGGCAGTAACACAACAGTTTCATTCATCTTTCTATCATTTCTCTTTATCTATATATATAATTCTCTTCGTGCGATCATGCGATACACCACGCAAGTATGTGCAACAGAGCATGACGAATGACCCTCGCTGGGGTCGACCAATGTATCGATACCAACAATGGTCCTTGCATTTCACTTGCATTGTTCCCTTCACAGAATAACGTGAGATTCGTAGTGTACTGGTTATCACGTCCTCCTTATACGGGGAAGGTCCTGGGTTCAAGCCCCAGCGAAAACATGGGTTATTTTAAATTTAAAAAAATGTCTGTGTGTGCCCGTTCTTTTACCCCTTTCGTGCCATCACTAGCTGACCCGCGGCGTAGCATACGCCGCTAATGATTTAGTGACGGGTGAAGACTTCCTGAAAGACACAGTTGTCAAAATGGGGTGGGTTTGGTCAAACCACTGTGATTGAAGGAAAAGAAGGAACTCTGGAGAGACATACGCGTAGCATACGCCGCAGACTTGCTCATCATAGACAGTGCAAAGAACTGTTGGGGGGGGGGTGAGAGTACAGATACAAAAAGCAGCACTAAGTAAATAAAAAATAGCGAGTAAACGTGAAGACATGCACACTGAGGTTGTTGTTGCCCGTCTCCCATTTAATACGACAATCCCTTAAACATAAACTGTGATTGGCCGATCCTAGAGAGGGTTAGTCAGATTTAGGGTTGTTAATTGCGTGTTGTTGTTGTTTTTTGTTTTGTTGTTTTTTGAAAACCAATCATCGATTATGTAACTCCGATTTTAAACCGATTATCGTTTTATAGCTGACTTCATAAAAGTTATGGGTGTACCGAATTTTGCCTGCAAATGTCTCGAAACCAACAATGAGTTGGCAGCCCCCCCACCCCAAACCGAATTTCTAATCTTATCTTATCTGTTTACAGACGCCTCTTCTATACAGAAGATTATTGCGTCCTTCGCTTATCTATGGTTTGTGTCTAGTCCTGCATTTTTATTAGAGATTTAAACGTTGATAAAGTGTTGGTTTTCCTGGATTCTTCAGGCAACCCATTCCACGCCCGACTTCTGGACGGGAAGAATGAAAATTTGTATGTGTTTGTTCTTGCATACGGAATAAGAAAGGTGTTTTTATCCTTATGTCTATCTGAGGGTTGTATTAAGTTATCTGTGTGTTGTATTTCTAAATTAGAATTAATTGCTTTATGTATGATTACTACTTTGCTCTTGGTTCTTCTATCCTCTAGTGTTTCAAGGTTTAATGATTTAACTAATGGTGTTATTCTTGTCAGTTTTGAATATTCTCCAGTAATGAATCTGGCAGCTCTTTTTTGAATTTGTTCTAGTTTATCAATGTTTTCTTTGGTGGATGGGTCCCATACAGAAGATGCATATTCTAGTACAGGTCTCACCAAAGTGAGGTAGCATTTTAGTTTTATATCTCTATTACATTTGTTAAAGTTTCTTTTTATAAAGCCTAAGGTTTTGTTTGATTTTTTATTAACTTCATTGACATGGGGATTCCATGATAGTTTCTCATTTATTAAGACTCCTAAGTATTTTGCATCTTTAGTTTGGGTCAGTTCTTTTCCATGAATGTAATATTTTGAATTTATTTGTTTCTTTTTCTTTGTTACTCTTAACAGTTGACACTTTTCTGGGTGGAAAGACATACTCCACTTAGTTTCCCATTTTATCAATTCTTCTAGGTCTTTTTGTAAAAGTTTGCTATCTTGTTCTGATTTAATTGTTCTATAGATTATACAATCATCAGCAAATAACCTAACTTTTGTTCCTGTTGAGATGTTGTTGGGTATATCATTTATATAGATCAAAAAGAGTAAGGGACCTAGCACAGTTCCTTGTGGAACTCCTGAGTTAACCTTTACTGGTGCAGATTTAGATCCATTAACTATTACAGTTTGCTCCCTGCCCAAAAGGAAGTATTGGATCCAGTGATGTAAGGGACCTGAGATTCCAAAGTAGTTAAGTTTTTTAATAAACTAAGGTGATGAACTTTGTCAAATGCTTTTGAGAAGTCAAGTAATATTGTATCTATTTGATCATTATTGTCTAAGCCTTTTGATAGTTCATCTATTAAACCTATTAATTGTGTTTCACATGATCTGTTTTTTCTAAAGCCGTGATGATGTGGGCATAGGGCATTATATTTGTCTAGGTGGCTAATTATTTTACTATATATTATGATTTCTAGCAATTTACATATGATACTAGTAAGTGATACAGGTCTGTAATTACCAGGGTCTGATTTATCACCTTTCTTAAAGAGTGGAGTTACGTTAGCTAATTTCCAATCCTGGGGCACTTTACCCTGGTTTAGAGAGGCTTGAAAAAGAACTACAAGGATTGGGGACAGTTCATTGTTTAGTTCTTTTAATAACCTTGCAGGCAATTCATCTGGGCTTTCACTCGCATTGTTTTGATTTCTTCGTGCTGTAGTTTGTTTCCGTTCTTTCTCCACTTTCTTAACACTCTCCATGAGCAAGTCTACGGCCTATGCTACGCCGCGGGGCGTCTAGTATATATATATAATTCATTTAAACGAGTATGTGCAAGTAAGCATTACGAATGACCCACAATGGGGTCGACAAATAACAGTTGGCAAGCGTAGTGGTATGAAAAAAAGAAGGAAAAAAAGTGGGGGTGTGGCAACGATGCTTCTTGCATTCACTGGTATAACACAGTGTTTCTCAAACTTTTTGGGTAACGACACACAAAGAATATTCGAAGATTTCCGTGACACACTAAAATAATTTTAACTTATTTTAAAGGGACACATCATGTTCCATCGGGGCTCGAAAGATGACAAGCAAACGAGCAACTCATCATCAACTGTAAGGAGCCTCAGTGGCGTAGCTAGGGGGGGGGCGGTGGGGGCGGTCCGCCCCGGGCGGCACTCATTAAGGGGGCGGCATTTGTGGGCGTTTGAAAAGTACAACCATTTCCGACAACCTCCCTTTTTCATTTGAAAGGGGGAAACCAAGGTAAAACAAAAATATTCGTAATTTTGAGTCTTAATTATTATATTATAACTAACGCAAAACCGTTCAAAAAAATTTAATCGCCCAAAAAAGGTATTCATTTGTTTGGAAAACTAAGCTGTATAAGTCACAGATAACTCTTTTTTAAAGAAAAGTACTCAAAAAACGCATTACCGCTGGGTCGAATAATATGTGCTATTAATATCGCCACCACAGTTTATACTTGGAATTTTGACATTCGCAGAAAGATGCGCGAACACGTACCTAAAGGCATGGTGGTTCAAATATTGTGTTTAACTTTCAAGTAGTAATTTATATTACTGTTTTAGTTTTCATAAAATTATTGTAAGGAAAGTTATTAAAAATTAAATTTATTTTGTTTTTATTGCATTAAAGTAGCACACATAATTTGTAGTTTTCATTAAAATACGGTTATTCATTAAAAAAATTTAAACATGTTACGCCTACCGCCTTTCCAATTAAAGTAATGTGTAAATAATTTGAATTCGTATATTTATGGAAAATTATTAAGATTTATGACAAGAATATGTAAATATTCAAATTTCTCTGATAATAAACACCAGAATAGGCATAATTATTTCGAAAAAGACATACTTTAAAATTTCAATCGTCTTGGAATAATTGACATCTGAAGAAGTAACTAGGAAAACGAGATCAGATGTTGGAAGTTTACTCCATTCAGTGTAATCTTTTTTTTCTTTCTATGTTATCTCAATTTATGGGAATCCTTCATTTTTTATATTAATGCAAAGTCATTGCATGGAAAAAAGAGATGTGCTAATAAAAAATGATGTTATATCAGCCAAACAATTTGTAAAGAGATGGAAACATCAACTGAACGCCGAGTTTGAAGGAGAAAAAAATACAAGTAGGGAAAATTCAGAAGTCGTGGTTCTATTTTTTAGAAAAAGAAGTACAACGAGAAATGTTTTTATACATGGATGGAATTATAAAAGAAAATAAAAGAACGCTTTGATGAGTTGCATGTCTTTGCAAGAAAATATTCATAATACTAATACCATGTAACCTACTAAATGAAGCATTTGAACATCAAATAAATTACTCTATTGACAATGATAAAGAACAGTTCAATATGGAAAGAAAAAGGATCCAGGTTTTTATGGCTGTACTGTACCTACACTACAAGAAAAGGCATTATGCTAGAAAACCTGGGGAAAAGGCACCCTTGATCTATTAAAATTTATTCAACAGTATAGATTGGAGAATTTTGTACCCAACATTGTAATTTTGCTATGAATTTTTTCAACTATTACTATCAGTGTCGCTAGTTATGAAAGGAGCTTCTCAAAACTGAAGTTGATAAAAAATTATCTTCGTTCCACAATGAGCGATTAAAGTAAACAACATCTTGCAAGACTGTCCATAGTCCATAGAAAAAGATATTACAGATAAATTTAATTTTGATAGCATAATACACGATTTTTCTATTATGAAAGTTAGTAAAGTAAATGTATAAATATGATTACATACTAATGTATACAATTTCTTAGTTTGTAAACAAAAATCATTTATTTATAAATACAAAATAAAAGAATAGTGATTGGTAATGTTTTTTGTGTGTAATTTTGGAATATGTTTTGTCCCCTTTTGGGGGGAGGGGGGGGTAACGACCTGCTACCTCAGTAGCTTTAAAAAAAAGTATCTTGTATTTTGTAAATTTGTATTTATTGGTATATAATCTTATGCGGCCTCTTTTATTACTGCTTACATAAATATGGCATGCAATGATAAACATGTTCCCCACCTTTACTTCGTTTCAATTACACTTGTTTATTCATGTTTCTTAATTTATAAAAACCATAACATAATCGACTGACAGGCCGTCCACAAATGACGTCACACGATTTTGGCTGATTTTTCACCCCTTCTCCCCTCGTCACACGTCGTCACAAAATCGTAGACCCTTCTTCAATAAGACGTCACAAAGCTTTGACCCCCCTCCCCCCATAAAAGACGTATTTTCTGTTTGAAAATGAGCATGTTTCTAATATAAAAAAATTGTCATTTAAGTATGTATTTAGTGTAACGCTGCATTCTAATATCGTAACACGCGTTTTACATAAACGTTATTAAATAAAGTGTCAGTAATCAAATATTTACGTGGAAATTTTATTTAAAGTTGCGCGTTTTGACGTGACGTCACATTCCTTAAACACCCCACAAATGTGTACCCCCCAGGTGCGTGACGTCATTTATGGACGGCCCCTAAAGGGCGGCAAATTGGAGACCGCCCCGGGCGGCAAAAGTTCTAGCTACGCCACTGAGGAGCCTCTCTATTTCTTGGACTTGATTTCAGTTAATGCCGAAAAGCCAAATTCACAGAACGAAGAAGATGAAAATGGCAACATAGTTTTAACTGCTTTCAAACTGAGTAAAGCATAGACTTTCATGATTGCAAGCCAGAATTCTTCTAAAGTCGTGTTGTTGAACTTTGTTTGATAGAATTTGTTTATTTCGTAATTCGATCAGCTGCTCCTCCCCTTTTCGGTCGTCAAATTGACCTTTGCACTATCTATGATGAGCATGTCTGCGGCGTATGCTACGCTGCGAGTCGTATCTCGTATATATATAACTCACCTAAGTGAGTATGTGCAATCGAGCCTTACGAATGACCCTCGCTGGGGTCGACCAATCAGTTTATGGTTGGCATGTCTCTAGACCAACAATGGTTCTTGCGTTCTTTTGCGTAGCTCCTTCACAGAATAACATGTGATTCGTAGTGTAGTGGTTATCACGTCCAACTTATACGCGAAAGGTAGCAAAAAGCCTTAGCAAAAACAATTTTTTGTTAATTTTAAAAAAATGTGTGTTTGTTCCCGTTTTTCCCCCCTTTTTGCGAACATGGCTGACCTTTGCTAGGGTCGGCAAATCACAGTTTATGGTTGGTAAGCTAGGGTGGTGAAGGGTGGGGGGGCAGGTAGAAAACCTTACGTAGGGACGGTTGGGAGTCGATAGTCAGTTAGTGGATTGCTGTTGTGTGTGTAGAAGGACATTATTTTTGGATGATATTAAACTATGGAATGTTCTGATGGTTATAAGTTGGATTGAGTTGTAGCCTGTCCTTGTTGGTCATATAATTACCAGAACAAAGATGGAATTAGCGAGAACACTACTGTTCGGCACACAATAACAAAAATAGTTTCTCCTAAAATCCGTTTTCTCGATCGTGTTCGCAAGAAGTATATACCTTTGAAATTATATATTATATTTCTTCCCCACTAACAAGTACTCCCACTAGTTAAGACTAACAAATTGTATGTATAATAAGAAGTACAATAACATTTTGCATTGATTTAAATTAAAAAATCAAAATATGCATGCTGACTGGAATTGAGTTTAATTTACAGTTTGTTGACATTTGTTTTTTTTTGTTTTTTTAATTTATAATTTTTTTTACAGAGGTAAAGTGTTTAATAAAAGTTAAACAAGAACGAGTTTCTTCACGGCTGTATTTTATTTAATGTAACAATCAAATTGGCAACTTAATGACCGACAGCATTAGGAATCAAACCAAAATCACGGAATATATTTTTTCCCTCGGGACAAAAACATGTCTTAATATGCGTTTCTTCTCGATTCACTCGTAGGTTATGTTTCAGTAAATTTACCTTCAAAATCTAAAGTCACAACTAATCCCATGATATTTAGGTGGCAATCAGCTAAAAATAGCCACTGCAATGCAATAACCCGGATAGAATTTCTGGTATCTACAAAAAATTTAATGATTAAAAATACCACAAGTGCGATAGTGAGTAATATTTTCTCTCGTTGAATAGTCCTTACATTTTGAGTCAAGACATCTTAAATTTTAGCATAAAACAGGAACTCAAGACGTTTTTTGAGTGTTCAAAAATTCATAACTCTTTTTCAATGGAAACGTATAAGCTTGAGTTTAATTGTAATAGTGTCAAAAATCAATATTATAACTCATGGGCACCACCACGCACCACGTGCTTTTTTAAAGATATTAATATAACAAATTAAACTTAAAAAAAAATATTTGAAGGTCATTGGGGAAGTTCACTATTTCTACAAAAAGGGAAAGGGGTATATAGAGGAGATATTTAGTGAGTCAATAAAAAAAAATCCGAAATCATTGGATAAACATGTTTCATGTATGTTTTAATTTTTTTAGGGCTGCGGAAATTAACGATTAATTTCTCGATTAATCGTTGAAAAGTTTTATCGATTAAAATTATTTTAATCGATAACGATTCGATTAAAATTAAAGAAAATATTTATAACATTTTAATTTTTTTTTATTAATAAATAATTAATCATTAATAATTAATAATTTTTTCTTTTTTTTGCGTAAAACTTCTCCCGCATAATATTATAATTTATTTTATTACTTTATGTGGACCGCAGACGTCAACTAAAAAATGGCTGACAGCGTCAGCGCAGTTAAATTTAAACATATAACTAGAAAGTTGAGCAAAAAGTTTGTTTTTAAGCTAACTGCGGATTGCAAAGTCGAAGATGGTGAAAAAGTTTACTGTGTTCAAGGCCATAAACAATTCTCTTTTAAAGGATCAAATACATCGCTGACGTACCACCTTCAGCACAAACATCCGATCAAGTATCAACACATTGTCATAAAATTTAGTTCAAAATATTCTTAATGTTCAATGTCCGTGTGAAATTTTCAGTTTAATGACGTCATACATTTATATTTTTGGCTTTAATCGAAATTATCGATTAATTAATCGATAATTTTTCAAAAGTTAACGATTAAATTTAAAATAATCGATAACAGCCCTAAATGTTTTGTATACTATTATGAAACTCTGTCTTAGATTAAAGTGATGACATTTCTTGCTTAGTAGTTGTTTTGTCTTTAAGTTGCCATACGGGATAAGGCTAGTTGAAAATCAATGAGAGCATTTTAAATTAAAACTTGATAACTGTTTTAAGGAAAACCCATCCGTGCAAGTGAGCAAAAAGTATGCATTTTAAATATAGCAATTAAACAACTAAATACAATAGTTACGTCTACTGATTATATTTTATTTTCAATATAGCAAAATTCAAATTGCACACACATTTCTATTTAAATTCTACATCTATGAACTGTACATTTGTTAAAAACACAGCTAAGTCAACAATTTGAGAGTGTTACATTAATAGTTATACATTGAGCAATATTTTAATTTACAAATATTTATAAAATAATTGACTAAATATTAAAGGAAAACTATTTCTTTTAACTTGATCCTTTAACTACCATCTCTAAACTTTACACTGATACATTGTTTATTTCTGTTTAGATCTCAATAAATCTTCTGGTGTAGAATTTAGGGTTATACTTAGATCAGAACGTTTGACAATGTGGGCTTTCAATAGAACTGCTTCTTTAGACGAATGCGATACATCAAATACTACTGAACTATAGAATGTTCAGTGACTAAATTTAAACCAAAATGTGATATGTTGTAGTTCTTTTTATGTTGTCTAAGTTCTCCACAGTTGATGCCATAACAAGGAATATTGATACTGGCTTTGTAATTAAATACATATGAATTATTTAAAGATTTAAATTTCTAGTGCGACCACAATATATTGTAAAATGAAATACTAAATGTGAATATTAATACAAATGTTTCAAGGTATTCAATTCAATACTGTACATCCATAATTTAGTAATGAAGTACAAGAAAATATGATTATTGATTGTATGAATGCTTTGCTTTATTTTGCCTTTGGTCATGCTGAAATATTTAAAACATTCCTATTTCTGGTACCTTTAAAAATATAGCTTGTGTAGAATCAATGCATACAGAAACATATAGGAATGCGTGAGGCTTTCTTGTCCTGAGATTCCACCAACCACAGGATATACCGCCATTTTCCCGATTCCACACATGTTATTCTTGTTCCTTGCTATTTTCATGTAGCCAGCTTCACCCCAGTGAAGTGTGCCCCAGCTGTGGATGAAACAGCTTATAATGTGAAATAATATTGAGCTTTTAAAGTGAATGCACACAAGTACACAACAACAACACACAATATTGACATGGTTTATGGTAAGAATTATGTAGTTAGTTTCTTAAGCAATCATTAAATATAAATTCACGTGGAATTAAAGAGAAAAGTTGTAAAGACACTCAAAGTTCAAGTAATTAATTCATCCTTCAAAATATGTACAAACCAAAACATGTTCGTGTTGTATTTGATTAAAATTAAAATTTAATAATTAAAATTAAAATTCACATTTGTAAGAAGAGTGTAACACAATGGCTTCCAGAATTAAAATTTTTGACCATGAAATTAAACTAGTTTTCAAACTTATCATTCAGCATATTTGGTAGGTTATATCCAAATGAGCCATGTATCGTGCCACATTTGCTGCTTTATGATGTTAATATTTTGATAAAGATCAAAGTCAAATTTAAGGCAAAGAAATATTCACCTATTTTTCAGAATCCAATACTCTTGACCGTTTGTTGTAGTACCATAACCTACTACCAAAACTGCGTGATCGATTGTTTTGTTGCAATCCGGTTCATCAAAAATGCCGTTATGGTAGTGTTGAAACTTATGATGCTCTGAATTAATACCAACGGCTACTGGGCCTTTCTGAAAGTTAACAATATAATCGATGAAGATAATATTAAACATTACAGTGTGTTTCTTTACCTTTGCTTATGAAGATTGTCAAATGCTTAGAAATGGCATATAAAATTATAATCTAATCTAGATTTTTAATATAGATATTCCTATTTTGTTTTGGGGCTTAAGCTATCATTTCAAAGGAAATTTTAACGTTCTGTATTACAGTTTGTTATTATTTAATTAAATAGTAAGTATATTTGGACATGTATTTTGTAAAGAAAAATTGGGGCAATTGATGGCTTTGAAGGACATTTATCGTCTAATATAATGTTCCTTAAAAATTGTATGATTGGTTTTAATGAAAAGAATGGCAATAGAAAATTTGATTAATCTTTTCTAAATATTTAATTGAGTCGTATTTTTATTCCAATTGATCAAAGGACTGGATAAATATTTAAAATTAACTTAAAATCGTTAATAAAATCGAAGAAAACCAACACAATATCCATATCAATAAGTCTAGTAAAACTATAATACTAGACATTAAGCGTTGCTAAGCGTAGCAAGCATTGTATAAGATAAAAAATAAGTAAACAAGTAATAAATACTCAAATGAGTAATAAACGCAATTTCCAACAAAGAGTTTCCGATTTTTTTTATTCAAGGGAAATCATTCTAGAATACATTAAAAGTCGATTCTAATAAGTAATTCTGAAACTAAACACAATATGACGCAATATCCCCTCACGCTGCGTCACACCAGGAATATGTCAAAATAATGCGCAACACGCAACAATCTAACATTAGCATTCACAAAGCTGGAAAACCCCATTAACTATCTGAAATGATGGCAGTAAAAGTTTTTAAAATCAATAATTCTGAAACTAAAAAAACAGTTGCTTTCTACAAATTGCTGCTAGAATTACAGGAGTAGAACGAATATGGATATTTGCTACAATCCCTTCTCCAACATTGTTCTAAATATTATAAGCTACTGTTTGGCGTTTGTTTCAATCCGATTGATGTTATGGTGGCGAGAAATTGACA
This sequence comes from Ampullaceana balthica, assembly GCA_944989445.1. Classification (NCBI taxonomy): domain Eukaryota; kingdom Metazoa; phylum Mollusca; class Gastropoda; family Lymnaeidae; genus Ampullaceana; species Ampullaceana balthica. The sequence continues at coordinate 783,732 of CALYLW010000006.1, forward strand.
AAATACTTATATTTTTCGTTTTTGTTAAATTTTCTAGGAAATCTAGTAAACCATTTCAGTATTTTTTGGCCGTTGCACATCCTTGGGACCTCCTTAGCATATTAGCAAAAGACCCGAACCCTCTATCTGGTATGTTTCAGGAGGAGTTGCATGTGCAAGCTCGAACAGTGCACAGACATTTCAAATGTATAAACGCAATTCCCATGGGGAATTGTGTTAAAATCTAAACAACAAAAGTGTGAAACAATAACGTTATTTACCTTGGCTATAGCTTCCATTAAAGCATTCTCGTTTCCTCTTTGCAATTGGACATACGACTTTATTTGAGCTCCAACCTCGCTGGATGAAAATTCACAAGGTCCTCTCTGTGAAAACCAGCGATACTTATTAGTTCATGTTGGCATTAATGCGCTAGTCACATTTTTTAAAGCTAATCTAGCAGTTAAATACGTTTGGTAGTCTTTTTTCAGGTCCGATGAAATAAAAAAAATACTAGCTGACACGCCGCGTAGCATACGCCGCATAATTGCTCGTATATGATTTAAAACTTCACGAAAGACACAGTTGTGTAAATGTGGTGATTTTGCAGATAGAACTGTGATTGCGTGAAAAGATGGAGGTCCAGAGAGAGCTCCATACAAATGTCCGTGACTAAAGACCAGTTTTGGTAGATAGAGGCCTATCATTTTGAAAGTGCCTTGTGCCTTATTAATTAATTGAAAGTGCCAGTGCCTTATTAATTGTCATTGCAAAGGCCATTCCAATAGGAGATTGTCGCCGTGCAAAAGTAAAAAGGTAAAATTGTGTCCGATGACGTGAGGAAATTCGGGGGAATATGGACAGTTTGTTCGGTAGCAGCTGCAATAGTTCGACACTCTAGCACATTGTGGTGAATATTCGTAACAGTGATTGTATCGCCATTACAGAGACCTCTTTTTGGCATGAAGTTTCTGAGAAGCATGACAACTGAACGAATTTTAAATTTAAGTTTATGCGGAGACATGCGAGTGGGAGTAAGACTGTTAAGAAATTATTCAGGGAATGGCAGCTGATCTGCGGGATCGTCTGTGACAATGGGGTCAGCACTGTTGAAAGTTACTTCGTCGGTAGGGATAAGTTTAAAGACTTCTTCATTTAGATGTAGGGAGTCTTCTTTGGTGACGCTTAATATAACTCGCGTACTGAGTTGTTCCGGAGTGACAGTTGAGAAGTCGATGTGGAGGAGCCCTTTGCGAAATCTTGTTCCTAAGGAAGAACTCTTATATTTGTTGTTGTTGTTTTTTTGTTGTTTTTTTAAATAATTTTTTTTATTTAAGGACCTGCATGTTACTCCACAAAGTATGTTTGTTAATGCAACTGTCGACAGTCAATGCTCGGGAGTCACGCATTATGACAGGGAGGATTTGTCGGAAATCCCCACCCAAAAGTATTGTTTCGCCTCCGAATGGCTGCGTCTCATCTGTGAAGTAACGTAATAACTTATCAAATGCCTGGAATACTTATGCATCTATCATTGGGGCCTCGTCCCATATTATCACTTTGGAATGACGTAGGTTTGATGTTGCATGTGGAAGTTGTAGTCAGCTTCAATTGTATTTTTAAAACGGTATGTGCAGTACGTCGACATGGGAACAATGTGCAGCTATTCCTGTCGATGCTATCATTGTAGGATTGTCTCCCCTACCTCTGATGGTATGAATTATGGTTTTGTGGACGATCGTTTTGCTTGTTTCTGCAGGACCATCTAAAAAGAAGCATCTTTGTCGCGGATGAGAATGGCTGTATGCAGCGTTTAAAACAGTGTCAACGGCGTGTTTTTTTCTGCATTGAGTTTTTTCCAGTGTTCCATAGCGGAGGACTGTTGAGCATGATCGTCGAAGGTGGTTGATGAATGAGACAATGGAAGATTGTCAGTAGCGGGTAGTTGTATTTTTTGGAGGTGAAGGCCATGTGGTTGCAGTAGGTCATTAATTTTCGCGAGAACATAAATGTAAGCGGGGTGTGTCGAATGTTTAGTGAGGAGGTCCTCAGAAAAGGAGACTTTATGTTTGTCTCAAGGGCGTGGAACGTCATGTGGTTTACCGGGCATGGGTTCCAAATAGCGACTGTCAAAAAAGCGACCGTCATTATAGCGACTTTAAAATAGCGACTGTATCAAAAGAGCAACTGTCATAACAGCGAATTCACCGCATAGCTATTCTTGTCCAACCATTCACCTAACACAGTGGTTCCCAAAATTTTTTTGACACATGGACCCCTTAACAAGTCTAAACTTACTCACGGACCCCACGTGAAAAAAACTACATAAATGCATAGTACAAAAAAAAATAGCAGCATTTTAATGAAGTATTTATTGAAACTATAAATTGGTAACCGGGCATCTTATTATACGATATTGATAACTCCTTGTAGAAATTTCCATTGGTCGAACTGTCCGAGGGTTACATAATGACATGTTAGGAAGGATAGACTAAGTGACGACCAACGACCCCGTGTGCTAGCGAGGGTTATGGAGAAAGTAAATAAAGGGATTGGTGGCAGATAGAAAGTAGGTACTGTAATAGAACTTATAGGTCAAGTAACAAGACTTCAACACTCTGTGTTCTGGTTAACAACTGTATTTAATCACTCTACAATATCTACTGCCATCAACTGTACCATCAACCACCTCGTTTGCCTCTTGAACCGTCTATATATAGTAAGTTATTCTCCCAGTCCACGACCTGGCACGCGTACAGTTCACATCACAAACCACATGTTTCATACTAGTCAACTCGCACGCTCATACAATGTCAATACAACAAAACATGAATTCTCTCACTTCTCTCCATTATAAAGGACTATTTGACCACACTGACCTTTTATTATCCGATTACATCGGATTGGGGTGGGGGTGGAGTTGGATAGGTTTGGAAGGACTTGCTACCTCAGAAGAGTGGTGAATTTATAACAATCATGAATTCGCTTTGAATGTTGACTGGTTTTCAGTGAATATACTTTTTTAAATAGGGGTAAATTAAATGTTGAAAATAACAATTCCGTGATGATTTTATCTTTAAATAGATAATCATATTAAAATATATTATTTTTATTTAACAAAAATTAGAAAAAAAAATTAAAATAAAATAAAATAATAAACAATTTTACGAGCTAGAGACTAAAAAGGGTCTAAACATCCGGGGGCCAAAAAGTCCTGTAGTCGAACTGTCTATAGGTTAAAAAAAACAAACCTGTAAAAACAAAGTTTTTGACTATAAATCCCATATATATGAGACATAACTAAGAGTATCGATTATGTTCAAACGTGACAAATATTTACTGACTGAATCTGTATTAACTCCCCTTTGCTTTTAACCCGGTGGGAGAGGGGAAAAGTCTGGTCACCGATAGCTGGACCGAGCTCAGCGTGACACGTAAAATGTAAACAAAAGCACACCGGTACATCGCGTCAACGCCCGAACTGGACTGTCACGAGAAAAAATAACAAGCTGTGAAGTTGAATTACATACCTCGTATAGAGATAAACTAAAAATGCCTTAATTTAATTACGGTACACTCGATCGATCTGAAATGTTGATAAGATGCATTTTTAGGTAACACGGATCCATGTGCCAAATTTCAGCTCGATGGCTTCACGGGAAGTGGGTCATTTTTTACTTTTGTTTTTCCGCCCGCCCAAGACAGAGAGACGGAGAGACAGAGATCACGACAGAGAGACAGAGACGGCGGTGAAGTTAATATAAGGGATTTAAAAAAGCAGCCATACGCCACCCCTGCCCCTCCCACGGCCACCCCCTCAATTAATCAATCGACTGCATCTATGTCTGCTAATCTCTATCGAGCTTTCTGCAAAATATATTTGACTGAAGTAATAGCGAAGTCAGTAGTGCGCTCGCATAACAAAGCTGAGGGGCGTGGGATCGAGTCCTCGCAAAGCCACAATATAAATGATACGTTAAGAAAGTCTTCCGCTGATCCCTGGAAGGGAATTGGGGCACCCACCAGGTATAAACAAGCCCCGAGTAAGTTCTAATGGAAACATTAAGGATCCCCTACGAACATCGGTCATGTGACTTACTTACTTAATAGCAGTTATAATTTTAATTTTTTACAGTAATTTTTACAATAAAAAAACGGTTACTTTACATATGTATTATACAGAGTGTCCAGAGCCGTCTTTACGCCATTTTGAGCCCCAGGGCAAAGAAATAGTGTTTTGCCCCAGGGAAAAAAAAGAGTTCAAAATATGATGTCAATTCATTCCAGCAATGAGTTAAACCAGCAAAAAATGTATACAGATACTGAACAAAATCAAAGAATTTTTATAGACTGTAGACAACACTCTGCAGATTTTACTCTCGCCTAATTCAGATTGTTTCAATTGAATTTTCGTACGACATAGACATAATGTTCCAAATTAAATAAATGAGCAATGAATTACAAACTATTTTTGTCGATCTAGCAACTGCAGTTGACAGGATGAAACATAGTTGCACATGGTTGAAATCTTACAGAAATGGCGGTTTTGAAACAGCAATACCAATTTTAAAAGAAATGGCTACTGATTTAGAAGTTGACCCCATTTTCAAAGAGACGATTGTGCGAAAAAAATATTTACATATGAAGGAAAAGATGAAGGATTCGTATATGCACAAGAACAATTTCGCACACATTTATTTAACCAGATTGTTGATATCATGCCGATGGACATTCGCTTTGAACAACTACGAAGGCATCATGACTCGTTTAATCGATTAATTAATCGATAATTTCGATTAAAGCCAGAAATAGACATTTATGACGTCATTAAACTGAACATTACAAGGGAAGTAACAAAAACAGGTAATTGACTTTTTAATGATGATGTCAACTATTTTTATCACGTTTTTAACTTGCTTTCGTTCCTGTCTGTCCACAATTATTTTTTAGTTTCTGCCGGTTCACATAAATTAATAAAATACATTTTTAATATTACGCGGGAGATGTTTGTACGTAAGAAAATTTATATAAATTATTATTAATTATTAATAATTAATTATTTATTACTAAAAATTTTTAAAATATTATAACTATTTTCTTAAATTTTAATCGAATTTTAATCGATTAAAATTATTTTAATCGATATTTAATCGATAAAATTGTTAACGATTAATCGAGAAATTAAACGATAATTTCCGCAGCCCTACTTTTAAATATTCCTGTCATATTGGCTTCCGGAGAAAGAAGGTTTTTCAAATAAAAACTTATTGAAACCTATCTGCGATCAACAATGATTCAAGATATGCTCAGTAACTTATCTATTTTATCAATTGAGAATGTTGTTGCAAAGGATATTGACAATAATGAACTTATTTCAGATTTTGCAGCCGCCCAGGCTTGCAAGATTTGCTTGTCAGTTGTAAAAACAAGGTGGAAGTAGAAGATACAAGCTAACCAACCATAGTGTATATAGTTTATAATGTTAAGTTATATACATGTACATGTTTATATAAACTGTCAATTAGCATATCAAAACATACATTATAACTATTAACATCCTTTTTGAGCTTTAGGATCTTCAATTAAATGAAATAAACTAATTATTAATGTGTCAATACTGTTATAGACTAAACATTTAAATAATTTATCTTTCCTCCATTATTTTAATATATGTAGAAATGCAAATTTTTGCATGGGTCTCACTCATTTTCCCCGTTTATAGTTTGCTGCCTCGGGCCCCGCGTACTCTAGGGCCGGCCCTGCAAGAAACTAATCCCGGTCAAAACGTTGCTAAAATTAAATTGGAACCAACGAATAGTTTTACATTATTCCTTTATAGCTCTACTGTATTGTGACCTACATTTTTAAACCTGACGTGTTTGAGAGCTTTCACCTTCGTCAATTTATTTTTTAAAGTTCAAGGTTGGAAGTGATTGATAAACTTAAAGGGCCAATTCGCATTTTAACACAAAATTATGAGATTTTTATCAAATAATACTAAATTTTATACTGTTTTTCCAAACCATACAACTTATTCGCATGGGGCCCCTTTGCTCGTAGGTCCCCGGGCAAATGCCCAACGAGCATATGCGGTAAGACGGGCTCTGAGAGTGTCCCAAAGATGTGTATATGTTACAAGCAAAGTGTGAAATTCAGGCATTCTATAGAATGCCTAGGCAATGTATAGAATGCCCGATGGTTTCAGGCAAAGTATGAAATGATTGCTATTTCGTACATTGCCTAGGCATAGGCATTCTATAGAATGCCAAGTTGTCGTTCGGCAAAGTATGTAATTTGCCTACCCCCGCCATTTTTCCAGCCGCTAATGTTGGATGTTATTATTATAATCTATATATATAATTCTCTTCGTGGTCGGACCCTGCGAGACACCAAGTTGCAAGTATGTTCAACAGATACTAATTTAAGAAAGCAGCGCACCAAATTACTGCATCAATGCATCAAAAGGTGTGCAAATTAAATATGCGCTGTAAAATAAAAATAATATGACGTCATTGTTTTCGCTGATATTTTAATTTTGTAAAAAGGGAACAATGTAAAAAGTTATAAAATACTTTGTGTACATTTCAGAAAATTTAATATTTCTTATTGATCAATCAAGGACAAGTTAGTTGGGATTTTGAAAAAGGTGGTCGCCGTAGGCGCCCTAAAAAAGCGCATTTTTTTCAAAATAAATAGATTTCAGCTGAACACTTCCGTAATTTTTTACGGGTGATACGCCGCGGGTCTCTCCAGAGTTGCTTCTTTTCATTCACTCACAGTCGTTTGCCCAAACCCACCCCATTTTGACAACTGTGTCTTTCAGGATGTCTTCACCAATGTTCCTTCTAAGGATCGTTGGTCCGTTTGCAAAGAGAAAACATTTGTGTGCAAAGTTGCGCAGCATCCATTTTTGTGTGTAAAGTTTACAAAAATTGCAGCGCGGTAATTTTAAACTGCTGCTCGGCGTCAGTCTGATGTCTTCGCGGCCGCGAAACCGCGCAGCTTAAAGGGAACATTGGTCTTCACCCGTCACTAAATCATTAGCGGCGTATGCTACACCGCGGGTCAGCTAGTTATTATTATTTGGTAGTTGTTTGATGATGGCGATCGAAGTCTTTGAGTGTTGAAAGTTATTGTAAGACAGCGTTTAGCCGGTACGAGCTTCCCTACCAAATCACTTACAATATTGCCAAAATTCTTCTCACGACGTCAGTTTATATCATCCGGCTGAGATTCCACAGACGTTCTCCCATAACGTTTCCCCTTGGATTGCTGTGTGACCATGTCGGAAGAGAATGTAGTGCTAGGACAGGAATCCCGCCATGCTGACGTGCAATGACGATTCTACAATGAGTTTTCAAAAGTAGGAGCCAATGCTGCTAAAATCATCATTTTTTAAAACTGAAACTATTACAAAAAGTTTAAGGACGATGTAAAAATGGCTAAGACACCCATTAAGAAAGAACCACGGGACTATTGGCTTGTAAAACATTTTGATGTCATGATTGTGGAAAATAAGAGTAAGTTGATGTACCTTGTTAAAGAAGGCGTTAGTGTCTTTCTGTTTTACGTCACGGACTCCGAGATATTTGACGTACTTCATAAAGCCCATTTGGCCATTGGTTATGGAGGACGGGACAGAATGTTGAAAGAACTTTCACCCAAATACAAGAGCGCTACCCGTCATGATATTGAACTGTGTATTAAATTTAGTGAACCTTGCCAAAACAAAATGCGTTAAAAAAGCATTGTGGTCAAGTCAATTGCTTTTTCTCATTTTAACTCTCGTTGTCAGGTCGATCTCATCGACTTTCAATCCCATCCTAATGGGGAATACAAGTTTATAATGGTGTAACATGATCATCCCATCAAGTTCGTAGTTCTCTGGGCCTTGAAGACAAAGAGGGCAAAATAAGTAGCATACCACCTCGTAGAAATATTTCCGTTACTTGGAGCTCCAATGATTCTGCATTCCGATAATGGCAGGGAATTAACAAACAATGTGGTAAGCAGCCTAAAGGAGTAGTAGCCCACCTTGAAGATCGTTCATGTTAAGCCGCGGCACATACAAAGCCATGGGAGCGTCGAAAGAGCTAACCAGGACATCGAAAATATTATGTATGCTTGGATGAAATAACTGCCCACTGAGGTGAGGGGTTGGGGATCGTCCAACTCAAGAAGAACAGAGCTTTTCATTATGGGATTAAAAGATCACGATACGAAGCTCTCTTGCCTGCAGAGCTAAAGTAGGCCTCACAACTTTGTCCCTCCCTGACGATGATTTAAAAGATGAGGAACAGAGTAAGACACCGAAAAATTAATTCAGATCGTACATCATGTGCTTTATTTTGTATTACTGTCTTTATAAAATACATAATTTTTCAAAAAGTCTTTTGTTGTGCTCTTTAAACACTTTGCCTAAAGAAATCCGGCATTCTTTAGAATGCCTAGGATTTCCATAGAATGACTAGGCAAAGTATGCAAAAGATTTAACAATTTCATACTTTGCCTGAAACCATCAGTCATTCTATACATTGCCTAGGAATTCTATAGAATGCCTGATTTAACATTGTGCATGTAACATATACACTCTTTAAAACACCAACATTTTTTATACACACTTCCAGTAGATTGTCTTTAATTGTGTTTTGTCCCTTCTGGAATAACAGACTACACGGCTTATCATGTCACTTAATTTTCTTGATTTTATAAACTCCATTGTAGGCTAGACACAGTAAGTTTTTCAAACATTATCACAGAGCAAAAGAAAAAAGTGGCTATTTGAACAGTCGCTGTTATTGATGCAGTCGCTATTATGATGCAGTCGCTATTATGACAGTCGCTGTTTTGATAGTCGCTATTCTGCCCGGATGCGGGTTCACCGAAGACACAGGCGAAAATGAAACGTTGTCACAAGGAGGATGGCATTTGAATCTGGGATGCCTCTGTAAGAGTATGATGTCATATCTTGTCATTTTTAAGTAGGACATAGTTTTTGACATGCTTCTTTGAAAATGTTACATTCGAAGCCATTGAAATTTCTCAGATCGGGAAAAAGTTTGGTGCCTAAACGACGGGTAAGGAGAAGTCGGTAATAACATTTGCTGTAATTATGCAACAAAAGGCATTCTTCAGATCACTTTTGCACCTCCCCTGATTGTCTTCTTCCATTTCCCATAGGATTGTTGAAATGTGTAATGTTGGGGAATATCAGTAGTATGTAACTTCACAGCTTCGTGATCTGTCTTGTTTAGTTCAAACAATGCTAAAAGTATGGTGTTTTTGTTGGCTTGTCTTTGAAGCGCTTGTTCTTCATGACTCTCCTGAAAAAGATGACTTGTTGGTCTGGAAGCAAGCTAATCGTGTAATAACGTGAGATTTTTCGGATAAACTTCACTTGTACTTACACTGCTTCAGGAGCACTCACGTACCTACCTTCCAGGAAATTATGTATTTCGTCATGTTCAAAATCACCTTTGCCAGTCTCCTTGTCAAGTGTTGTGAAGCGCAATAGATGCAGCTTCGTGTCCTTTGTAGACATATTTATATAGATACTTGATACATTAAATAGACGCGCAAACTTCAGCGTTAATTTGAGCATTACTTTTTTGGGGAAAGTCAGGAATTGTAAGGAACTATCAAACGGTTGTCGACATCGTACTTGTCAACAATGGCAGTTCTCCCTTGTCTTCGGCAGTATACCCTAGTATACGGGGTATCCTTGGCTTTTTTCTTGAGTCTCGGGTTAGAAATCCTTTGGGAAATTTTTGGTACAGGTTCCATATTTCCTGCATGACGAGCTAACTTTGAGCGTTCCACACGGACGATGCACTATACATGTCGTGACAATTAGAAAAAAAGTCTAGTGCGTTTTGTCGGAATTTGGAAGTTCAGTGCAGACATATTTATCTATATCATGTTTTGTCCTTATTTATGATTGTGAGTCACGTGTAATTAACACATGTCAATGAGGAAATTCTCGTTTTGAAACTCAATGACGAAGATGTAAGCAATAACGTTACCGAATATATTCCTCAGCAGAATATCGCGTAGGAATCATTGCAGTTTGATATGAAAGACGCTGTCAAAAATGGGTTGGCCTCTACGTGGCTTGACAGACGAGTAGGAATGTGGAGCTGGCCGCAACGCAAAACCGACAACTCCTGTCAGGCAATGCCGAAGTCCAAAATGTTAGGAGCAAATCACTTATGATTACAGTCACTGTTCGGATCTTATGCAGAGTACCAGATGCAATGCCGATGATGAAAAACACAGTTCCCGTTGATGGTCGGTTTACTCCACAGCGACCGTTTCATCCCTCTCATTTTACTAGCAACACCATTGAGCTGTACCTATTTAGGGCCAGGAGCGCCGGTACTGATTAGCAAAAGGTACCACGAAGAACGCAGCGAACGCCAGCTCTGAGGAAACCTTCCAGTGGGGGTCATACCATAGGTAGGTCATTGATGATCCCCCACTTTGCGGCAGTCCTAAACATAGAGACTCGTTAGCTTTGCCAGGATGGCGCCGAAGTGGTAGTTAGTCGAAGAAGGGAAAATTCCCCCCTCCTTGTGAGTAGGCCTGTCAACGGGTACCCGGGAACCCGGTACCCGTTGCCGAGTAATTACCCGGGTAGTAAAATTACGCCCCGGGTACCCTTGAAAATATTACTGCAATATCTATAGAAAAAAACGCCAATAACTAGGAAGGTCATGAAATGACCTTTGCTTTGGCTTTGAAATACGCCGCACATCTTTGTTACCGATTCAGGCGAGCCAATGTTGTTATCTTATACTCCCCCACCCCACACACACTCCTTTCTCCACTCCTATTCCAGGCATAATAAAAAACAACTACAACCCCCTGCTATATTCTTGTATTAAAAAAATATATTTCAATCGTTGAATGCTTTTTACCATAATAACTATAATAAATGCTAGGAGATGGGTCCACTCAAGATGGGCTACTCCTTGAAAGTTGAGTTAATTACAATATTTGTCAGCTATCAATTAGAAATAACCCACCATGTCATCATACGATAACCGCCCTTATCTTTATAAGACTTTGTTTAGCCCCCCCCCCGAAACAAATTACTTTGGCACCCCTCTGCTCTTTGTTTTTACACCACTGTACTATAGGGGCCGTCCATAAATGTCGTCACAAACCTAGGGGGAGGGGGGTCCACACATTTGTGTCGAAGGGGGAGGGTGTTTGAGAAATGTGACGTCACAGCAAAAGTCGCAACTTTAAATAAAAGTTCCACTTAAATATTTCATTTCTTACAATTTATTTTATTCCGTTTTACATTGCTTCACGCGTGTTATGATATTAGAGTGCAACCTGACACTAAATACATATTTAAATGACAAAAAAGTGATTTGAAACATGCTGATTTTCAAATAGAAAATACAGCTTTTAATAGGGGGGGTTGTGGGATAAAGCTTTGTGACGTCATATTGGAGGGGGGGTCTAAGTTTTTGTGACGACGCGTGACGAAAAGGGGGGGGGACTGAAAAATTTGCCAAAATCGCCTGACGTAACCCTGGTACCCGTTCAAAATTTGGACGGGTTTCCGGGCAGGTTTTTTTAACAATACTGACAGCCCTACTAGTGAGTGTCACGTTTAGTGGGAGGCATCTTCCACTTTGTTCTCGATGTTCAGGAGGCCGCTTCAGAAGCGACAATTCGGGGTGGGGGGTTCTCAGCTGTTAGGTCACTTTGGGGCAGGGTGCGGGATAGCTGAGGGGGTTTACCGGTAAGATAAACGAAGAGCACTAGGCTCGGGGCTGCTGATTTTTTTCCACATGTAGGATATGAAGGACGCGATCAACGATGTCAGGTACATGTCGCTCATGATGGGAAATTGCGTTAGAGATTTTCAACCAAAGAGGATTGCAGGTGAAGGTAAGAAATAAGTCAGGCTTTCCTCATTTATGGATAATAGCAATCGCAACTTGATTGTTGTGTTGCATTTACCTTGGACTGCCTGGAAAGGAAGAGGAAAGAATGACCAATTGTCCAGGGCGGACATTTTGGACTTGGGCTTTCGCTGCGAAAGCGTCGAGCAGGCCCCTGTGTAGTTCGACATGTAAATCTTGTTGATGGGAGTGCAGGTAATGTAAACGCGCGCCCTCTGTTCGGATATACGCGTTGACGATGTATTGCTGGAAGAGTTAGCCTTTGGAATGCAACACGCTAAATGCAGATCGCTTTACCAGTCTCAAATAATAGAATAGTAGCTGCGTGACGCGTGCCCTTTTCAGTGTTCGCTTTTCATCAACATGGTCAATTGTTAGTTCCAGCTTGGGTATTCCTAAGGGAATAGAAGTGGATAAACCATAAGGTCACAATTCATGTTGAGTACAGAAATGTGCTTGTAACCATTTCCCCTTGGGTATATGCAAATATCGCATTCTGCAGGTGGTTCCACGTCTTCCCTTACAAAGATAGCAGCAACATCAGTTTGATAGGACGGGGCGTTATAACTTGTCATATCCAGAGTATGATGTTCATTGAATACCATTCATACATCAGCAAGAGAGTTACTGTGAGTGATTATGCCACTCATTTTCATGTAAGACTTAGCAAAGTAATTAACCTTCCGTTTCATTTTGTCTAGCTTGCAGTTTTTCTGCAAGAGCTGTAACAATCCTTTTGCAAACGTATAGGGCTAGCATCAGCAGAATCAAAGATTTACAACTGACCGTATCCTGGTTATGTGTTAGGATTGGAATGTGAATCAGAGCACATATTGTCCGTAGCCAGAGAGAGCCCATTGAAGCGAAAGCTAAAGCGGAGTTGTAATCCCTGATATGATCACAGTAATTTCGGGATACCGTGCTCTTGGCAGTCAAGAGGTTTTGTAATAAAATAAGAGGTTGGGGTAGAGGAAGCAAAGACTCTTTTCAGTTATGACAACACTTCGTGTAATATCCGTATTTGTTTACTTCGGATGGCCAATGAAGAGCTTTGCAAGAGGGACAAAGTCCGGTAGGTAGACCAATGATATGTTCCTGGTCGGAAATTATGATATCTTCGTGAAAATCAGCGGACAATTGAGTGGATTGAGTTTTAAGTGATTCTTGACAGTGGTAGTTGTTTTGAAGCATTGCTGGCAATGCTGAAATTTCATTTTCAGTGGGGAGTGTTTTTAAATGTGCCTTGACACATCTCTGCAGCTGGTAGGTTTGTGAACAAATGGTGCATTTAAATGTTTCTGCGGAATCCGTTCGTTCAGTGGAGTGTGTTGATAAATGTGCCTTGAAAGCTCTCTGGAGAGGACGGTTTTTTAACAAATGGTGCATTGAATTGTCTTTGAGGAACTCTTCGTTCATGAAGTGTGTACGTAAATTTTCCTTGAGAAATCTCTGCAGTCGGGATGATTTATAACATATGGTGCTTTTAAATTCTTCAGCGGAATCCATCCGTTTATCGGATTGTGTTTTGAAATGTGGTTGTGCATATTTATCAGGAAGAGGTGACTTGACATCAGTGTGATCAGATAGCTTTAAAATTTTTGTGCACATACCGACGTTGTTAATAGACGGTACCAGAAAGTCATCACGCGTGAGAGGGAATAGAACTTTGCAGTGGACATGATACGAAGGACCGCTGAAGAGTAGGTCTTTAGACAAATTTTGACTGGGTTTTTAAACTCAAGGAGAGGTATGAGGACTTTTTTGGAAGTAAATAATGACACTGTTGGGAAGTATTTTGGATATCGCAAAAATTTCTGCCTCTAATATATACTTCTAAAGTGTTCATGTACTGAACGTATGGTTTAGGAGAGTGTATGACTACGTTTCTGTTACTGAGAACAACGGAGAGCACGTCGGCGAAGTTATCCAAATGTTAAGAAACAAAGTTTACAACCATATTGTGAAGCTGGAGAGAAACAGTTTCGTCAATGGTATTTTTCCAGAAACATGCGACCGATAGAAATTAACAATTATCTGATGCAGGAATTGGTATAACATTGTATTATTTATTTTCTCAAAGAAATACATTCGAAGCGGTAGTCTTGTTTGCAAAAAAGGGGGAAAAGTACAGGCACAAATTGCAGCACGAAGAAAGCAGAATCTATAGCAACAGTCACCTGAAACAGGAATTGGTATAACAATCAACGAAGCGTTTTGTCCGAGCAATAAATTCAAAGCGATGATCATGTTCAAAAAGAGAGGAAGAAAAGAACGAATAACAAACATAAATACTTTTAAAAATTAAAAAAATAAAGTTGCGCTGGGGCTTGAACAAAGGTCCCGTGGCGTGTAAGGCAGACATGATAACAACTACACTACAAATAACATGTTATTCCGAAAAGAAGTTAGGCAAGTGAACGCCAGAAGCGTTGTTTGTTTAGAGACATGATCCTCTCTCCACCACCTTCTCTTGCCAACCATAAGCTGATTGGTCGACCTAGCGAGGGTCATTCGTCATGCTTATTGGCCCAATACTCGCTCTTGTTTTGGTGAATTATGTATATAGTTTTAAAAGGAATGCTTTGAAAAACAAATAATTAATAACACATGCACTTAAATTTTGTCAAAGAAGCCTTTGGCAAGCAAGGCAACAAACCACAAATAACAGATAAGATAAAAAGGAAAATAAATGTTTTAAAGAGAATATAAAACCTGTAAATATATTTTACCTTTTTAACGTAGGAATAGGCTAAATACCTGTATCATGGGAAAATGACTTGAAGGCTTATATGAGGGTACCACGGCAAGTGTGCTTTACTGCGAAGTGCAGCGGCCGAGCAAGAAGATTCCGTTGTGGGAACTGCCTCGTAGCTGCCACTTCCTCTTAACGCAAATGCGGACTGGACACTGTCCGACAAACAGCTGCTTGCACAGGATGAACCCAAATGGAAACCCCAGCTGCCGCTTATTTGGCTTGGCTGAGGACACAATGGCACATCTACTGACCGATTGGAGATGCCAACAGGTCAGGCAGCACTATAACAAATACCTTTATGGCGATGCCCTTATGTTGAGGCTCGTAGCAGGCACTGTAAGGCGGACCGTAAAGCCGATAACTCGGCCTTCTACTGAGAATGTCATGTATCGTAAAATCACTTACCGTTTCTTTGTACGGGTAACTAGCTGCTGTTGCAATGCCTTTATTGTCGATAATATACTGAAAGGGGTCGGCAAGCGATGAGCAACTAATAACTGTGGATAAATAATCATTCAATCGTTTTTATAGGCTATCTATCAACCAGTCTATCAATCTGTGTCTTTGAATGTCTGTCTGTCCAACCAACCATACACCTATACCTCCCTGCATCCGCCCGTCCTTCCATTGGTCTGATTGTCTCTCCGTCTTCACGTCTGTCCTTTGGTCTGTCTGTCCGTCTGCCTGTCTATCTATCCATCTATCCATCTATCCATATATCCATCTATCCATCCATCCATCGATCCATCGATCCATCCATCCATCGAGCCATCCATCCATCAATCCATCCATCCATCCATCGATCCATCCATCCATCCGTCCATCCGCCCATCCGTCCATCCGTCAATCCGCCCATCCGCCCATCCGTCCATCCGTCCATATGTCCATCCATCCATCCGTCCCTCCCTCCGTCCGTCCGTCTATCCGTCCGTCCATCTGTCCATCCGTCCATCCATCCATCCATCCATACATCCATCCATCCATCCATCCACCCATCCATCCATCCACCCACCCATCCACCCACCCATCCATCCATCCATCCATCCATCCATCATAAACATAACATCTATTTAAACAAGATGAACATTACCTTAACAAAATTTATATTTATAAATCTAATATATAAAGCTCAGTTGGTGTTTGTATGTGTATGTTTGTATGTTTATCTGTTTAATTTTTCGACTGTAAGTTGGACAATCACGGAAAAGCCAAATATCGAACGAGACTAAATTTGGCAGGACGGTTCATTTTAACCAGCAGATGGTTTAGGTATATTTTTGTAATTGTCCCTTTTGCCCGAAAGCCATCAATTAAAACATCAGAATATGTTGAGACAAATTGTAAATAGAGAAATATTAAATCGCATTTCGATATTGAACAGCTTCATGCGGACATTCAAAACGAGTTCATTTTGATACTTTATTTTAAGCGGTGCTCTTTCAAAGATCTTTTATAGTCAAATTACTGTGCGCACATTTTCGTGTACGCATCTTAAATTGAGCTGAGTGGTACAAAGCAGATGCCTTTTTAAAAAATCCTTTATATTAACTCGTGGTGTCTGTTTGAGCCCTTGCTTGCTGTTTGTCGAAAAAATTTTGGATCGATTTTTAACTCACTTCCTCGTAAGCTAGCGAGCTGAAATTTTGCAGGCAGTTTCTTGCCAATGATAAAAACCATGCAATAAAATTTCAGATTCATCGCATGTACTGTAATTAAATTTTTGAATTTTTAGATTTTTTAATTATCTCTATGTATCATGTTATTTTTTTATGATAGAATGTCGCGGTGCGCATTATGTTGAACGAGCTTTTTAATACTTTCCTGTTGCGCGATTCGGTGCGTATTATATGGACGATAATTTTTTAAAATATATTCCCGATCGGTGCGCATTCTATTAAACATTTTTTACGAGAGATAACTAAAATTTTGGATTTTTAAAATTGTTTTGCACTGCGTATTATAATGAACATTCTTTTAGTTATGTCTTCTATATAAAGGATTTATAGTCAAAAACTTTTTACGGGTTTTTTTATGGGTACTATTATCAAAATGGTTGGTAATAGATACATCTGATTAAATAACTTTGCAAAAACAATGTAATAACCAGCAACTAATACTGGGGAAACGTTAAGCACACTCC
The DNA here is from genome assembly GCA_944989445.1 of Ampullaceana balthica. Classification (NCBI taxonomy): domain Eukaryota; kingdom Metazoa; phylum Mollusca; class Gastropoda; family Lymnaeidae; genus Ampullaceana; species Ampullaceana balthica. The sequence continues at coordinate 800,524 of CALYLW010000006.1, forward strand.
CGCTCCAAAGTGCGGGTATATTTCTTGTCATTTATAAAATGCAATAATTCAATATGCTGTAGTACTTACAATTAGCGCAGTCAACGAGATTTGACTCTGAAAGTAAAACGTAATTTCCGGTTGAAATTAAATGATGACTTTCAACAGCAGCAACCGCAGCAAATGCCCAGCACGTCTCACCTTTACCTTGATCTTTTACCTCAGTTACCCCTTTCTTCTCTCTCCAGTCGATGCTGTCTGGTAAGTCGTTAGCTTTGGTCACTAGCTTAGCGCTGACAGGCACTTCATTAACTTCTACACTTACAATATTACCGTTCAAGGTCCCAGATTTCTCGAAGAATTTCTAAAAAAGGTCAATTGGAAGGTAAAGCCAAGAGGCTTGTATGTGGAAATGTTCTGACAACTAGCAACCATGTAACTAGTTAAAATGTGCTTTAAAAATACATCGATTGCTTAAATAAATCTATTTTATGTCTTTGAAGATACGATCACATACAAGATGTTTACTATAACATTTTTGCACTTTATACAACTCTTCTCTTAAAAGTCACTCAATTTATTGTATTTACTATTATTGTAACGTTAGATATAATTTCAAATCCTCTTATTTAATAAGTTATGGTAATATATATTTTAGAGTTGCAATTAATATTAAATAACAAAGGGATATTGCATAAAAAATGCTTACAATAAAAAAAAATTGCGCAACTAAATTCTCGTATTCATAAATAGCGTACATCACTGTTTAAGAAGTTCCACCTACATGCAAATTCAGAAATAAATTATGGCTTCCAAGATATTTTGAATGCACTTTTTAAACATAATTTTTTTTTACAAAATTAAGTTTAAAATTTCATTAAACTATAATAATTAAATGTGAGGAAGTGCTTTCATCAGTTTAAATTTATCTTCTAGTACATTATCTACGTTATGAAAGAGATACAATTTAATGTGGACCTAACGTATAGTGTTATAATATAATTTTTAAAACAAAAAGCAATATACTCACCATATCCGAAAACTTGTTCTCTTTCAAACTGAAACTGGTCTTGCCCTGAGCGTACAACTCGTTATGTCTCTTCACTTTAATCGTGTTTTCTCGCCAAATGGCGCGTCTGCGCAGATCCTCTTCATTGGTGTATGTTTTATTAAACTTCTTTTTGTAAAGAGCCCACTCTTCACCATCAATAGCGTATGACCAAGATAATGCTAGCACCAATGCTAGAAGAGTGATCTGAAACATCTGAATTTTAAAAAAGTGTACACATCATTAAGGAACACATCGTATCGGTTCTTCAAGCTATTGCACCAACAACAAAAAAAATTATAATAATTTTTAAAAAAATAATACAAAATTAAATGAAATACAAACAAAAATTTAAAAAAAGTTTTAAAAACTATCCGTGGACGGGGACAGATAAACAGTTTTAAAATATCATAAAATTTCCACATGTTTTATTCTCTTTCACCAAATAATAGTCACCGGCAATAAAAGAAAAAATAAATATTTTTTTTCATCTGAGTCCAGACGATGGCCCAATGAACTGACTACGCGACGGCCTTTTTAAACATTAATCTTTATATATTATATAGTACTATTCCAAGTAAACAATTAAGTCTGTTATCTGTGCAACAACTAACTTTATTGGTATTTGTCCATTCATGTTGTAAATATCATGAGTACCCCTGTCAAGTCAATTCTCAAAACCAACAATGAGTTGGCAGTCCCCCCCCCTCAACCGACGTTCACTCGCTTTGATTTGATTTCTTCATGCTGTAGTTTGTGTCCGTTCTTTCTCCACTTTCTTTGCACTATCCATGAGCAAATCTGCGCCGTATGCTACACCGCGGGGCGTCTAGTGATGCATAAACTACATATATTAACTTCACCGTCTTGTCTGTCATGGTCCCTTTGAAAAACAAAAGGAAAAAATGACACAATGCTGTGATCCTATCGAGCTGATAATTTAATTTTTTTTGGCTGTTACTATTACAGGAGGGTAATCAACCATCTCTCAAAGTTTCATGCGTCTACCTACAAGGGAAGTTGGATATTGTATGAGACTGATTTATATAGCTCATATAAGAAAAAAACCTACATATGGGCCCCCGGCCTTCTAGTGAGTTACAATTTTATAATTTTTACGCCTGTTACCATCGTGGGAGGGTACTCAAAAACTTGCCAAAGTTTCATTCTTTTACTTACACGGTAAGTTAGAGAATTAGTGTTGAATCAGTTTTATATAAGGAAAAAAAACACATTCAGGCCCCCGGCCCCATAGTGAGTAATAATTTGAATATTTTTCCGCCAGGTACCATTTTGGGAGGGTACTCAATAACTTCCCAAAGTTTTATGCTCCTACTTACAAGGGAAATTGGATATTTAATGATGAGCCTGTTTTATATGACTCATTTAAGTAAAAAAATACATTTTGGCCCCCGGCCTCCCAGGTAGTTATAACAGTATATTTTTTTCAACTGTTACCATTGCGGGAGGGTACTCAACAACTTTACAAAGTTTCATGCTTCTACCTACACTAGAAGATGAGGAATTAGGGTTGATTCAGTTATATATATCCCATATAAGGGGAAAAAATGGGTTTCACACCCGGCCACCCATGAATGGAAATTATCAATTCTTTTTCGCTAATTATCGTCATTAGAGTGTACTCAGCAAGTTCCAAAAATGTTTATGTTTCTACCTTCACCAGAAGATGGAGAATTAGTGATTATTGAATTTGAAGGGGAAAAAAAAACATTCGGGCCCCGGCCCCCCAGTAAGTTATAATTTTTATTTTTTTACCTTTTACCATCGCGAAATGTTGCTTTACAACTACTCTAAGTTTCATGCTTCTATATTCTCAGGAAATAGAATAATTGACTTTTAATTTGTTTATAGCCTATACAAGGGAAAAAATGTTTTTGGGCCCACGGCCCCAATGAGTGGAAATTTCGAATTCTTTTTTTACCTGTTGCAATTGCAGAAGTTTACTCAACAACTTCCCAAAGTTTCATGCTTCTACCTAAAAGGGATGTTGGAGAATTAGTGATGATTCAGTTTTTATTTAAGAAAAAACTACATTTTGGCCCAAGGCTCCCAGTAAGTGATAAATTTTAAAACATTTTTTACCTGTTACCATCGCGAAATATTTCTTAACAACTACGCAAAGTATCATGCTTCTACCTACACGGGAAATAGGAGAATTAGTGATTTTACGTTTTTATATAGCGCATATAAGGAAAAAACCTCATTTTGGCCCCTGGTCCTGTTAACATCGCGGAAGTGTACCTTTACAACTTCCCAAAGTTTCATGCCTCTGCCTACACGGGAAATTGAAGAATAAGTTATGAGTCACATTTTTATATCAGAAAAAAACTACATTTTGGCCCCTGGCCCCCAGTAATTGATACTTTAAATATAATTTTGGCTTGTTACCATCACGGAAGTGTACTTATGAACTACACAGAGTTTCATGCTTCTACCTACACTGGCAATATGAGAATTTGTGATTTTCAGTTTTTATATAGCTCATATAAGGAAAAAACTTCATTTCGGCCCCTGGCCCACAGGAAGTGATAATTTAAATATTTTGTCTCAAGTTTCATTCGCAGGTTTGTATTCAACAACTTCCCAAAGTTTCATGCTTCTGTCTACTCGGGAAATAGGAGAATGAGTGATTTTCATATTTTAAATAGGCCACGTAAGGAAAAATACCTTTTTTGGCCTCAGGCGCCCATGAGTGTTAATTGTAAAATTCTTTTGCGCCAATTTTCTTTGCGAGAGGCTACTCAACAACTTCCCAAAGTTTCATGCTTCTACATTAACGCAAAATAGGTGAATTAGTGATGAGTGAGTCAGTCGGTTAGTGAGGGCTCTGCCTTTCATTAGTATTAACTAGCAAAATACCCGCGCTCTGCAGCGTAAGTAAGGATTTTAGTAAGCGTTGAAAACCCGTTTCACACCAATTCAAAAGACCAATTTATTTCCTTCTGGATCATGATGGATATATTTGTTTGTCAATATTAGTCAAGGTCGTGTAAAATAAAATGAATACTTAAAAAACATTCTGGGCCCTCGTGCAAATGTATGCTTCATATGATGGAGATACGTTTCTATCTTTATTTAAATTATTTAAATTCTAAAAGTAAAAAAGCTTTTAATGTTTAGGAAAAAAATATTTTGGGTCCCGGCCTCGAAGGAACAGACGTTAGAAGCTCATTATCATATAGAATTTTATTTTATTTTCAAAAAATCAAATTTGGTCACTAATTCATCCATTTACCTCGTAACCACTTTTAAAATTAACTTTTATATAACTAATGTTAAAAAATTGTATACGGGCCACCAGCCCCTAATAAGCGGTATTTTTAAAACTTTTAATTTTAATGCCAGAAACCCTCGCTGGAGCGTACCCAAAAACTTCCTCTAGTTTAATGTACGTTGGATAAAAAATACATTTACTATTAATACGTCTTTTAAGAAACTAAAATAAGAGCCGGGGGCCCTATCGGTGTAATATGTATAGTTCTAAACAAAGCTTATTTTAATTTGGATTATGATGAATATATTTGTTAGCCAACATTTGTTTTAAAAAATCGAGTAAAATCGAATGGTTAATATCTCTGAAACGTTTCCGAAAAAGAGATTAGGGGTCAACGGCTACAAAAGATTGAAAAAATATAATTTTAATGCCCTAACGAAATTTAATATAGGCCGTCAAGTTTTAATCTTCCAATTTTTGTAAAAATTAATTTACACAGTATCCAAAGTTTTTTATTTGTAATTTAGCTCATATAAGGTGAACAAACATTTGTGTGCCGGGCCCCCAGTGAGGGATAATTGAACAAAACAATTCGCCTGTTACCATCCCGGGATTGCACTCAACAACTTCCCAAAAGTTCATGCTTCTAGTTAAAAGGGAAGTTGGAGAATTTGTGCTGATTAACTTTTTATATAAAAAAATATACATTTGGACCGCGCACCCAGTGAGTGACAATTTAAATATTTTTTCGCCTGTTACTATCGCGGGAGCGTACTCAACAATTACCAAAAGTTTCATGCTTGTAGCTACACGGGAAATAAGTGAATTGGTGATTAGTCAGCTTTTATTTTAAGAAAAAATACATTTGGGCCCCCGGCCCCCAGTGAGTGATAATTTAAATATTTTTTTCTCCACGCTACCATCGCGGGAGTGTACTCAACAACTTCCTAAAGTTTTCTGCTTCTACCTACACGGGAAAGTGAAGAATAAAGCGGTTTCAGTAAAAGGAAAAAAAACGTTTTTGGACACAGGCCCCCAAGAGTATTAATTTTAAAAGTCGTTTTGCCATTTTTCGTCGCGAGAGTGTACTCAACAACTTCACAGAGTTTCATGCTTCTACCTACACGGGAAGATGGAGAACTATTGATAAGTCAGTTCTTAATATTAGAAGAAAAAAACATTAGGACCCCCGACCCCCAGTAAGTGATAATTTAAATATTGTTTTCGCCTGTTAACACCGTGGAAGTGTACTTAACAACAACCCAAAGTATGCTTCTACATACATGGGAAATAGGAGAATTAGTGATTATCATATTTTAAATAGCTAATGTAAGGAAAAACATTCACTTGGGCTCCCGGCCCACAGAATGCGATAATTTTGTTAAAACTTTCGTCTGGTACAATCGCGGGATTTTACTCAACAATTTCCTAAAGTTCATGCTTCTGCCTACTCGGGAAGTAAGAAAATTCGTGATTTTCATATATTATGTAGTCCATATAAGGAAAAAAATGTGTTTGGGCCCCGGGCCCCCAAGAGTGTGAATTTAAAAAAAAATTTGCAATTTTTCTTCGTGAGAGGGTACTCAACAACTTTCCAAAGTTTCATGCTTCTACCCACACGGGAAGTTGGAGAATTGGTGATGAGTCAGTTTTTAATATTAGAAAAGAAACTACATTTTCGCCCCCGGCAACCCCAGTAAGTGATACTTTAAAAAATATTGCACCTGTTGCCATGGCGTAAATGTACTCGACATCTGCCAAAGTTTCATGTTTCTACCTACCCGGCTAATAGGAGAATTAGAGATTTTCAATTTTTATATAGCTCATTTAAGGAAAAAAAACATCTTTTGGGGCCCGGTCCCACAGGAGCGTGAATTTTAAAATTGTTTTTCGCCATTTTTTGTCGTCACAGGGTACTCAACAACTTTCAAAAGTTTTATGTTTCTACCTACACGGGAAGTTGGAGAATGCGTGATGAGTCAGTTTTTATATAAGAAAAAAACTACATTTGGGCCCCCGGCCCCCAGTAAGTGATAATTTAAATATTGTTTTCGCTTTTTACCATTGCGAAAGTGTACTCAACAATTTCCCAAAGTTTCATGCATCTACCTACACGGAAAATAGGAGAATTGGTGATTTTTAGTTTTTATGTAGCTCATATTAGGACAAAAGTTCATTAGGCCCCCGGCCCCCAGGAAGTTATAATTTAAATATTTTTTCTCCCGTTACCATCGCGGGTTTCTACTCAACAACTCTCAAAGTGTCATGTTTCTTCCTACTCGGGAAATATGGAGAATTTGTGATTTTCAGTTGTTATATAGCTCATATCAGGACAAAACTTCATTTGGGCCCCCGGCCCCAAGTATTTGATAATTTAAATACTTTTTTGCATGTTAGCATTGCGAAAGTGTACTCAACTTCCCAAAGTTTAATTCTTCTATCTAATCGAGAAATAGAAGAATTAGTGATTTTTAATTTTAATATAGCCCATATTAGGAAAAAAAAACGGTTTTGGGCCATTCGGTCCCCATGAGAGTGAATTTTAAATTCTTTTACGCCAAGTATCGTCACGAGAGGCTACTTAACAACTACCCAATGTTTCATGCTTATACCTACACAGGAATTTGGAGAATTAGTGATGAGTTAGTTTTTATATATGAAAAATACTACATTTGGGCCTGCGGCCCCCAGTAAATGATAATTTAAATATTGTTTTTATTTGTTAACATCGCAAAAGTGTACTTATCAACTACTCAGAGTTTCATGCTTCCACCTACACGGGAAATATGAGAATTTGTGATTTTAAGTGTGTATAAAGCTCAAATAACGAAAAAAAACGTCATTTGGGCCCCCGGCCCCCAGGAAGTGATAATTTAAATATTTTTTTCTCCCGTTTCCATTGCAGGTTTGTATTCAACAACTTCCCAAAGTTTCATGCTTCTGTCTACTCGAGAAATAGGAGAATTAGTGATTTTTAATTTTAATATAGCCCATATTATGAAAAAAAAAGGTTTTGGGTCCCCGGCCCCCAAAAGTGTGAATTTTAACATTCGTTTACGCCAATTTTCGTAGCTGGAGGCTACTCAACAACTTCCCAAAGTCTACCTGCACGGGAAGTTGGAGATTTAGTGATGAGTTAGTCAGTGAGTGAGGACTTTTCCTTTTATTAGTTTAGCTACTCAGCGCCAGACAATACACAAATCCAAAATTGTAGATATGTCTCGTAAAATATGTTTAATATAATGCGAACCGACCGGGAATATATTTTTTTAAAAAGTATGGTCAATATAATACGCACCGCACCACGCCACAGGAATGTATTTAAATGGTTGTTCAATATAAGACGCATCGCGACACTCTAGCACAAAAAGTAACATACTATATAGAGATAAATGGAAATAATCTAAAAATTCATTAATTTAATGACAGTACATTCGATCGATCTGAAATTTTTATAAAATATTTTTATCAAAGCACGAGTCTGCCTGTAAAATTTCAGCTCGCTAGCTTACGAGGAAGTGCGTAAAAATCTATCCAAAGTTTTTTAGGCATTCAAGGCCTCAAGCAGACACTACGAGTTAATATAAAGCTTTTTATATTTTAAAAAAAACCTAAAAAACAAGTTTTTGACTATAGATCCCTTATATACGAGACATAACTAAAAGAATGTTCATTATAATTATACGAAGCGCAAGAGAATCCAAAAATGCAAAATGTTAGTTATGTCTCGTAAAACAAGTTTAATATAATGCGCACCGATCGGGAATATGTTTTTAAAAAGTATTGTCAATATATTACGAACCTTATTGCGCGACAGGAAAGGTTGTTCAATATAAACGCACCCACTATATCAAAAAATGTTAAGATGTTACATAGCAATAAATAAAGATAATCTAACAATTCAATAATTTTATTGCAGTACATGCAACCGATCTGAAATTTTGATACATCATTTTTATCATCGCACGAGTCTGCCTGCAAAAAAATGTCAACTCCCTACCTTACAAGGAAGTGGGTTAAAAATCGATTAAAAATTTTTTGACAAGGGCTCAGACAATAAAAGTTAATATAAAGTATTTTAAAAAGGAGCCCGATAATGACTGGTTGTCTGTGTGTGTAATTTTTTTTTAATTCAACGCATACTTTTGCATGGCTTCTTACTTATTTAAAATTAAACATTTAAAATGCTCTTTTTCCATGACAGAGCAAATATATTCTTAAATTAAACATTATAAACCAGAATTATTAGTAGATCTAGTGATAAGTAATAATAAAAAATAACCATTATTATTACCGGTTTGACGAACATCAAATACATTCATTCTCTTATTGCTCTTCAAGTATAATTTTTCTATCTTCAAAGAATTCTTTCTTTAAAGTTTCATTAGATAACTTCAATTATTTTCTTAATCAGTGAAGTTGTTTTATTGAAGTTTCTTGGTCATGTCATCGAAGCAAGTAAGTTAAGTTTAATAATAAGTTTGATGAGAAGTCCTTAAGCCTAGGCTTTACGTGAAGGTAATTGCAATTGGATACTGTATACGAAAATGTCAGCGCCCTCAACAAGAACCAGGGTAAGATATGTTGTGCCAGCACAGATGGAGATGGATTTTTCAAACCCTCAGAAAGACTACATCCAATATAACAAGACAAGCCCTCACTTGGAACTCCCAGGGCAAGAGAAAAAGAGGTCGACCCAAAACTAATTGGATAAGGGAACTGGAGGCAGTCTCCAAAAAGAGTGGGCACAGCTGGGGACAGTTGGAGAGACTGACTCAAGACTGGTATGCCTGGAAAGCCTTTGTTTGTGACCTATGCCCCAGACGGGATGACGGGCGATGATGATGATGATGATAAAATTAAACAACCCGTAAAAAATAAGTTTTTGATTATAAATCCCTTATATATGAGACATAACTTAAAGTATTGATTATGCTCCAACGCTACAAACATTTACAGCCTGAAACTGAGTGAACTCCTCCTGTTGTTAAACACGAGATGTCGTCATTGAAGTCAAGTGACCCGTAAAATGTAAACTATAGCATATAGAGATAAACTAAAAATGCATTAATTTGATAACTGTACATTCGATCGATCTGAAATTTTGATACGATGCATTGTTAGGTGATCCGAGTCTATGTGCCAAATTTCAGCTCGATGGCATGACGTGAAGTGTGTCCTTTTTTACTTTTGTTTTTCCGCCCGCCTGCCCGGCGACGAACAAGAGAGAGAGAGAGAGAGACGGCGGTGAAGTTAATATAAGGGATTTAGATAAACAACCCCATAAAAACAAAGTTTTTGACTATAAATCCCTTATATATGAGACATAACTTAAAGTATTGATTATGTTTCAACGTGACACACATTAACAGCCTGAAACTGAGTGAATTCCACCTGGTTGAAACACGAGATGTGGTCAACGATGGCTGGCGTGAAGTAAAGTGACCCATGAAATGTAAACAATAGCGACTGCTACATATAGTTTTATTTAGATAAACTAAAAATGCATTAATTTAATTACGATACGTTAGATGGATCTGAAATTTTGATACGATGCATTGTTAGGTAACACGAGTCTATGGAGTCTATGTTTCAAAGTTCAGCTCGATGGCATCACGGGAAGTGGGTCAATTTTTACTTTTGTTTTTCCGCCCGACGACGAACGACAGACAGAGAGACAGAGACGGCGGTGAAGTTAATACATGTATAAGGGATTTAATAATTAAACAAAGCCTTAAAAACAAAGTTTTTTACTATAAATCACATATAAATTTGACATAACTAACAGTATTGATCACGTTCAAACGCGACAGACATTTGCAGACTGAATCTATCTGACTCCCCTTTGCTTTGTAATGGGGGGGGATGGGAGAGGGGAAAGGTCTGGTCACCGATCGCTGGACTGAGCTGAGCGTGACACGTAAAAGGTAAACAAAAGCACGTCGGTACAGCGACGGATGGCGTCAACGCGTGACTGAACTGTCACGTGAAAAAAACCAGTGAAATTGAATTACAAACGTTGTTTTGATATAAACTAAAAATGCATTGATTTAATTACGGTACTTTCGATTGATCTGAAATTTTGATACGATGCATTGTTAGGTAACACGAGTCTTTGTTCCAAATTTCAGCTCGATGGCATTTCGAGAAGTGGGTCATTTTTTACTTTTGTTTTTCCGCCCTACCGACTTACGAAGAGATGACGAAAGACAGAGAGAGAGACAAGATTTTGAAGTTAATATACGGGGTTTAAAAATAAGTTGTGTCGTATATCACAGAGTGTTGTTGTTGTTATTGTTTAGGGGTGCAGCCAGAACAGTTAATTCAGACAACAATGATAGCTAGGACTTACCCAGTCAGTACGTTAAAAGTGCTATGATCATATAAAAAAAATTGGAAATTATCTAATGCTCAACACGTTAATTAATTCTTTGAGTTTTTTAAAAAGAAATGTCAATATATAAAAAAGTATTGTTAAATAATTAATCTTATGTCAAACTTGAAAAACTGGCATATCGTGAAATAACACGTCTTTCCTCAAGTTTTTATTCTTCTTTAATTTATTTATACTAAAGTATTCACCGCGAAGTTTTTTTAGCATGATAAAACGTGTATTCAAAAAGGTATGCACCACAGTGCACAGAATAAGCGACCTCGCGGGTATTCTGAATATGATAGTCATGATCCAACATTCAGTCGAACAGGTTAACTAAAACACAGAGCAGATCAATAGTCATTTTGACGTGGATCGATGGTAACTCAATTGGGTCGTCTCTGCTTTTTTTATGACTGCTGTTGTAGTTGATAACATTTCCCTGCTTGACTTATGTACCAAAATATCCCCTCTTTTTATTCAATTGAAATGTTTTCTCAAAAGAAGAATTTATCATAGTGTATAGTTGGTTTGGTTAGTTTCCGCATGGATAATTTTGCACTCTGAAAATCTTCAAAGCTTTTGTTTAAATGTCTAGTTTTTAATACAAGCTTACGAGTAGTGATTTTTTCACTACACATGGCTCGTATTTGCTTTTTTAAAAACACCTAATAAATGAAAATAGAAATGTATATGTTACAGGCAAAGTATGAAATTCAGGCATTCTATAGAATGCCAAGGCAATGTATAGAATGCCTGATGGTTTCAGGCAAAGTATGAAATGATGGCTATTTCATACATTGCCTAGGCATTCTAGGCAAAGTATGTAATTGGCTTACCCCCGCCATTTTTCCAGCCACTGATGTTGGCGGTGGTGCTTTGGTCGTTGTTTGATGATGGCGATCAAAGTCTGTGAGTGTTGAAAGTTATTGTAAGACAGTGTTAAGCCGGTACGAGGTACCACTACCAAATCACTTACAATATTGCCTAAATTCTTCTCACGACGTCAGTTTATATCATCCGGCTGAGATTCCACAGACGTTCTCCCATAACGTTTCCCCTTGGATTGCTGTGTGACCATGTCGGAAGAGAATATAGTGCTAGGACAGGAATCACGCCATGTTGACATGCAACGACGATTCTACGATGTGTTATATAAAGTAAGTGCAAATGCTGCTAAAAACAGCGTTTTTTAAAAAACAGAAACTATTACCAACAATTGGTGGATGATGTGAAAATGGCTAAGACCACCATTAAGCAAGAACAACGGGACTATTGGCTGGTGAAACACTATGATGTCATGATGGGTGGAAAATAAGAGTAAAATGATCTACCCTGTTAAAGTGAGTGCCATTCTGTTTTACGTCGCGGACTCCGAGGTATGTGACGTACTTCATAAAGCACATTTGGCAATTAGTTATGGAGGACGGTACAGAATGTTGAAAGAACTTTCACCCAAATACAAGAAAGCTACCCGTCATGATATTGAACTTTGTATTAAATTTATGTGAAAAACAAAAAGTATTAAAAAGGGCATTGTGGTCAAGCCAAAGGCTTTTTCTGAATTCATCTCTCGTTGTCCGGTAGGTCTTATCGACTTTCAATCACATTCTGATGGGGAATACAATTTTATAATGGTGTATCAAGAACATCCCATCAAGTTCGTGGTTCTCAGGGCCCTGACAGCAAAGATGGCACAATAAGTAGCATACTAGGTCGTAGACATATTTACGTTGCTTGGTGCTCCAACGATTCTACAGTCAAATAACGGCAGGGAATTTGCAAACAATGTGGTAAGCAGCCTAAAGGAATACTGGCCCACCTTGAAGATCGTTCATGGTAAGCCGCGGCACATACAAAACCAGGGGAGCGTCGAAAGAGCTATCTAGGACATTGAAAATATGCCATGTGCTTGTATGCAAGATGACATAACTGGCCACTGGAGTGAGGGGTTACGGATCGTCCAACTCAAGAAGAACAGAGTTTTTCATTCCGGTATTAAAAGATAAGCATACAAAGCTCTCTTCTCTTTGGATACAGAGCTAAAGTAGGCCTCACAACGTAGTCCCTACCTGACAATGTTTTACAAGATGTGGAATCAGAGGAAGACCTCGAAAAAATAATACAGAGGGTACATCATGTGCTTTATTTTGTATTACATCCACTTTAAAATACGTAATTATCAATAGTCTTTTGTTGTGCACTTTTTACACTTTGCCTAATCGAAATCCGGTAGTCTATAGAATGCCTAGGCAGAGTATGCAAAAGTTTTACAAATTATATTCTTTGCCTGAAACCATCAGGCATTCTATACATTGCCTAGGCATTCTATAGAACGCCTGATTTCACACTTTGCCTGTAACATATACATAAAATACATTCAATTATTAATGAAGCTTATCTTAAGTTCAGTTAAACTATTTTTAAAGTAATGCTAGCCAATACAGGCAGAAGTATTAGAATAGTTTGATTCATATAGAAATATAGTATATTCTCTTTTTTAAAACAAATTATCTGCATATTAATTGCTATTTTAGAAATCAGAACTAAGACAAAAATTTAAAGACAGTATTTAAATTAGCGTACAGTGGTTTCAAAAGACATGACAAAATAATGCATAGATGAGTGTAAGTAGAAGGACTAATAAAAAAGCAATACATTATTTAGATACAGATATTAAATAATATTTTATTTACCTTTATTCTTTGCCAAATAAAATTAAATTGAAAACGGCAGCTTATATAAGGTTTATGGCACCAACATTTTGGAATTGGAAGACAACTGTTTATTCGAATTTAAAAAATAAAAAGTAAAGAAATGTACATTTCCCGATAAAAATTTCAGACCAAAAATTCCATTGAAATGAATGTTGCTTGCCCGCCAAGCACTTCGCGGTAACAGTCTATGGTTTCGTTTCTTGAATAGAATGCCTGCCTTACAGAAAAAAGTATACTGTCATATTTGGAATCGAAGACTGCACTTTGAATAATTATATGCATAGGCATGTCTAATTGCTACCCATGTGTAGTCATTTATTCTTTATACACATATGTTAAATATATATGTTCTTGGCTATTTTTTTAAATATTATTATTTGTAGAATTGGCGATCCGAAGTGGAGTATGGGTTGACACCATTTTCAGGGGTGATACCAAATTAAATACTGCATATTAAAAAGTGTTCTTTTTCTCAGTAATTGAAACTTATATTCATCATTTAGCTCACGATATGAAAACCTCTTTGGATAAAAGTGTTAAGACCATTGTGAAAAGTGAACAACTGATCTTAATGGATGTTTGCCATTCTTAAATTTAGAAAAACGAAGTTAAGGGTTAAATAAGGGTTCTAGATAAATTAAACACTGATAAAGAAAGTAAAAATTATGTTACTCTCTGTTGAACCGAAGGGCCCATTCCCAGCAAGTGTAGTAGAGATTTTTGGACGTCAATTATAAAATTAAACATATTCCTTTGAAGTTTTATCCGACATTTAACATATAAAATGAATTTTAAAAACCCAAAGTAACCAAAATGCAGGTGATACTTAATTTAACACCGCTTTGGTTTTGTCAGTATTTGATGTATGAATGGCTGAATGAGACTCCATAAAATCGCTTACTAAGCCCTGTCTAGGCCTATACGTATTTCTTACGATCTGCGGCTTAATGTGTGCGGGGATTTTTAAAACTTAAGCTTCTATATAATTATATAGGATCTAACTTCGTACAGTCAATGCTTTGTGATCTGTCGCTTACACCGTAAAGGATATGAATTTTTAGGATGTGATTACAGGCCCTATAGAGTTAAATTTTTAGAAATGTAGAAATATATACAACTAAACATAGCTGCACTTTTAAAACACTATTGCCTTAATATATCAGGCCATCGCTAAAATGAATCATAAATACCCATGGGTTGTTACAGCATTAAATAAATGAGCTGCTTTACCTACAATTGGCAGCAAATTACCTCAGAGAGCCAAAATTGTTGATGAATAGAATTGCAAGCTCAACATTTTATTGACTGTAGTATAGTGTGTGGAACAGAAGGGGAATCACGATCCAAACCAAAATAACAGTATTCAAAGCAGTTGTGCTCACTACTTTAAAGCACGCGTGTGAGACTTGGACTATGTACCAAAGGCATGCAAGGTTTCTAGGCTACTTAACACAGCCTGAGAAAAATGAACAATACCGAATTGCAGGAAAAAGTTGCAGACACTGAAGTATTAGTCAGGGCATGACTCGCAAGCATCTATATAACTATTATTGACGATGAACTTCTTGTGCATGCCAGGCTATCGGCTCCCAAATAGGGTTCTCTGTGGCGAGCTTACAGATGGACAGATAGCCCGTAGAGGTCGAGAAAAGCTTCACAAGGATACACTCAAAACCACACTAAGAGCAAGACATCAGGAAAGTATCAGCAAATGTCCAAGCCTCCTAGCGCTTTATTATATGGAATGGTGCTGCAACTTATGAAACCAACAGAAAAGAGACTGCCAAGTCTAGATGATAGCCAGAAAATACCTTTGTCAAATAACATTCCGATCTTATTTGCCTGACCAGTTAACTCACGTTTCGCGTAATTTTGATATGATAAGGCACGGAAGTACTCACCGAATGGCCATTGCCCATATCACGTAGAGAATGGTCCTCGACGAAGATGACGGATGAAGAACAACATTAAAAACTTCAATTAGATTTTTCTTGTAAATTCGTATAATATGGAAATGTTTTCACCAAAAGAAATTCTTCGTTGAAATCAGTGGGGGTAAGGAGAGAAGGTTTTATAATGAATTTGCCGGACTGGTTAACGATATCCTAGATATGCCTCTGACCGTATGTATCGCTTTCTATCTGGAGCAATTCCTCAAGGTTTTTCGCTTCAAACTGATGAGTTCAGAGTTTGTATGTGGTGTGTGATATATGATGTAATGTGTAATTTGTGATTATTTGTATTGTGAGGGCATTACGCGATAAGGTGTATGTTGTGATTAGTAAGTGATATGTTGTATGCGATAAAGCCGAAAAGGGCTTCAGAATTTACAGTGGATGTAGGTGTACTTTAGGCTTTAATTTCGCCTCCTTTATTATATTTCAATTGAACACGCATTAAATGTATTTGGATTATTACTTAATTAATTTTTTTAATGCAAGCTCCATTTTAGTTTCATGAATGTTATTATTTATTTAATAGTCTAAATAACCATACGCTATTCGACCTCAAGGTAATATTAAGAAAGTATAGTTGTGTGCTTCTGTACGTTTCAGCTGGATCAGAGAAGCAAAGTAGGTCAATCACATTTTTTCGAGGAAAATGTTGTTGATACTAACGTAGGAGAGCCTGTTGTGAGGAGAAGGCGCCAATCGCCCACTGGGACCATAGTTCTTTCTATTACAGGCACATAATTTAAATATGGGTGTTCCGGATTTCAACTCCGACTCTGGCTAATCTGGAATCCGACCATTTTTACAAATCTGGCTCCGGCAGAATTTTACTGCATAAATCCTGACAAATCCAGCAGGCCGTTTTTTGCGCTAATATATATATATATAATAGCTCAGGCTCCGGCTTATCAAGAATCCGGCAATATTCCAATCCGGCTCCTGCTACGGCAACGGTCGAATTTCACCTCATAAATCCGGCCGGATTTAAAATTTTGAATTCGGTACATTCCCAATTTTAAACGATCCCTTTTACTTAATTTTTTTAAAATTTATTTCAGAAGGGGTTTGGAAACCGAGTTGCACAGCAAAAACTGTTAGTACTACTGGAAGACTAACACTTAGTACCCTATGGCTATTTGGCTTCAAGAAATTATGGTTCAAATTAAAAATACGGCAGAGTTTCACATACTATAACTATAGTAACTTTCTGAAAATAATATTCAGAACATCGATCAAAGGCGTCACTAGGGTTGGTTTCACCCAGTGCGTAAGGTCATCGTGTCACCCCTCATGATTTACCCCATAGAGTCTGCTAGTGCAAATAACGATAACATGTGCAATTTTACGTTTTGGTTTCACCCCTTGTGATGTTGTCACCTGGGGCGGTCCGCACCACCTAGTCACACCTCAGATACTGATGTTATCGTCTCTCTTTTTAACCTAATCTCAAAAAACATATTTTCCGTCAAAAAGTTTAGTTATAACTAATGCTCAGAATTAAGGCAAAATAGTTTTTTCTTTTTTTTTATATCTTGGTTTAACGAAGCAAATACTTTTTTTTACAGAAATATAAACGAAACAAAAACTCATTTTTTCGACAATCCTTCCTTGAAATACGACAATCTATCTTTAATATACGACCATCGGTTCATGCAATACGGCCATTTATCCCTAATATACGACCAACGTCCATGCTATACGACCATTTATCCCTAATATACGACCAACGTCCATGCTATACGACCATTTATCCCTAATATACGACCACCGTCCATGATATACGACCTTCTATCCTTAATATACGACCAACGTCCATGATATACGACCTTCTATCCTTAATATACGACCATCGGGCCATGATATACGACCATCGTCCACGATATACGACCATCGTCCATAATAGACGACCATCATCCATAATATACGGCCATCGTCCATGATATACGACCATCGTCCATAATATACGACCATCGTCCATAATATACGACCATCGTCCATAATATACGACCATCGTCCATAATATACGACCATCGTCCATGATATACGACCATCATCCATGATATAAGACCCTCGTCCATAATATACGACCATAGTCCATAATATACGACCATCGTCCATAATATACGACCGTCGTCCATGATATACGACCATAGTCCATAATATACGACCATCGTCCATGATATACGACCATCTTCCATGATATACGACCATCGTCCATAATATACGACCATCGTCCATAATATACGACCATCGTCCATAATATACGACCATCGTCCATAATATACGACTATCGTCCATAATATACGACCATCGTCCATAATATACGACCATCGTCCATGATATACGAACCTCCCACCCATTCACGCCTAACCCAAATCTTTAAAAACATTTGTTGCATTTTAGGGTTGAAAAGTATTCAAGTAAAATCTAATAACACATTTTTTAGATTTCTAATTTCAAATACAAGAAGAGAAGTCAGCATTGTCTACGACTTGTGATTTATTTTACAACATGTAATTAATGAATAAACACAGTGAAAAGATTAACTTCATCTAATAAATTAGTAAGTGAAATTACTAAATATTTTCTAAATCCTTGAACGTATGAAAATACCGGAAAGTACAAACCAATATGATCAAGTATTTGAAATGAATTTAGCATATTTTATTTAATCTATTTTTCGAAAGAAATACAATAAACATATTGAAAAAATAGAAAAGAAGTGAAATGTATATTATGATATAAGTTGTTCATGTCATAAAAATACATAACTATATATATGTATATATATGTATATTTACGAATAAGACCTGTATTTTTTGTTACTTCATATTCAAGTATAGGTACACAGAATGTTACATAGGATTTATAAAACATTACTATATGTATATATACACATAACTTAAATCAAAACAAGATAGCAAAATTTTACAAAAAGACTTAGATGAATTTATAAAATGGGAAACTAACTGGAGTATGTCTTTCCACCCAGAAAAGTGTCAACATTTAAGAGTAACAAAGAAAAAGAAACAAATAAATTCAAAATATTACATTCATGGAAAAGAACTGACCCAAACTAAAGATGCAAAATACTTAGGATTCTTAATAAATGAGAAACTATCATGGAATCCCCATGTCAATGAAGTTATTAAAAAATCAAACAAAACCTTAGGCTTTATAAAAAGAAACTTTAACAAATGTAATAGAGATATAAAACTAAAATGCTACCTCAATTTGGTGAGACCTGTACTAGAATATGCATCTTCTGTATGGGACCCATCCACCAAAGAAAACATTGATAAACTAGTACAAATTCAAAAAAGAGCTGCCAGATTCATTACTGGAGAATATTCAAAACTGACAAGAATGACACCATTAGTTAAATCATTAAACCTTGAAACACTAGAGGATAGAAGAACCAAGAGCAAAGTAGTAATCATACATAAAGCAATTAATTCTAATTTAGAAATACAACACAAAGATAACTTAATACAACCCTAAGATAGACATAAGGATAAAAACACCTTTCTTATTCCGTATACAAGAACAAACACATACAAGTTTTCCTTCTTTCCGTCCGGAATTCGGGCGTGGATGGGTTGCCTGAAGAATCCAGGAAAACCAACACTTTATCAACATTTAAATCTCTAATAAAAATGCAAGACTAAACACAAACCATAGATAAGCGTAGGATGCAATAATCTTCTGTATAGAAGGAGCGTCTGTAAACAGATAAGATAAGATAAGATAACTTACCTTGCTAATTACCTTTATCACTTGGCGATTTACAAATATCTTGAAGACAGCACTTTAAATGGGATCCAAAGCTCCAGGTCCTACATTATATTTCTAAGACTTTTTCCGTTTGAAAAAGTCGCGAGGATCGATCACATTCATATTTAAATTCTAGCAACAGGAATAAAATTTTCAAGGAAAATATGTCTTTTCTTTAAAAAAATTGTATATGGGCCAAGGCTAGCGTGGGTATGTGCCTTCCGGGGCAGAACCCAGGTTTGCCCTCCGCCCCCTCGGGAAAATACATATATGCTCTAGAGGAAATACCATTTTTAAAGAGAAAATAATAAATATTAATAATTAATAGGAAAGCTTTCATTTTTCAAATTTTTTAAAAATAAAATTGAGTTTTATTCTTTTCTTCATGGCTTAATCTTTAATGTATCAATGTTGTTAACCATGCCTTGCGTAAATAAAAAAAAAGCTTGTGTACGAAAATCAGAAGTGGCAAACCTCACTTTAATTCCTACAGTAACCTCATTTTATGAAGAATATAACTTTCTTCTCAACTATTGCACTACATACAATTATCACTTTTATGTTATAATTGAACTTGGGGTGATTGCCCCCCCCTCCTCCCACAAAATTCCGGGACCTTTTCAATCTGCGTGGCATGCACCGTGACGCCTTCCATTAAGATTTATGTATTACCATGTCCCCTGACCTCTGCCCCCCTTTGGATAAGCTGGATAGTGCACTACGCTCAGTGCTGGACAGAAATGCCCCTATCACACGCCTTAATGTCAAGTCAACACGCTCAGCTCCATGGTATTCAACAATAAGGGTTGAACTTCGATGCGCCAAAAGAGATCGACGTATAGCAGAAAAGAGTTTGTTGACGACGAGACTTATCGTCCATAAGCAAATTTACTCCACTGCCAAGCGACTTGTTACTAATATTGTATATCAAACAAAAAACTTGTATTATAATAATAAAATAATTACAAGTAGTACTAGTAGGCAGCTATTTAATGTATGTAATAAGGTCAGAGGTAGTGGTAAAGCTGTGGTCCTTCCCTCTGTGTATCCCTTGCATCTACAACCAGATATATTTTGTAATTTTTTATCAAACAATTTCTAAAATTCGCGATGAGCTTGACAGAACTGTGTTACCATCATATTATTTATCTCCTTCTTTTGCTGTGAGGTCAAGCTTTGACATGTTCCAGTCTGTTACGGAAAATTACCTCCTACTCGCACTGGACAGTGGGAAAATCTCTATATTGGTCCTAGTAGATCTTAGTGAAGCCTTTGACACCGTCGACCATCAAACACTGCTAAAACCCTGCAAAATTATTTTGGAATTTCTGGCTCAGTTCTGGCTTGGTTTCAATCATACTTATCTAACAGAACACAGGTGGTATCAGTAAATGGCTGTATTTCTCACAAAGCTGACTTCGTTTATGGTGTGCCTCAGGGCTCCGTTTTGGGCCCGGTATGTTTTGTAGTTTATACAATGTCACTACTTCTACTGCTCGGAAAGCATTCAGGTAAAAGCCAATCATTTGCAGATGATACTCAGTTATACACTCACACTGATCTATCCAATATTGACTCCACTTTCCAGTTGATGTAAGAGTGCATTGGTGAAGTAAAGTCTTGGATGACGTTCAGCAAACTCAAGCTGAATCATGACAAGACTGAAGCACTTCTATTTTGCAAAAGTAAATCACGCAGTACTTTGTCTCTTCCGAATTCTAATTAGGTAGCCAGTTTGGATATACTGTTCACAACATCGACTAGGAATCTTGGCTACATTATTTCTGACAACATGTCTACCAACAACTTTATCAATCACATCTGTCACTCTGCCTACACCGCCTTACATCAGATCAGCTCTATCCGTCATTACTTAACAATTAGTGCAACAAAAACTCTAATCTGTGCTCTTGTTCTAGCTCGAATTGATTATTGCAATTCTCTTCTGTCAGGTGCGCCTAAAAATGCATTGAAAAACTACAGAAAGTTCAAATTTCAGCTGCCAGACTAGTTCTTAGGGCAAAAAAACATGACCATGTTACTCCGCTACTTTACGAACTTCATTGGCTACCTATGCAAGCCCGAATTGACTACCAAATGGCCGTTCTCTGTCACAACTGCTTTTCCGACTCATGCTCTTCCTATCTTACTGAACTTTTGTCGGTCTACTCACCCACTCGTCAGCTACGCTCTTCTGCAGATACACGTATTTTCTCTGTTCCTAAGACACGCACAAGAACATTTGGTGAAAGGTCGTTCTCTTTTTGTGCAGCCAATCAATGGAATCCTCTATTATTACACATCCGTAGTATTCAAAACCAAATCCTTCAAGGCTGCACTTAAGACACATCTTTTCAAAATCTATTTTCAAAATTAATGAAACAACATTTCTTTTAATGATTAACGTAGCTTATGTGTAACGTTCTATCATTTATGTAGTTATTATGATATGAATGTTTATTTAATTATTATATGAATGTTATTATCTCCATGTAAAGCGCTGTGAGCCCGGTTCCTACTGGGATACAGCGCTATATAAATTATAAATTTATTATTATTATTATTATTATTACATAAAATGACTACATATTTGCTTTGATCGCCAAAATTTTCTCTGTTGTTCGCTGACTGAAACGTACAATTAAAATCGTAAGGTTTCCACATAAAGCTTTATTGAAAGTCAAATATCCCTTAAGTAGTCCATTAGTTACTCAGTGAGTAGCTTTTGTAAAGTTTTATTTTTTTAAATTTATTTTTATTTTTTTGCACAATGAGTTGTAAATAATTTCGCGATTCGTTTACTTCATAAAGTACATGTTTCCAAATGTCCAGAAAAATTTCATTGTGTCTAGCAAAGTTCCTGCGTCTGTTCGTTTGTTGAAATTTCGTCTGTCTTGTTCAGTTTTTCTATCTCCTAAAACTGCACAGGTCTCATTTCGAATTCGAGGGGGCAAAATGTTTTTTTTATTTTATTATTTTTTTTTAAAAATCATTTAGCAAATTTTGTTCTCGAACCCATTGGATTGTACTTTGTTCGCAGATGCATAAGTTGCAGAATATTGCCTATATTTGCACTAGTATATTCCTCTCCATGACAACGAAAAGCAAAATTCTATTTTGCCAAGATTTAATAATGTCAAACATTATAACACGGACTTCTTGCCCCTTTGTTTTTTTCCTCTCACAACTTATTATTGTTCTTTTTCAGTTGTCAATTGTTTCCCCTCCAATTTCTCATTATTTCCATTTGCAAATACTTTGCCAATGTTGAGCACTTGTTCACTAGTGGCTACATTTAAATTTATTTTGCGTCAACTATTATTCCATTAGATAAGCAACTTTGTTCATTATTTTTGTTTATGCAACAAAACATAATACGTTAAAATAAGGACTGTTAACGATTAATTTTAATGTAATGATTAAATTTAGAAAAATTACCGATTAATTAATCGTTAACTTCGATTAAAGCCAAAAATTGAAATTTATAGTGTCAAAAGTAACATTTATTAAAATACTTGTCGTAAATCCAAATAACACTGGAATGTCTTCTTTATATGACATCTTTTAACCAAAAACGCAAACAGACAAGTGTATTGACATTATTTGGTTCTAGTGATGAGCTGGTCCTGCGGGTCTTATTGCCAATATAATTAGCTAAGCTGAACAATCATTCACATAGCTTTAGATTGTCGCAGCTGAAGTTTCCGATACCGTAGTGGATGTTTGGTTTGCAGGTGATATGTAAGCGAAGTGTTAGAACCATGGTATAGCAATATTCCATTAAAGCAGCGCGGCTGCGCAGATATTTGACTGACCCCAAGCAGGAGTTTAGAATCACCGCGCAGCAAATTTTGTAAAATATTGCACAAGAAATGGACGTTGTGCAACTTTGCACACGAGTTTTTGAAAACTTTGCACACGGACCAACGAAGCTTAGACTTAAAGAGAACATTGCATGCTAGGCAAACGATTTCTCTCAATGGACACACTAACATTTATCAACATTTTGAACATCCACTTCAGTCAAGGTTTTAAAACCAAAATGTTCATTTAATCGTCCGGAAATTAGTTTATATATATCGGCCGAAATATTTTACTTTTTGACTTCCAGTACATTTATAAGTGGTGCGTCCATTAATCGTTAAAAAAAATAATCGCTAAATTTTTTAACGATTAATTGCGAAATTAATAGTTAATTTCTGCAGCGCTAGTTAATATTAAAATGATGATGCTTTAGGAGAATGCGCAATTTAATTACGCTAAAAATTTTCTAAGTAATTTACTTATGATAAAATAATTCTAGCGTTACCCGTCTCATTTCTATTTTTGTGTAAGATCCGTGTCTATTTTGGAGAAATTAATTTTACAATATTGGACACTCTTTCAATCTTGCTGCACTTCTAGTAATCTACTTTTATCAATTTAGTCCATGTATGATGTTAACATTTTAGTAATTTTCTGAATTATATGGTTCCTAGCAATTTTAGATTCTACGAGATGAGTGGCTAACAAACTTTAATCAGTTATAGGTACCAGCACATTAGTGTTATGTTCTTATATTGTTTCATCCTATTGGTTATTAATTTCAGTTTCTTTAGTATCAGAAGAATTTATTTAAATTCATTATGGTTTTGAACGTTTTGGCGTTAGAAAAGTTCCTTCAGATCCTTCATTTAAATTATTAACCTTTATTTTGCTTTTATTATTTTTTTTCTTAACTTGATTTAAGGCTTTCATTTTTATAAAATAATTAGCAACGAGGAATATGCCGCCCTAAACAAATTGCCGCCCTTAGCATTAGATTGGCTAATGTTTAATATAGGTGTCGTGTGATAATCACGAGACTAGTGACAGAGAGGTTACATGAGTAGAAAGGGGGTGAAAGCAGTTGTCAGAGAGAAATGGCGAATGTGTGGCTGATGTCTTCTACGTTGTGAAACCTCAAAGTTATATTTCTGTATACATTGTGCAAATTAAAGTAATTTTGTTGACAACAGTATTTCAAGGATTTATTGCACGAACGTTTGTATTGTGAGAACGCCTACAGAAAACACATATGACAAGTAAACCATTTACAATAGGGTACAGCAATTTTCGCTACTACAACAGGAGTAGCTGTCAAATTTGAAGAATCAATTAAGCTAACAGCAGATCCGTGTAGCGTCCTCATGCTATTTGGACCTCTTGGTTTTTTATGTTCATTAGCGTAAGTAAAGAGGAATTTATATCCAATATTGAGTTTTAATTTTTGGCAGAATAATCCTTCATATATTTTATTTCTTTCAGAACTCCTTATTTGCTTTACATTTTATTTTGATAAAAAGCTCCACATTTACTCAAAATTTTCTTTCATATCATAGATGCTAATCAACAACTAGGACTTTGCCGCCCCTAAAAAAAGTTCTGCTGCACGGGGCATTTGCCCCCACCACTGCACCCCCTCGCTACGCCACTGCATGCATGATAGCACATGGATAATTAAAATGGCATATTGACTATTATGATTGTATATAAACGTGTATGATTTTATATGAACATATACATGTGAGGATATACGGACAAATGTGTTAGATGGTAAATAAACATATACGATGCAATATGGACTATCTGTAATTTTTTTGTTGCTGTGAAAATTGACATTAAAAAATAATTTGTGTACATTTTATCAATTTGAAATGTTTATTTTGTCTTTGTTAATTAAAATTCATGTTATAACTTTAAAAAAGATAATTACTATTCTATTTTATGGCAACACCACCTTTAAATATTAAAGAGCCAATTCCATTAATCAAGACCATTACGAAAAACTAATGAATGTACCATAAACCTGTAAGATAAATTATTTATCGATTAGGAGTATATTATTTATCTAATAACGAATTGATATACTATTATAAAGTCTAAGTATTAGATCTACCTATAAAAAATTATTTTGACAATCACCAAAACATTTGCGATGCTTATATAAGAAAGTTTCCGTTCCTGTTTATTTCAATTTTAACGATTTCAAGGTCAAAGTAAAAGAAAAATCAAAGGAATATATTTATTGTGTTTAGAAACAATTTTTTTAATTATTTACAATTTACACACACGGACACAATCACACACACAAGAAATTTTAATATATAAATTTAAGAAATTGAAATGCCTGGTATATTTAATACAAAATAACAAAGCATTGGCAACAAGAAAATAAAATAAAAGTTCATTTTCGAAAATAAATAAACTTGATAATAAATCATAGTGTGTTACAATATAGTATTTTTAAAGATTAAATAAAAGTTCGAATCAAGTAATAATAAAATTTTGAACCTATTGTATAGATGTCATATTTCACTTGTATTTACAGATTATATTTAAATTGCCTACACAGAGCATGCATACAAAAAACAATGTAATATTTGTACATTTTGAGTAAAAAGAATGCAAATATTCCATTTAAAGCAGTAGTTATATTGAACTATAAATCTTTTGAAATGTACATTATGAAAATGTTTCAATTATGCTCACATACTATTAATCTTTAGTAAATATTGATCCAATTTTACCTTGAATAATTGTTATAGCAAAAATAACTAAATAATTCTGGTCCCTTGAGAAGAAAGACCTGAGATGGTGTTGTAAACAAAAATAGTTAATGATGAATAAAATGTAAGATATTAAATGGGACGACTGAAAGGCTTTGTGAACAAAAAGGTATTTGTACAATAAAATGCTGGGGACTTGTATTCCTGGTTATGGGGGCCTTATTGTACGACGTCAGTTTCAGACTGCAGTATTTTTTATATTTTTTTTTGTTTTCGCTTCGCCGAAGACAGACGAGAATAGCCTACGTAAAGGGCTTGAAGGAAGTTGAAATAATGGACTTGTTGGATTGTGTCGTTGAAAAAACATCGGGTGGTGTAAAGCACTGGTAGGGAAAAGGGGTGGGGGGGGGAATTTCATAGCTGCGGAAGCCGAAGCTTGTAAACCGCCTGAGTGTACTGCTCGGGAACAAATTGAGAGAACCTGGGCGTCTAGAGTCTAGAGGATAGGTGTTCTGACTGATTAAAGTGTTAGAGGGCTCCAATGTGATATCGGATTTGATTATACAGTTGCTTGAAATGAAAAAAATTATTAAAATACATTTGATTTAATTTCCATTGAATTTAAACGTTGCAGTCTTAGCGATTCTATATGATTCTGGAACAAGATACTAATATAAAATACCGGACAAAGATACCATTGTAAGATAATACGGTAAGATACCGGAGCAAAATAGTATTGTAAGATACTGGCGCAACATAATATTATAAAATACTGCAGGAAGATACTACATTAAAATTCAGGAGCAAAATAATATTATAAAATACTGGAGTAAGATACTATTATAAAATACTGGAGCAAGATACTATTACAAAATACTGGCTTAAGATACTATTATAAAATGTCTTATTTTTTAATGCCAGTATATTATAAGCCAGATATACGGTCACAGATAAGAACAAACTTTAATTCTGACCAAAGACCAGGAAGGCTGACGAAGATTGGCCAGCAATATAATAGCATTCATTTAATATTGTTTCAATGATGATAACAATATTGGATTAGGTTATATTGACTAACCTACTTGAACAAAAACATATTTGTAAGTGTTCATTTAAGTCAAGCATGAATAAAAATGTCACGGAAGAATTGTCTTATCAAAGTTATCATTGTATCAGGACATACTTAGGGTTAGGGTAAGGTTTAAGGTTATAACGGTTACAAAGTATAGAGCAATGTGAGGAGACAAAAAGAAAGTTTAAAACTTTAAAAAAATAATAATATTTGAGAAAGTTATTTTCAATAAAAATAGTTTCAGAAATTGCTGACCATTTTTTCAAACTGTCAAAGTAAATGTATACTGTTTATCTTTTAACAATGTATTGGAAATAGAATTATAAAATAATCTTAGAGCCTAGAACAAAACATTGATGAAAATGTTACAATTAATTTTTAATATACACATTTTAATAACAAATAAAAGATACACTAAAAATATTAAAAAATGAAGTTAGAGATTAAATCCATTAACACATTATGTTGATTTTGAATGATAATGTGAATTATTTCTGTCATCTATGACGCAATGATCGAATCAGTGTCAACTAGAAGCCCTAACAAATAAAACGTAAATTAAAATTTTTCATGAGGATTAATTACGACGCCCCAAGTTATCGATAATGTAGATTCGCTTGCAACACAAGAGGATGGGGATTCATGAAAAAATATCTGGTAATGATGGCATACAAATAAAGTCTTGGATGTTAAAAAAAATAATCAAGAAAACGAATTAAAATGGGTGAACATTTATTTGGTGGCGGAGGGGGCGAGTAAAACCTTGTTTGAGTTGGTCACGGGTTGTAGTGGAAGCTACGTAACATTTCTTTTGAGACAGGGAAACCCGAACGACGAAGACATTACACTTGGCTTATTGCTTACAAATGTAATCGTTTTTGTATTGGAACATACAGTGGATTAGTCTATTACTCCTAGTAAACCATTTGTACATACATTGGATTAGTCTATTACTCCTGGCAGGGTTGTTAATATTGCAATATTGTATTGGTATTGGTAGTATTGCCAATACTTTTTTAAGTATTGGGACGATATTGCAATACTTCTTGAAATTTGATATAGGTATTGGTATTGCCAATAATTATTTTTGATATTGGTATTGATTTTTAACCAATACTAAAAGCAATATTCAATAAATTCTCTACAACATTGGTTGTGAATAAAGCTGAATATAATAAATTTTTCTTTTCTGTCGCCATCTTGCGAGTGACATTGCCAAACAATTTTTGAATGAGACTGATCAATGAAATGAATGATAATAGAAATCAAATCATATATGATATCTTTGGCAAGATTGACCAGTGACTTACCAAGGCTCGATTAAGGCTTAGGCACTTTAGGCACCGTGCCTAGGGCCTACAAACAAAAATAAGGCCAAACAAAGAAAAATTTTTTTAAAATTTATATAATATTAAATTTGTTGTAATTAGAATTATTTTTAGTAGCGTGAATGCGTCGTTCTATTTCGTTCATAACTTTTCAATGATTGCGCATATTATGGACTGATAGGTAATACTTTCAAGATCTTGATGCCATTTTTTTCTTTGGTCAATATTTTCTTTCCGATTTCCTTTTACAGAATTTCTTGCTTGAAAGTGAGTCAAGTTAATGTTTTGTTTCATCCAATGCCAATGTAGACAGATTTTAGATATAACTCATGAATTTAAATTTTAAACTAAAATTTAATTATTAATAACGGTAAAACTGCTTTATCTGCCGATGTTAATATCCACTGCAATCCACTGACTCGGTCTGACTGTTTTTACTATAGTATGATGTTTAACCGTTTATGTATCATTTGCTTTTCTATGACAGTCATTTGCTGCATTCATCCATTCATTCTCCATCCATCCATTCATTCATTCACAATATGTGTACAGTATACATATTAAAAATCTTGTTGCTTAAGGACGTTAAGGTATGCCGACTTATTTAATATGTTGTCAAAGACTTTTGAATGCTTTGAGGAAAACTGATGAAGCAAGTGTTAACTATTGAACAAAATTTGGTTAAAAATACATTGTCTAAATTAGCCAAAAATGTTTGTTTATCGTTTATCGATGTAAGTGATATAGAGCGATGAATTACGTATTTGCGTTTTATTCGTCGAATGACCCAAATATTGGTATTGGTAAGGCAATAATAAATAAATATTGGTATTGGTATTGCAATACTGGTTTTAAAATTGTATTGGTATTGGTATTGCCAATAGATTTTACAGGCAGTATTGGTATTGGTATTGCCAATAATTTTTTTTAGTATTGTTAACAACCCGGACTCCTGGTAAACTATAAGAACGACAAGGCTAGACGTCTATGTACTGACTAACGGAAGGATCAGTTATTCGACATCCAGCCAGTTAGCATGACCGAATAGTTGCAATACAAGACGATTGACTGAGCCTCCATAGCATTGTCACTAGAAGAATGTGAAGGTGATGAACTACGTTCTACTTTTTGTTCCGACGTCATTACATTTGTTCCGACGTCATTATATTGTTCCAACGGGATTAGTTTTTTTCCGAGGTCGTTTATATAATTTGTTCCGAAATTCACTATATTTATTCCGAATTTAGGCCGTTAAAAGTATTTCTCATTGAGAAAAAGTTCATCGCTCTGATGCTATGCCTCCGACCACAAAAGACTTCAGAAAGTGAAGATGCGTGAAAAGCGAAGTCACAGTAAAGTCTGCATAGAGATAATCCTTTAAATTTAGAAGGACCTGAAATATACGAACTCAACGCTCGTGTTTATTCATAATATAAATGAACATCTTGAAATTACATATTTCATGTGTTTTAAATAATTTGCATACACTGAACGGGATAATGATCCGAAATAAAGGTTCCATTAAAGGCAA
Organism: Ampullaceana balthica; assembly: GCA_944989445.1. NCBI lineage: Eukaryota > Metazoa > Mollusca > Gastropoda > Lymnaeidae > Ampullaceana > Ampullaceana balthica. Next base: position 830,060 of record CALYLW010000006.1, read on the forward strand.
TGAAGGGCATGATTTTAAATATAGCCACAGTACATCTGTGTTGGTAAGACTGATAAATAAAAATTCAGATTATGTCCATAAATATGTAAAGCTTGTTACTAAATTTCAAAGGTAAAAAAACAACATATTTCATTCTCCACGGGAGACACGTTAATGTTAATGTGGATTGATGTGTATATGTTTATATGTGCTTTACAGAATCGATATTAAATATCTAATAAATATTGAAATTTAAAAAAAATTAAATTTCAAATTTTAGAACGTTTGTTAGGTTGTTGAAATAGTTTTTATCAGAGAAACCATTTGTTCATTGAGATTATCTACAAGATATCTCATTTTATTGTACATTTAAAGAGACTTTTATTACTGATCATTGAAATGATCTGTTCAAAGAAATTTGTTGTGATTGTTCAAAGACAAAGACATCTTTTCAAAGACAGAGCTCGTTTAATTGTTTATTTAAATTATTGAAATTATTTATTTAAAGAGAGCAAGTCTGATTGTTCATTTAGCAAATCACGACTTATTTCATGGATTGAATCAAAATGTCAATGTACTTGAGTACACGCAATATTTCATTTAACTAAAAAAGCACACGACGAACAGGCACTCAAGTGTGCTGAAAGTGTAGAGAGACTTACAGTGTTGTAACGTTGTGAAAGAGCGCATCCCTGTTTCAAAATTAAAACAATTTTATCAGAACTCAAAGATCGTTATATTTTTAATGACAGCAAGCCTGAGTGCGTAGAATGTGAAGATAGCCTCGAAAGGGATGTTTACCAGACAGTTTCCACCAGAGTTAATCTAAAAAGTTAGCCTATTGCACACGAAAGTACACGAAACCTTCTTGTTCAACACGCCGGCTACCCCCGTAAACAAAAAGTAGGAGTCAGGGGAAGTCATAAACGTGCTCCCTGGAGATAACTGATCTCACTTTCGTTTAAATGAGTTCAAAAGTGGGTGGTATTACGAATGTTCAGTGCACAAAAAAAAATCTCAAGTCTTATCTGTCTTCTGTTTAAACTTAAAATATTTAGTCACTGTAAAGTTGAACCCATTGACTTTAAAAGAACGAAGAAGTGGGCGTGATCCCACTCAAAAGGTTTGTCGTACAAATGGAAAAGGTTTCATTCACGGGAAGAAAAGTATTCATATTGGCATCTAAAGAATTTAATTGATCGAGTAAAATTTAAGACCATTCTTTAGTCTGACCAAATGCCATGAAGGCCTATTAGGAGTAGACAGTTTGTCTGTCTCGTTAGATCAAAATACACATAAAGCCAGGATAACATAAAAGACAATGAAAAATACCATTGAATCTTGAAGATTTGAGCAGATATAATTTATAAAAGTAAAAAAATAAAAAGGAAATTGAAGATACATGGCTTTCAGATTTTTAGAAGAGTTTCATGAAATCGAATGAGGTGAATATCAACAGAAGGCTATCATTACATCTACATATATTTTAAATATTAAAAAAGATATCACTATAAAGGTTCCTCAAACTAGAGCATTGGAATAAATGAAGTTAGGTTAATGTGCTTTAATTTTTGTCTATATTTTTTCTAATTACTTGTTATCTGAGAAAAGGACAATTAATTAATTCATTGGATATAGATATCAATATCCAAAACAAAATTGTGTGGATAACGAAAATACATTTCTTTTAAATTTTTTAAAGGCACATCAACCATAAAATCCGTCAAGGCTCATAATACAATTGTTTCATCAGTAATTACAACAAAAATTATCATGTAAATTTAGCCATAAATGAAGCACGATGCATTTTTAAGTTTTTGGCAAATATTTGTAATGAATATCATTGGAAATATTCAAACACGAATCCTAACTATCTATCACTTACTTTTTGTGAAATATTCAAACAGGATAGTTTACTGTCTTGATGTGAAGTACGTTATACTACTTGCCAAAGAAGTCTTCACCATCACGAAAAGTGCGTTTTCTCCGGAATCCTTTCTTTATGTATTTTACAAATTCATTTGTATTCAATGAACTAGACTTATATACCATCTATAGTTTTAAAAGATTTTCATTTAAGTGTGTATCATTATTACATAAAATGAAAATTTTGCAAAGCTTATCAAGGCAAAAGAAGCGACATCTCTTCTGGCTTGAGATTTTCGATTGTACTTTCTTTTAAGTGAATTAAAAAACAATTGTGCGGTATTAAGACTTTTACGTGTAAAAACACGTTAGTTCAATCATCTATCTTCTTATTGAACTTAAAATCTTTCATCATTGTAAATTTGAGTTCATTCACTTCATAAATACGAATCAGTGGGAGCGATGCCACTGATGGGGAAAGAATTGTTACAAAAGAACTTTTATTTTTCATTCATCGGGAGAAAAATTTCATGGATTTTAATGTAACTCGCGTATATAAGTACACATTTTTTGTATCTACGATTATAAATAATATTATTTCAGTTACGCAATCATTTTTTTATAACTGAAATAATCAAAGTTCTATAAATATAAAAGAAATTGAGATCTATTAACAAAATCTTATTCAATATTATTTTAGGAATAGTATAAATAATTATTTTGTAATTTAAAGAGTGTCTTTCATTACAGTGGCGAATATTAAAGCAGTAATTTTAAAATATTACGTTATTTTTTAGGAGGTCCAATGTAATCCGATTACAAAATGAGAGCAACGTGTACGTTCTACTTTGAGAACTAAGAAATATCCTCGCCAGCCTAGAGTAGACTGTATATAATACGAGACTATACTTATATCTAATTATTTTTTGAATTTTACAAAGCAAGAATGAATAACTTTCTAGTTATAGATTCGCGTAGAAGCCTATAGGGATGTGTTAGCCCAATTGTGTGTGTGTTTTTCAACCATTCAAAGATCGCTCTATTAGATATTTCACAAACTTGAGCTTGTAAATAAATTGATTTAAGTCGATGTGCTTTCGTAGCCAACGTCATAGATTTTTAAAACCAAGTTTTTCTGGACAAGATTTTCCAAACACTCGAGAAATAATAATGAAGCGCCCTAAATTTCTTCAAATGCTTATATTTCAACATAGCTTCACGGGTGTTAAGTTATTAATTGGTTCAGAAAGCACCCCAAAAAATGTGTTCAGTTCTGCCAGAGGTACCAACTACAGCAATGCCTCCCTGTAAGATTCGCAAACATCTATCTCCTTAGCGACGCCATTAGACTTAGTCAACCATCAAGTAGATTATGTGATAGGACTTGAAATGTACCATCAAGTAGATTATGTGATAGGACTTGAAATGTACCATCAAGTAGATTATGTGATAGGACTTGAAATGTACCATCAAGTAGATTATGTGATAGGACTTGAAATGTACCATCAAGTAGATTATGTGATAGGACTTGAAATGTACCATCAAGTAGATTATGTGATAGGACTTGAAATGTACCATCAAGTAGATTATGTGATAGGACTTGAAATGTACCATCAAGTAGATTATGTGATAGGACTTGAAATGTACCATCAAGTAGATTATGTGATAGGACTTGAAATGTACCATCAAGTAGATTATGTGATAGGACTTGAAATGTACACAATGGACTGGAAGGATATAAAAACTTCCAGCGAGGTAGAAGACAAAGAAGTTGAAGCAAAGCAAGACATTACTACCCCCATCAAGATATTAAGAGTGATTTTTACTTTACTTTGGTCAAAGTTGACAAACAATCTACATTACAACTATCATAAATTAATGATTTAGTACTCGAGGGACAAGCGACTAAGTCGATATATATGTTTGGCCGAGACTCAAATGAGACGGAAATGATATAGTAAAAAATATAATGTGTATGTGGAAGACAATGTCTTGGAAACATTTCATTTTATCGTTAGGGCGTTGGTTTGTGATATATATATTTACAAAAGGAAAATAGGCCAATCAAAAGTTATAATATTACAATATATAACGGGTATTATTTTGAAAATTAATTTATTGTTAAATTAGAAGAAGAAACTACTTAATGTTCAAATGTTGTTTACTAAATTCTTTAGTATTCAAGGCGAATGATAACCCTGTGGTTATATTGACAATAACTGACTGCTACAAAAAACAGACGACAAGCAAGTTATATAAACAAATCTTAACTTACCGCCGTGACGAATGGACGGGTTTTACGAAATGAAAATGTTGCTTTTATTTTTTGTAATTAATTTTTTTTATACGTATTAATGTCATTCTAATTAAGATTTAGGATTAATCCTGGCATTTAAAAAGAGTGTTTTTAATACCAATAGTTTATAAGTCAGATATGGGTACACAGTTAAGAACACACCTTGATTCTGACCAAAGACCAGGAAGGCTGGCGAAGGGTGGCCAGCAATAATCATAGTTGTAATGTATAAATATTGTTTTAATAAAGAAAACAATACTGGATTATGTTATGGACTAAACTTTTTGAGCGAAAACATATCTGTTAGTGGTCATATGAGACAAGCATAGACAAAAATGCCATTGAAGAATTGTGCTTGAAAGTTATCATCGAAACATGACATAGCTAGGGTAAGGCTTAAGGTTGTAATGGTAACAAAAGTATAGAGCATTGTGAGAAGACAAAACGAAAGTTTAAAACTTAAAAAGAATAAGATTTAATAAAGTTATTTTTATTATAAATAGTTTAATGAATATTCTATTTCTGACAATTTATAAAACTGGAAAAGTAAAATATATAACGTTTATCTTTTAATAATCTATTAAATCTTTTTTTTTAAATCTAAGAACTTAGAACAAACAAAGATAAAATGATGAAACTGTTACAATTAATTTTTTTATATACAAATTTTTCATCTCAAATGAAAATTAAAATTTTCGACAGGTTGAAGGGTGAGCATTTGTTTGGTGAAGGGGGAGGGGGCGGCGATTAAAACATTGTTTCAGTCAGTCACGTGGTGTCGCGGAAGCTACGTCATATTAAATTTAAGACGGGGAAACTCGAACGACTAAGAAATTACACGTGGCTTATCGCCAACAAGTGTAATCGTTTTTGCATTGGAACATACAGTGGATTAGTTTATTACTCCTGGTAAACAAGAAAAACAAAAATATTATAGGTCTATGTAGCAGAGTTTTGAACTCAATGTGATCACTAACAAACGGAAGGATCGGTTATTTGATGGCCAGCCAGAGAGCATGATTGAATATTTGCATTACAAGAGGATTTACGTGACCTCAATGCGATGGTTAATAGAAAAATGAAACGGGGATCAAATACGATCTAATTTTTGTTCGACGTCAGTATATTTGCTCCAATGTCATTAACTTTATTTGGCCGTCATTATATTCGTTCCGATTTTATTATTATTGTTCCAACGGCATGACATTTATTCAGAGGTCATTTTATTTATACCGAATTGATGAAGTTAAAAGTATTTCTCATTGAGAACAAAATCATCACTCTGATGCTTGGCCTCCGATTCCCCCAAAGACTAAAGAAAGCGATGATGCATGAAAAGAGAATTCAAAATAAATTCTGCACAAAATCATTCAAATTTAAAGGAACGTTAAATAAACAACAAAAGGACAAACATGGAATAAATGCTAGTGCTCATTCATAGTGTAATTTAATTGATCGAGTAAAATTAAAGACCATTCTTTAGTCTGACCAAATGCCATGAGGGCCTATTATGAGTAGACAGTTTGTCTGTCTCGTTAGATCAAAATACACATAGAGCCAGGCTAAAATAAAAGACAACGAAAAATACCCTTGAATCTTGAAGATTTGAGCAGAAAGTGTTTACAGTAAATAATTTAGAAAAGTAAAAAATGAAGGAAATTGAAGGTACATGGCTTTCAGAATTTTAGAAGAGTTTCACGAAATCAAATGAGGTGAATATCAACAGAAGGCTATCATTACATCTACATATATTTTAAAAATTACAATTAATATAAATACAAGATTTGTTACACATTCTCTTACAAGCCTTTGTTGATATGTTAGCCATATTTTAATTTTTAACATTCAATAAGGAAAACGGACCTTTCAAATATATCACTATAAAGGTTCCTCAAACTAGAGCATTGGAATACATGAAGTCAAGTTAATATGCTTTAATTTTGGTCTAGATTTTTTTCTAATTTCCTGTTATCTAAGAAAAGGACAATTAATTAATTCATAGGATATAGATATCAATGGCCAAAAAAAAATTCGTGGCTAAAGAAGATATATTTCTTTCTATTTTATTTTAAAGCACATCAGCCATATAATCCGTCAAAGCTGCTAGTACAACTGTTTCATCAGCAATAACAACAAAAATTATCATTTACATTTAGCCATGAATGTATCACGATACATTTTTAAGTGTTTGGCAAATATTTGTAATGACGATCATTGGAAATATGCAAACACGAATCCTAACTATCTTGGCTACAAATATTTCATTTTACTTTGGCCATACTTTTTTTCAACCACTTTTTGTGAAATATTCAAACAGGATAGTTTACTGTCTTGATGTGAAGTACGTTATGCTACTTGCCAAAAAAGTCTTCACCATCACGAAAATGGCATTTTCTCCGGAATCCTTTCTTTATGTATTTTACAAATTCATTTTTATTCAATGCACTAGACTGATATACCCTTTAGTTTTAAAAGAGTTTCATTTAAGTGTGTATCATTATTACATAAAATCAAAATTTTGCATAGCTTATCAAGGCAAAAGAAGCGACATCACTTCTTGCTTGAGATTTTCGATTGTACATTCTTTTAAGTGAATTAAAAAAAAATTGTGCGGTAGTAAGACTTTTAAGTGTAAAAACACGTCAGTTCAATCATTTATCTTCTTTAAGGAAATTAAAATCTTTTATCATTGTAAATTTGAGTTCATTCACTTCATAAATACGAATCAGTGGGAGCGATGCCACTCATGGGGAAATAATTGTTACAAAAGAACTTTTATTTTTTAGTCCACGGGATAAAAAATTCATTGATTTTAATGTAACTCGTGTATATAAGTAAACATTTTTGTATCTACGATTATATATAATATTTTTTCAGTTACGCAATCATTTTTTTAATAACTGAAATAATCAAATTTATATAAATATAAAAGACATTGAGCTTTATTATCAAAATCTGATTTAATTTTATTTTACGAATAGTATAAATAATTATTTTTGTAATTTAAAGAGTGTCTTTTGTTACAATGGCGAATAATAAAGCAGTATTTTAAAAAAAATCTCCGTTATTATTTAGGAGGTCCAATGTAATCCGATTACAAAACGAGAGCAATGTGTACGTTTTACTTTGAGAACTAAGACATATCCTCGCCAGCCTAGAGAAGACTATATATAATAAGAGACTTTAATTATATCTAATGATATTTTGAATTTGAGGTGAGGGATAGCCGAGAAGGTCTTCCAGGAAAACCCATGAAGAGCACGAGGCTTGTAGCTGCTGATTTTCTTCCACATGTAGGATATTGAGTAAAACACATTAAGAAGCTCCGCCATTGCTACTGTGATCTTCTACTAACAGTTATATTCAATCGGAGGTAAGAAGGGGGCGTCAATGAGAGGTTAAATCTAAGTTTATATGGGAGATTCAATGAAAGATTTCATCAGAGATTCTTTTGAAGGTTAGATGGGAGCCTAAATGAGAGGTTAAATCGTGGGTTTCCTTGGAGGCTAAATGGGAGGTTTAAATTGCAGGTTCATTGGAATGCTAAATGTGAGTCTTGATGTCATGTTTTGAAAACATTGATTATGTTATATCTCCGTACAACTTTTGTGTGACTTCCATGTTCATTAAACAAAATAAAATACACCGCACATGTAATTTGGTGTGAGGATGGCTATCATTGATATTATTTTTATTATTATATTTATTATAATTATTATTATTATTAATAATATTATTAACAATTAATTCATTTCGTAATATAGCACCTCAATTATAATCGCACTGATTTAATTGTGAAACTGCGGCGGTCCTAACCATGGAGACTCGTATGATTTGCGGGGTGGCACCAAAGTTGTAGCGGGTCATAGTAAGGCAATGCCCCCCCTCCTTGTGAGTTCAACTCCGGCGGAGGCATCTTTGACGTTATGTCCTGGAGGCCCAGGTGGCCACTTCGGAACCGATCGCTTCCGGGGGGTGGGGTTCTCAGCTGTTACGTCCCTTAGGGGGCCAGATAGCTGGCAGGGTCTTCATTCCGGGAAGACCCATGAAGAGCACCAGGTTCGGGGCTTCTGATTTTCTTCCACATGTAGAATCTTCAATTGTGAAACGATGAAAATTATGGTAAGTGACACTGCTCGAAATGATTTTCCAGACTATGAAAAATGAAAGAGTTAACAGGATACAAGACATAATTAGATTCTTTTAATGCGCGAACCTAGACACAAGTACCTAGTTCCAGTATTTGATAGTGTAACAGTGAACATAAATCAAGACCAAAAAAAATGAATCCACTTTGAAATTTAAGAAAAAAATGTAAGGTAGTAAGGTCAGTTTAGAGCATTAAACCTATGATAATTATGTTTTTGAGAATGGTTGTCATTGAATGTATTTAATTTATATTATTTGCACGAGATAAATTTCAATTTAATTATCATAATTATAATCGCAGTGATTTAACTGTGAAAACATGAAACCAAACGACTCCACATGATATTATTTTTCAGATAACGAAAAATGAGAACCACTAGAGCTATTGAAACTATTAGATTCTCATTATACCTGAATGTACATAAAACTACAGAGCTCACGATTTTAATATTATAACATTTCAAATCAAGACACCATAATCAATTTATATGAGATTAAAAAAAACACATTTAAGATTGTAAGATCGGTTTAGAGAATTAATAGCCTATTTGTCATTGATTGTATTTATATTATTGACACGAGATTCATTTCTGTAATACATCGCCACAATTAAAATGGTGCTGATTTAATTGTAAAAAGATTTGTTAAAACAAGCAATCCGCACGAAATTGTTTTTAGTTAATGAAAAGTGAGATCCACGACAGCTATAGAAAATATTAAAATTGTATTTATAGCAGAAAATAGAGCTCGAGTATTGAAAGAGTAACTTAGTAAACAAAACAATACACTAGAATCAATTCAGTTTGAGATTAAAGAAAAAAGCACGTAAGATCGTAAGAGTAGGCGATATACTTTGTACCTTTTAATAACTGGTGCATTCTATATTATCAATGAAGAGTGCGCACTTGTAGTGAAGCATAATATGAATAGGAGAATATTGCATCTTTCTAACGATATTGACACAGTTTTTCTTTAAGACGATTGTATTCGAAAATATGTTTAAGACATTCAATGTTATCCCAAACATTATTTTTTGTCAGAAAAAATAAGATATTCAACAACCAATATTGTCTCAAACAATATGCGGCAAAAATTATGGCTCTTAATAATTTATTTACTATTTTAAAAAAATAAATAAAAAACAATTGTAAAGTGTTTTCCACTAAAGCAGCGGATAATAGTCTCTTCAAATCACACGTTTAACGAAAGGAACACTATGCATATAGTATTATATTAAATATTAAAAATATGTTTTTAAAGACTAACAGGGGCGTAGGAACAGGGGGATGGTACAAAAGCGTAATTTAATAATACTTTCTGTCTTTAAAAATTCCTAAAATTTAAATATCAGAGATCAATAATCTAAACCAATATTGAATGATACAATTAGAAATAAAGATTGGTCAAAGTATCTAGGAGAATATATTAAAATTAACATACAATACAAATTGAGTAACTTACACGTCTACCAGATGGGATCGGGCGGGTAGGTTCTTGTTTGGACCTAAACACAATGGACAAAATCATGTAACTGATACTTTGTTTCATGTTGTAAGAAAAGATTGTAAGATGATTCCGAGAATCGTGGAGCCTAAGGAATTTACATTTAATTCAAATGGAATATAGTTATAATTACGCCAATAGTGTGTGCTGTATAAGATCAGAACTTCATTTTAGTTAAGCAAGACACAAATCTCCATCATTATTTCATAAAGTTAATTTTAATAAAGAGCTAATTAAATCTTTTTAATACATGCATGCTTCAAAAGTAGACAACAGATAAATGGTGTCAAATTTCGATTCATATTCGAACGGTTTCCATGAAAATGATAAGAAGTTATAAGAATTTATTCATAATTTATCAAATCTTTTATTTGCATTGGAAAGTTTGACATTTTCCGTGGAAATGAAATGAATTGTATTATTTAGACACGATTTAAATAAAAAATATGATTCTCTTTTCATGTAACCAAACCAACAAGTATGACCAGGAAAATGTTGACAGTGGAATTAAATAGATTATATTTTTATGTCTGGATTAGTTCAACGTGAAACCAAAGAGTTACGTCATGTGACGTAAGACAAAGCAACTCGTTTTTAGATCTGGCATACAAATAATTCAATAATAAACGGAATAAGCATCTATAAGGGGAAAAATAGATATATATTTACAAATACTTAAGATTTATAAGTCTGAGGCAGCTTTTTCATGACTTGTGAAATTTAAACCAAAGCAAATATAATCTTTGTTAACTTCTATATAAAGAGATTTAACTTTTCTTTTCTTTTTTTGAATCTCGAATTCTAAAGTAATGAAGGAAAAGATGAATTTTAAGAATTTTAAAACAAATAAATAATACTAGACGCCCCGCGGCGTAGCATACGCCGCAGACTTGCTCATGGAGAGTTCTTTTACCCCTTTAATGCACTTTTTTAGGGCGCCTACGGCGCTGACCTTTTTCAAAAGCCCAACGAACTTGTCCTTGTTTGATCAATACGAAATATTAAACTTTCTGAAATGCACTCAAAGTATTTTATAATAGGGGTTCCCTTTTCCAAAATTAAAATATCAGCGAAAACAATGATGTCATATAATTTTTTTTAAAGCGCATATTTAATTTGCACACCTTTTGATGCATTGGTGCAGTAATTTGGTGCGCTGCTTTCTAAAATTAGTATCTGTTGCACATGCAGCTTATTGTTGCCTCGCAGGGTCCGACCACGAAGAGATTTATTATATACTAGGGGCAAGTACCCGGCTTTCCCGGGTTTAACAACAACAGCAACAACAACAGGAACAAAACAACAAAAACAAACAACAACAAAACAACAACAAACAACAAGTACAACAACAACAACAACAGCAACAACGACAAAAACAACAACAGAAACAGCAACAAAACAACAAAAACAAAACAACAACAAAAACAACAAAACAACAACAAAGCAACAACAACAAAACAACAACTACAACAGCAACAACAACAAAGCAACAACAACATGAAAGACATTGTCGTCGCAGGGCAAGGGATGTGGACAACAACAACAACAGCAAAAACAACACAAAAGCAACAACAACAACAAACAAAACAACAACAAAAACATCAACAACAAAACAACAACAAAACAACAACAAAGAAACAACAACAAAAGAATTATTTTATGGCGATAATCGCTTTCTTGTTAATCTCGACACCAAAATGTTTATTAATTTGCGTCATTATTTTACGTCTTAATTTTCAATAATTTTTATTTTATATAGCTCATATAGGGAAAAACTACATTTTGGGCCCCCGGGCCCCAGTATCTTATATATATGGAACGAAACCTGTTTAATAACCTTTCCGGTATAATTTTGTGTACGTGTACCAAATTTCACGTTATTTGGTTGTCTGGATCTTGAGTTATTAGGGAACAGACAGACAACCAGACAGACAACAAATGCGTCTTATATGTATATACTAGGGGCAAGTACCCGGCTTCTCCCGGGTTTAACAACAACAGCAACAACAACAAAAACAACAACAGCAACAAAACAACAAAAACAAAACAACAACAACTACAACAACAACAGCAACAACAACAAAGCAACAACAACAAAACAACAACTACAACAACAACAGCAACAACAACAGCAACAACGACAAAACCAACAACAGAAACAGCAACAGCAACAAAATCAACAACAAAACAACAATAAAACAACAACAACAACAACAGCAACAACAACGAAGCAACAACAACAAAACAACAACTACAACAGCAACAACAACAAAGCAACAACAACAATAAGGACATTGTCGTTGCAGGGCAAGGGATGTGGACAACAACAACAACAGCAAAAACAACACAAAAGCAACAACAGTAACAGCAACAACAACAGCAACAACAACAGCAACAACAACAGCAACAACAACAGCAACAACAACAAAAACAACAACAGCAACAACAACAAAAACAAAACAACAACAAAAAAATCAACAACAAAACAACAACAAAACAACAACTACAACAACAACAGCAACAACAACAAAGCAACAACAACAAAACAACAACTACAACAACAAAAGCAACAACAAAAGCAACAACAACAAAGCAACAACAACAAATTTATTTTATGGCGATAATCGCCTTCTTGTTAATCTCGACACCAAAATGTTTATTATTTTGCGTCATTATTATACGTCTTAATTTTCAATAATTGTGATTTTATATAGCTCATCTAAGGAAAAATTACATTTTGGGCCCCCGGCCCCCAGTATCTTATATATATGGAACGAAACCTGTTTAATAACCTTTCCGGTATAATTTTGAGTACGTGTACCAAATTTCACATTATTTGGTTGTCTGGATCTTGAGTTGTTAGGGAACAGACAGACAACCAGACAACAAATGCATCTTATATATATAGAGATATAAAGATACTAGGGGCAAGTACCCGGCTTCTCCCGGGTTTAACAACAACAGCAACAACAACAAAAACAACAACAGCAACAACGACAAAAACAACAACAGAAACAGCAACAGCAACAAAACAACAAAAACAAAACAACAACAAAAACAACAAAATCAACAACAAAACAACAACAAAACAAAAACTACAACAGCAACAACAACAAAGCAACAACAACATGAAGGACATTGACGTCGCATTGCAAGGGATGTGGACAACAACAACAACAGCAAAAACAACACAAAAGTAACAACAGCAACAACAGCAACAACAACAAAAACAACACAAAAGCAACAACAACAACAACAACAAAAACAACAAGAGCAACAACAACAAAAACAAAACAACAACAAAAACATCAACAACAACACAATAACAAAGCAACAACAAAACAACAACAAAACAACAACTACAACAACAACAGCAACAACAACAAAGCAACAACAACAAAACGACAACAAAAGCAACAACAACAAAGCAACAACAACAAAAAAATTATTTTATGGCGATAATCGCCTTCTTGTTAATCTCGACACCAAAATGTTTATTAATTTGCGTCATTATTTGACGTCTTAATTTTCAATAATTTTTATTTTATATAGCTCATATAGGGAAAAACTACATTTTGGGCCCCCGGGTCCAGTATCTTATATATAAGGAACGAAACCTGTTTAATAACCTTTCCGGTATAATTTTGTGTACGTGTACCAAATTTCACGTTATTTGGTTGTCTGGATCTTGAGTTATTAGGGAACAGACAGACAGACATCCAGACAACAAATGCGGCTTATATATATAGAGACTAGGGGCAAGTACCCGGCCATGCCCGGGTTTAACAACAACAGCAACAACAACAAAAACAACAACAGCAACAAAACAACAAAAACAAACAACAAAAACAAAACAACAACAAACAACAACTACAACAACAACAGCAACAACAACAAAGCAACAACAACAAAGCAACAACAACAAAACAACAACTACAACAACCACAGCAACAACAACAGCAACAACGACAAAAACAACAACAGAAACAGCAACAGCAACAAAACAACAAAAACAAAACAACAACAAAAACAACAAAATTAACAACAAAACAACAACAAAACAACTACAACAACAACAGCAACAACAACAAAGCAACAACAACAAAACAACAACTACAACAGCAACAACAACAAAGCAACAACAACATGAAGGGCATTGTCGTCGCAGGGCAAGGGATGTGGACAACAACAACAACAGCAAAAACAACACAAAAGCAACAACAGCAAAAGCAACAACAACAGAAACAACAACAGCAACAACAACAAAGCAACAACAACAAAACATTTATTTTATGGCGATAATCGCCTTCTTGTTAATCTCGACACCAAAATGTTTATTATTTTGCGTCATTATTTTACGTCTTAATTTTCAATAATTTTTATTTTATATAGCTCATATAAGGAAAAATTACATTTTGGGCCCCCGGCCCCCAGTATCTTATATATATGGAACGAAACCTGTTTAATAACCTTTCCGGTATAATTTTGTGTACGTGTACCAAATTTCACGTTATTTGGTTGTCTGGATCTTGAGTTATTAGGGAACAGACAGACAGACATCCAGACAACAAATGCGGCTTATATATAGAGAGATATTTACGCTCAATTATCCCTGATGCCTAACGCTAAGGGACCTCACTCTGCATTTTTAAAATTTTGTGTTGAGTGCTGTTTGGTTCAAATAGTTATTATTTGGTGCATTAATTTGGTGCGCTGCTTTCTAAAATTTCTCGCCGTAAAAAGATATATAACCTCATTATTCGAGCTCATATTTTAATTTTGGAAAATGGAACGATGTAAAAAGAGGATTTGAGGATTGTTAATAATAAAATACGTTGTGTACATTTCAGGAAGTTTAATATTTCGTATTTATCAAACAATGATAAGTTACTTGGGCTTTTGACAAAAAAAGTGGACGCCGTAGGCACCCTACAGTCCCTATTATAAAATACTTTGTTTACATTTCAGGAATATTTCGTATTTATCATACAAAGATAAGTTACTTGGGCTTTTGAAAAAGGTCGTCGCCGTAGGCGCCCTAAAAATAGTGGGCACCGCAGCACAACCTAGTATATATATATAATAGCCAAAGTCTTTAGCTCATTCCATAACGCTGAAGGACACAGTGCAACAGTCCTTAGCAGTTAAAAAGAAAATTACTTTTTAAAAAGTAAAAATCATAATCATTTATGTTTCGAGATTAACAGAGCTTGTGGTGTTGTTTCTCACTGTAAAATATTATATGACGTCAATTACCCAAAGTGTTATAAAATACTTTGTGTACGTTTCAAAATTTTTATTATTTCTTATTTATCAAACAAGGATAATAAGTACTTGGGCTTTAAAAAAAAATAATTTTAGCATGTGTGATTGTTCATAGAAAATATATTTTGATTTCGAATTAAAATTGTATATTTAAAAAGAGCGTGTGTGATTCTTCATTCAACACCGCACTAAATATTTCATGAATGGAAATAAAATTTCAATGCATGCACTTGAGTACAAGCAATATTTCATTATACAAAAAATACACACGTCACTTCGGTACACAAGAGTACATTAAATGTACAGAGAATTATAGAACTTTACGGCTGTAAGAAAGCACATAGCAGTTTAAGCAAGAACGATTTTAGTATCAGAACACAAAGATCATCAGAACACAAAGATCGTCAGAACACAAAATCATCAGAACACAAAGATAATCAGAACACAAAGACCATCAGAACAAAAAGATCATTCTATTTTCATTGACAGCGTCCCTAAGTATGTAGGCATGGGCCATGGCCACGGATGGTGCTTTTTACGATAATTGTTTGTCAGAGATTATCTACATAGATTAATGTACTTGAAATTACACGAAAAATAGCGTTCACCATGCAAGCTACTACCGTAAACACAATAGTGAACTAAGGTAAGTGATATTTGTGCTTTCTTTAGATATTTGATTCCATTTGATATTTGACGTTTGATCTCAGGTGAATTGAAAAGTGGGCGGTATTAGGAATCTACAGAGTAAAAAAATCTCCCAAGTTTTATTTATCTTCTCCTTCAACTAAAAAATTGTTCATCACTGTAAATTGAGTTCAATTTATTAAAAGAACGAAGAAGTGGGCGTGATGCCACTCAAGAACAAATAATAGACACCACCACAGTAATTTGTAGTGAGGATGGCTGTTATTGAATGTATTATTATTTTAAAAACGAGATTCATTTCTTAGTAAAATCACCACAATTATAATCGCTCTGACTTAACCGTGAAACAAAGAAAATAAAGCGGCACCACACGAAATTATTTTTTAGGAAACGAAAAATAACGATGAAACAATACAAGAAATAATTAGATTCTTTGTATTCGCGAACCTAGATACAATTACAGAAGTCAAGTATTTGATAGTGTAACTTTGTACACAAACAAAAACACAATAATAAATTCACTCTTGCGAGATTTAAAAAAAAGCAAGATAGTAAGTAAGGTCGAATTATATAATTAATACCCAATGATAACTAGAGCTTGAGAATGGCTGTCATTGATTGTATTTATATTTTAGACACGAGATTCATTTCTTAATATATCACCACAATTATAATCGCACTGATTTAACTGTCAAACAATGAAAATATATCGACTCCGCACGAAATTATTTTCCAGAAAACGAAAAATGAGAGAGTTAATATGATACAAGACATCATTTGATTCTTTTTATCCGCGAACCTAGACACAAGTACACAGTTCCAGTATTTGATAATGTAACAGTGAAAACAAATCCTGACACAATAATCAATCCACTTAAAGATTTAAAAAAACAACAAGAAAACAACAACAAACAAACAAGTAATATAGTAAGGTCAGTTAGAGAATGAATACCCTTTGATAACTAGTTTTTGAGAATGTCTGTCATTGTTTGTATTCATATTATTATCACGAGATACATTTCGAATATATTTTCCATAATAATAATCATACTGATCTAACTGTGTAAAGATAAAAACAAACGACTCCGAACGATATTATTTTTCAGACAACTAAAAGTGAGAACCACTAGAGCTATTGAAAATTATTAGATTCTTATTAGACCTAAATGCACATAAAACTACAGAGCTCACGATTTTAATATTATAAAATTTCACATGGAGACACCATAATCAATTTACTTTGAGATTTAAAAAAAAACAAGTAGGATCCACAGGTCGGTTTAGAGCAGAGGTTCCCAACCCCATACCCATACCCCATACAACGATTCGTACGTGCCCGCCATTATTCAACAGAGACATAATTTTTTTCATGAACATGATTAAGAAATGTGAATATTTTTTAAAAATTTGTTAGAGTTTTAAATTTTTTTGAGTGCCTAGGTTTATTAAATACGTTCGTATGTTTGCGATATTGTATGTATGAGTGGTTCCTTTGCTGACAGTACTTGTCGCAACTTGTCTAGCGGCGAGCCAAAAAACACTCTTCACGCTAGCCTGTAACAGGGAGTGCTATTTGCACATCGCTCCTTGTAAACGCGGAAAACTCGAAGTGAACGAACGCCACGAACTGAGCCGATGAACGCAGAAGGTGCCAAAACACGTGGTACATGACTCTGATTGCATCGGCAATCACCGGCTCACTTTGGGTTTTCGGTGTGTACAATGAATGATGTGCAAATAGCATTCCCCGCCTGGAACCGCGTAGTTGTCATTGTGATTGCGAGAGTTAGCTAGGAGACATCTTCGTCTGACGAAAGACGAATTAGGCGTTCGATGTTCCTTCCGAAAATTTAAACAGATTAAAGTGAGCCGCGCAATCTATTATATTAATAAGCGACAATCTATTATGATTGTGGGGATAGTTATAATCCTTGTTATAAAAAATGTATGCATGTAATGTAGAACAGACTTGCGCTATAACATTGATATTATATTGTAGTTCAATCACTATTTATTTTTTTATTTTCTTAGCCCGAAAATGAATGGACCGAGCAAAAGACAACAAACCTATAATTTTAGCACTAACTGGAAGGAATCATATTGTTTTGTTTATTTGAAAATAAATGCGATTGTTTGTTGTGTGGTTGCAGCATTGCAGTGCCGAAAAAACATAATGTTGAACGACACTTTCAGACAATTCATGCCACTTTTGATGTGAATTATCTACTTAAATATGAACTAAGAAAGAAAAAATTGTTCAACTAAAATCAAGTCTAACTGCACAACAGACTGTTTTCACTAGACATGTGGGAAATTTTATTTTTAAAAAAGGCCACCATTGCTTCTTTCCAAAATTTATCACATGGTCGCAAAAAAATAAGAAACCTTTCATTGATGGTGAGTTGTTTAAGGAACTATTTTTGACTGGTGCCGACTTTTTGTTTGATGGATTTTCTAAGAAACGTGAAACTGTCTCAGCAATACAAGACTTACAGTTGTCAAATAACACTGTCACAAGAAGAATACATGCAATTTAAACAGACATACAAACTCAGTTAAAGATGGAATGGGAAATAAGTGACTGGTTCTCGCTACAATTTGTCGAGTCAACAGATATATCAGACACCGCACAGTTAGCAGTTATGGTGAGAATGGTATATAGTAACTTCACAATAAAAGAGGATATCTTGCAAATATTACCTAAGAAAGGACAGATAAGGGATGAGGGTATTTATAATACATTCAGGACACACGCCAAGTAAATAAATATACCTTTGCACAAGTTGTCTGCGATAACCTCCGATGGGGCACCAGCAGTGGTAGATAAAAACAAAGAATGTATTGCCCTCTTCAAGAAGAATGAATCATTTTCAAACTTTATGTTCTACCACTGTATTATCCACCAGGAAGCTATGTGTTGTAAAATATTGCCATTTGGACACGTTATGAAAACAATTACAAAAATAATCAATTCTATTCAAGCAGCTCCTTTGCAACACCGACTTTTCAAGGTCCTGTTAGAAGATAATGAAGATAAAGAACATGATTTTATTTTGCATACTGAAATACGTTGGTTTCAGTAAAGGAAAGGCTCTTACAAGATTTGTGAGTTTAATTAAAGAAATAAAAACATTTATTAACGATAAAAAGGAAAAATATGATGAACGAGCTGACTCTCGCTGGCTGATTGATTTGGGATTTCGCACAGACATCATGGAAAAATTGAATTCCTTAAATTTGGAGTTGCAGGAGACAGACAAAAACATAGCTGAAATAATAAGCTCTGTAACGTCATTTAAAGCTAAATTGGATTTGTTGATATCTGCAGCTCAATTCTCTCGTGAATTTCCCAAATATGAAGAAAATGCTAGGTAACAATGAATTAAACGGGTCATTATTTATTAAGCATCTTCAAGTGTTAAAAACGGTTTGAAGAGAGATTTTTGCAGTTTACACACATCGAGCCTATTCTTTCCTTCTGCATCATGTATCAATCCTTTTACTTGCCAAATAAATTTAATGGAAATAGCCTCATGTATTGCAGACTTTTTTCAAGTAAGACAGAAGAACTAGAGTTAGAAATTTGGACCTTAAGAATGATATTTTGCTAAAATCTGTAATATCAGAGGACTTTTGGATACGGTGAACAGAGAAAGGTTCCCATTTTTGAAAAAGCTGCATATAAAATTGAGTAATTTTTCGGTTCGACATATGTATGCGAATCATTGTTTTCAAACATGAACTTAATAAAATCAAGATATAGATCTCGACTCACCGATGAGCATCTTTATTATTGTTTTCTAACAGGATTATTGTCACACTCTCCTAATTATGAGGAACTGGCCAATGATATGCAATGCCAAAGATCACATTGACATATTTTTAAAAAAAATGTTTTCTTTATATTTGTGATTTTGTTTACTTTGTTTACATTTTTTAAAAATACATTTCTCTGTGTATATGCAATTTGAATAACAATCGTATTATTTGGAAACATTTTGTCTATTACTATTAATAAATTTTGAATATAAGAAAATAAATTCTGGGAAAATTAAAAGTTATGGAAGGAGTTTGTCAATTAAAAATAGGTGTGTCCAGCCTCCCTACCAATATTGTAGAATGTGCTCTAGAGCACTAAAGGTTGGAAACCCCTGAACTAGAGCCATGAAACGAGAACGATTGAACGAGAGCCATTGAATAAGAGTCATTAAACGAGAGTCATTGAACGAGAGTCATTGAACGAGAGTCATTGAACGAGAGTCATTGAACGAGAGTCATTGAACCAGAGTTTGTCAATGGAAGGTTTGAAGAGTTTGTCAATGGAAGGTTTGAAGAGTTTGTCAATGGAAGGTTTGAAGAGTTTGTCAATGGAAGGTTTGAAGAGTTTGTCAATGGAAAGTTTGAAGAGTTTGTCAATGGAAGGTTTGAAGAGTTTGTCAATGGAAGGTTTGAAGAGTTTGTCAATGGAAGGTTTGAAGAGTTTGTCAAGGGGAGGTTTGAAGAGTTTGTCAATGGAAGGTTTGAAGAGTTTGTCAATGGAAGGTTTGAAGAGTTTGTCAATGGAAGGTTTGAAGAGTTTGTCAATGGAAGGTTTGAAGAGTTTGTCTAGGGAAGGTTTGAAGAGTTTGTCAATGGAAGGTTTGAAGAGTTTGTCAATGGAAGGTTTGAAGAGTTTGTCAATGGACGGTTTGAAGAGTCTGTCAATGGAAGGTTTGAAGAGTTTGTCAATGGAAGTTTTGAAGAATTTGTCAATGGAAGGTTTGAAGAGTTTGTCATTGGAAGGTTTGAAGAGTTTGTCAATGCAAGGTTTGAAGAGTTTGTCAATGGAAGGTTTGAAGACTTTGTCAATGGAAGGTTTGAAGATTTTGTCAATGGAAGGTTTGAAGAGTTTGTCAATTGAAGGTTTGAAGAGTTTGTAAATGGAAGGTTTGAAGAGTTTGTCAATGGAAGGTTTGAAGAGTTTGTCAATGGAAGGTTTGAAGAGTTTGTCAATAGAAGGTTTGAAGAGTTTGTCAATGGAAGGTTTGAAGAGTTTGTCAATGGAAGGTTTGCGGAGTTTGTCAATGGAAGGTTTGCGAGAATTTTCGATGTTTTGTTATATCGGAGGTCAGATTGGAGGTTCTTTGAGATGTTAAAATGACAACTTTCTAAATAATTCTTTATTTTATACTTTCATACTTTTGTTTTCTTTTTTATTCTTTTTTTTGTTTGGCTGCTAGTTTCGTAAATTAAATTTAAGTCCCCTGCGTCTCTATGTATTATGTTCTGAGATTAGTAGTCGTCAATTGGATTTTTTTTGTACGTCACGAGTTATGTTTCTCAAATTATCGCCAAAATGGGTATACTACTGATATTTTGGTCGAACGATTTTAAACAAAACAAAATGATTGTGATATTCGTGACTCGGCATGAAATGATTTTCCGGCCAACAACGAAATGGAGAACCATGAAAAGGTTAAACTCTTCTAGATTCTTCTGAGTGAATCTAGACACGATTGTAAAACTCAAGAAGGTGATTTGTTTATCAGCGTACACAAATCGAAAGACAATCGATTTAATTCTCTCTTAAAATTTAAACCAAACAATAATAATTGCTTATTAATAATAATATCGAGTTAGACTGTCATAGTCACTGTCAATATCGAGTTAGACTGTCATAGTCACTGTCAATATCGAGTTAGACTGTCATAGTTACTGTCAATATCGAGTTAGACTGTCATAGTCACTGTCAATATCGAGTTAGACTGTCATAGTCACTGTCAATATCGAGTTAGACTGTCATAGTCGCTGTCAATATCGAGTTAGACTGTCATAGTCACTGTCAATATCGAGTTAGACTGTCATAGTCACTGTCAATATCGAGTTAGACTGTCATAGTCACTGTCAATATCGAGTTAGACTGTCATAGTCACTGTCAATATCGAGTTAGACTGTCATAGTCGCTGTCAATATCGAGTTAGACTGTCATAGTAACTGTCAATATCGAGTTAGACTGTCATAGTCACTGTCAATATCGAGTTAGACTGTCATAGCCACTGTCAATATCGAGTTAGACTGTCATAGCCACTGTCAATATCGAGTTAGACTGTCATAGTCACTGTCAATATCGAGTTAGACTGTCATAGTCGCTGTCAATATCGAGTTAGACTGTCATAGTAACTGTCAATATCGAGTTAGACTGTCATAGTCACTGTCAATATCGAGTTAGACTGTCATAGCCACTGTCAATATCGAGTTAGACTGTAATAGCCACTGTCAATATCGAGTTAGACTGTCATAGCCACTGTCAATATCGAGTTAGACTATCATAGTCACTGTCAATATCGAGTTAGACTGTCATAGTCACTGTCAATATCGAGTTAGACTGTCATAGTCACTGTCAATATCGAGTTAGACTGTCATAGTCACTGTCAATATCGAGTTAGACTGTCATAGTCACTGTCAATATCGAGTTAGACTGTCATAGTCACTGTCAATATCGAGTTAGACTGTCATAGTCACTGTCAATATTGAGTTAGACTGTCATAGCCACTGTCAATCGAGGCGAAATTTTGGCGAGGTAAAGTTAAAAAACTTCTGTCTAAGCTTAACATTAAAAAATTCTCTTGTTTTTCTATGACAATTTACACAGTTTTCATTTTAAACTAGCGTATTCGAACTAATGAGTTATGTATTCAATAACGCAACAGATGTCACCGCAGACCAAGATTAGAAAAGTTGACAATAGGTCTGGGAAACCGTATAAGCAGTCGAATCGCCTAACTGTCAAATAATACGTCAACAAAAGAGGACGATTCAAACAGGGCGAGAGAAGGGTGGCGGCCTGTCGCAAGGAGAGAACCAATCAATTCATGTAGGGGACAAAGTCCTGCTGTCCGACATTGTAACTCATAAAAGACATTATATGAGAATATTTATTGAGACTCATTGGCTTCCAGAAGTTTAAATAGGCAGTCGGCGGTCTATGGCTTTTGAAGTTAAGAAGAAATTGAATGTTTTTTTTTGGTGTGTTTGTACAAATATTTTTCGTGATGTAATATTTCTTTCGTCATGATGGTGTTAAACATGTTGTTGTTCCTTTATTTTTTTTATTTGCGTGTCGATTTTAGATTTATTATGATATGATGAATTAAGGTGGTACAGATTGAAACACATTTGTTATTCCTTTGTTTTGGGTATGTCAAATTATAAAAGTAAATGAGCAGTTCGATGCTGAGCCTACATTCCGATGATGAAGTACAACTTGATTAAATTGTGTTTCTGGTAGCATTACTCTTTGGAAATATTTTATCAATTGTTGTTGTTGATGTATTTAATTCTTTATTGGAATGATGACCATGATTTTCTACCATGATTTTTTTAACTTATGTTATATGTAATTCATTAATTACCATGCGTATTTCTTTTCCCTCGTCTACTTACTACATTGTTACATTAAGCTTAGGTATAAACATGTTCGCATTCATAATTTCAATGGTTTTCTATGGGTCAATGTTAACTATGGTTATGCTCTTAAGGCGAACTAAGGATTTTACATTATTTATGAGATTGATGAGATAACTATTTTGTTTTAGTTGTGTAATGGTATTTCTTGAATTTTTAGAATGATGAAATGATTTAAGTGTGTTTAGCTTCTTATGCTCTTACCTGATTTATGATGATGAAATAGCTATTGGTGTTTTGTTTGTGTAATGCTATTAAATGAACAACGATAATGATGAAATGAGTAATTGAGCTTTGTTTGCCTAATGCTAATGCCCTATTTATGAAAATGATTAATTGATTATTTTTGCTTTGTTTGTCTTATGCTTTTAACCGAGTAATGATGATGATTGTTCATTCAACGTTGCCCTAAGGATTTCATGGTTGGAATGGAACTTAAAATACATGTACTTGAATACACGCAATATTTCATTAAACCGAATGTGCACACGTCACACGGGTACACCAGAGAAGAAATAGTGTAGAGTGATGTACCCTTGTAAAAGAGCACATCACTGTTATCAAACAAGAAACTTGTATCAGAATACAAAGAGAATTCTACTTAAAATGACAGCAAGCTAGAGTACGTAGACTGTGAAGATAGCCATGAAATATTCTGTTTACAACATAATCTTTGCAATAGCTTCTCTATAAAATTAATCCACACAGTTTATTTCTTGTACACGAAAGTAAACGAAACATAATGTTCGCCAAGCGGGGTATATCCATACAGAACAGAGGTAGCCGAGGGAAGCGATTATTGTGATCTACGGAGATATTGGATCGCACTTGCTTTTAAGTTAACTGAAAAGTAGTTGATATTACGAATTTTTAGAGTTTAAAAAAATCCCAATTTTAATCTATCTTCTATTTGGATATAAAATATTACATCACTGTGAAGTTGAGTTTATCGACTTTAAAAGAATGAAGAAGTGGGCGTTTACCCACTCAAAAAGAATTTCTATAGCCGTAAAAGCATTCTCATTCAGGGGGAGAAGAAATTTCCTATTGGTATATCAAATCATTTAATTGATCGAGTAAAGCTAAAGACCATTCTTTAGTCCGACTAAATACCATGAAGGCCGATTACAAGCTGACAGCTTGGCTGTCTCGTTAGATCAAAATACACAAAGAGACTAGCTCAGAGTAAAGACAAACAAAAAATACTCTTAAAACAGAAATATTAGAGCCCAAAGTTTCGACCCGAATATTTTGCGCATTATATAATTTTTTATATTGATTTTTTATTCCATTAAATTCATTAAAATGAAATTCCATGTAGCTTTTAAAGTTTTTATAAGTGTCTTTGTAAAAAAATTAAAGACTTTTTAATTAATGCGATAACCTTACTTTCTTGATGACTGCTATTCATGTCTAAAATTTAAGACTTCCGAGACATATTATCTCAAGTTAGGAAAACACGTCAATCAGTTTAGTTACGCCCCAACCTCTAATAATATCATTTAGCAGCACATGAATCGGCGATGGAGAAGTTACAGGGACGTTCAAAATGGGACCACGTCATTGTTGTTTGAGATACGATCCATGACCAATGGTAAAGATTGGAGGCACGATTAGAAAAAAACAAATAAAGAAGATTTTATTTTTTGTGACGTGGATTTTGTGTTAATTGACCAAGTTATTGCGTCGAAGTCTTTCTTTACATAAGTAAACAAGTTATTATAAACTAGACAAATTCAGTTGTTTAGACATAGTAATATATAACAATGATGAAGTGAGTTTACTTGCATCAACAAAGGACTGGACATTCATAACTGGAGAATATTCGAAACTGACAAGAATAACACCATTAGTTAAATCATTAAACCTTGAAACACTAGAGGATAGAAGAACCAAAAGCAAAGTAGTAATCATACATAAAGCAATTAATTCTAATTTAGAAATACAACACAAAGATAACTTAATACAACCCTCAAATAGACATAAGGATAAAAACACCTTTCTTATTCCGTATGCAAGAACAAACACATACAAGTTTTCCTTCTTCCCGTCCGGAATTCGGGCGTGGAATGGGTTGCCTGAAGAATCCAGGAAAACCAACACTTTATCAACATTTAAATCTCTAATAAAAATGCAGGACTAAACACAAACCATAGATAAGCGTAGGACGCAATAATCTTCTGTATAGAAGGAGCGTCTGTAAACAGATAAGATAAGACTCTTTTTCGACCTTATATATAAAATTGATGAAGTTAGTCTTTTTGTTGTTTTAAAAATAAAAATAATTGAGTCTTTTAAGTCAATTACAAATTAAATAGATGAAGTAATTTATGTTTGACATTTTTATGATATATAAGTAATAAGTCTTTTAAATGTCTTTATAAGATTGAATGGGTGAGATTTAAAAAAAATTTTTTTTTAATATTATTCAAAATAACAATGATGACGCTAGTCTTTTGTGATATTCTTATAAATAACAAGGTTTTTTTTTGACGTTTTAGAAAAAAGTTTAGGAAGTGAGTATTGCACATAGTTATAAATAACTAGAGTTCTTTAGGCTTAGATCTCTTCATAGAACCATTGAACTTGAGCTAAACGAAATAAGCACCCTAATTTTGTAGTGTTGTTCTTGTAAGTGGTCGTCTGGTGACAGTATTTTCTCTTGTATTTGTGAATAATTCTGAAAAAAAAGTTCAATTTCAAATTCCCATCATGTCGTCTTGGTTACCACTGTTTACGATGTGAAGAGAGTAAAATGACAATAGAAGTTATTAGCGGATGTGAACTGAAGGAAGAGTAAGCTTGAAAATTTCTTCAAGCATTAACAGCGTAATTTCCGGGTTAGTGTTGCTTTAAGTTAATGTAGTGACTGTTTAAAAAAAATTGTGTAACATAATGAAAGATAAAAGACGTTGTTTGTTTTTATAAATAAACCAAAAAGTGATGAGACGATTAAGGTTTGATTTATATAAATAGGTAATAAAGGTTTGTTTTATAAATTAGAAATTGGTTTTTTGATAAGGTGGGAACATACATGTTTGTTCCATTGCAGTAACAATATTTTTCGAGTAACAAAGATCTTTTTATTTAAATACTTCAAGATTTAAATTAAATGTAATCAAACGCCGAATTACAAAAAAATTTTGTGTTTATTCAAGTCTCTTTTTCTGTCAAAATTTGATTCAATAATGAAATAAAGATAAAAATATTTATTAACAAAAATTCTTCCCTTTGGGTTCAGGGGCCAGATAGCTGGGAGGGTCTTCCAGGAAGACCCATGAAGAGCATTAGGCTCGGGGCTTCTGATTTTCTTCCCCATTTAGGCCATTCACAAAAATTAATCTCACTAAGTAAGTTATGTACATACGACAAGCGTTCGAATTTAACGGACGCTAAACAAACATCGAAAAACTCACCAAAAATCAGTATATGTTTGTTGAATTTTTAGGATTATACCTAGAAATATATTTTTTCATGAAAAATTTAATTAATTTTGAATTTAATTGAAAATTTCACCGAGAATCTTAAGCATTTTTTTCTTTAAGTACTCTCTGCTGTGCAAACATTTACCGTTTGTTTGTATTGGTGCTTGTTTTGTCGACAATTTCACATTGCGATGCTGTTATTTAAAATTTTGATTAGTGCAAATTTTTAAACGCAGTCTTGCTTTAACAACAATATTCTCGAAGATTTTAAACTATTGCGTGGGTTTTCACATATGTTTAAATTGGATTGTTACTTATTTCAGACGTTGTATTTACAATTTTTTTTTCTTATAAACGGATTGACACACCTGTTTGCTTTAGTAATTAGATGGTGAACACGGCGATATGGGAATGATACATCTCGTGAAGAAGAGATTTTCGTATAAAGAGACCGAAATTTGTTGTCGCCAACTGCAGATGAAGTTTCGTGGTTAAAATTTCGCCTCACTCACTTGTTCTGTAAGGCCACTGGTCGTCTTTGAATAATTATACTAAATTGTACGCTGTAAATTAATTTTTGATGTAATATTTGAAGGGATCAACGATATACTAGGTTATAAGTCGTAAAGAATTTAGAACAATAGATGTAAATGTAATAAATTTTCTTTATATAGAATTTAAGTTGAAAACAGATTCCAGGCAAAAAAAATAATATAATAACCATCTTTTCAGATCGCCGAACTAACACATTTAAAAGTATGCATGCATAAGAAAAAGAAAGCGAATTGAATAGAAAGTTTTATTTTCTGACATCGGCGTCGCCATTATGAAGAGCTTATGGATAAAATCAGTTGACTAAATCTGAGTAGAGAGCATCAATAAAAGTTGGTTTTCATATTCTCCATGTAACAAGACACGGGTGAATAACAAAAATTAAATAGAAGTTTTGAATAGAAAGAATTTAACAGAATGGATAAGAATGAGTAAAACATAGTGAAAAAATTTATTTAAAATAATAGTCAGTCATTGGTTTAAGGATAAAGTTTTAAAAATTAATATAAAAGACTCTACAACGCTATTTGATAGTTTATGTAAGAGACGCCTCATACTTAATGTATTCTAAATTCGTCAAACAAACAGTCTGCAAAATAAAAAGAAAAAAATGCAGCGAAAATCATGGCTTGTCATAAAGTATTACCATTGCCACTTCATGTTAAAAAAAAACGAAATATTTAGGAACGCATATTTCTTAAAAGCAAAACAAAAGTATCTACGTCGTGCTACTGTACACAAAAGGGGATAAAAATTTACCGAATGTAGTTTCGAAATGTTTATAGCAGAAATGATCGAAGAAAAGATTAACTCTATGGGCATTTAATGATTTTTTTAATATTCCATTTTTCTTAATAATATCAATTTAAAGCCTTCCTAAACACTACTTATTCTAAAGATAAAATTCTACTTATGACGTCATTCATTGATGTTCTCAACTGTGGAAGCTTCTTTCACTTTACCAACAATGAAATATACATTTTTTAAATTTTCTATAGCGTTTTTGTAATTGTTGTATTTATTTTTTATTTTTATTTTTGTGGCTCCAAGTTAATTATTATTTGGGAATATGATGATAATTGTTTTAAAAAATGGAGATATGTGAGGGGGATCAATTTACTTTCTTTAAGAAAGCACTGCCAAGATGGGCGAAACACAGTCTACTAAAGACGACGTCATCAAATTTGATCATTTTCAAAATGGACGCCAGCGTTAAGCATTTTGTAAGGTGTTCACCATCGTAGTTAAATAATTTAAATTGTTTCATTGATTTATAATATTTGTTTCGTATTATTTTTTTTATCATCCCAGTTGTTTGTTATCTCATTATTTAAACCCGGTGCTAAATAAATGGAGACGTTTAATGGATTATGTTCTCTTTCTTTGATTTTTTAAAATTTGATTATTTCGGTCCCAAAGTTAATTTAAAAATAGAGATACGAAAAAAAAATTGCCAATCAAATTTTAAAAAATTTATTCACAGAGGAGTTAACTTATTAAAAGAGAATTAAAAAAAATTCTAAATTGAAAATCTTAAAACGATGATATCTTTAATAATAATAATAATAATAATAAATTGATTATTGATATAGCGCTGTATCACAGTAAGGAACTGGGCTCACAGCGCTTTACATGAAAGAAATGGCATACCTATAAGTATTAAATTAACTTTCATATCATAACAAACACAAAAATTACAGTACATTATACATAAGCTACGTTAATCATTTACAAGAAATGTTTCATTAATTTTGATAATAAATTTTGAAAAGATGTGTCTTAAGTGCAGTCTTGAATGACTTGGTTGTTTGAATACTACGTATGTGTAATGGTAGAGAATTCCATTGTTTGGCTGCACAAAAAGAGAACGACCTTTCACCAAATGTTTTGGTGCGTGTCGTAGGAACAGAGAGAACGCGTGTGTCTGCAGAAGATCGTAGCTGGCGAGTGGGTGAGTAGACCGACAAAAGTTCAGTAAGATACGATGGGCATGAGTCCGAAAAGAAGTTGTGACAGAGAACGGCCAGTTTGTAATCAATACGGGCTTGTATAGGCATTAAAAGCCCGGATTTCATTTTAAGGGACAATGATAAAAAAAAGGAACTTTCAACAATAGCAATTGAACAAGAGCCATTAAACGAGAGCCATTGAACGAGAGTCATTCCATGAGAGACATAGCACACGAGTCATTGAACAAGAGCCATTGAACGATAGCTTGTCAATGGAAGGTTTGAAGAGCCTGTCAATGGAAGGTCTGAAGAGCCTGTCAAGTGAAGGTTTTAAGAGTTTTTCAATGGAAGGTTTGAAGAGTTTGTCAATGGAAGGTTTGAAGAGTTTGTCAATGGAAGGTTTGAAGAGTTTGTCAATGGAAGGTTAGAAGAGTTTGTCAATGGAAGGTTTGAAGAGTTTGTCAATGGAAGGTTTGAAGAGTTTGTCAATGGAAGGTTTGAAGAGTTTGTCAATGGAAGGTTAGAAGAGTTTGTCAATGGAAGGTTTGAAGAGTTTGTCAATGAAAGGTTTGAAGAGTTTGTCGAGGGAAGGTTTGAAGAGTTTGTCAATGGAGGTTTTGCAGGATTTTTCGATGTTTTGTTTTATCGGAGGTCAGATGGGAGGTTCATTGAGATGTTTGAAAATGACATCTTTCTAAATAATTATTTTATTCTTTTATTGTAGACATGTATAATTTAACAAACAATATGTTCTCTTTCTTTTTTATGGCTGTTTTGTTAGTTAATTTGGTTAAACCTCCATTCCCATAAGCGTATCATGTTCTCAGAATTATAGTTAATTATTTTATTTTTTACCTCATGAGTTATGTTTCTTAAATTATCGCCACAATTATCATTATTAGGTGGAAAGATTAAAAGAAAACAAAATCATATCGATAGTCGTGAATCTGCACGAAATGTTTACCCAGACAACAAGTGGCGAGAAAACCAAGGAAATGGTTGAAGGCATCTAGATTCTTCTGAGTGAACCTAGATACGATTGTTACACTCATGAAGGAAATGGTGAATCAGTCTATACACATCGAGAGAAAATAACTTAAATCCTCTTTGAGATTTAACATAAAAATAATAATGGCTAATGACTAAAAATTTTGAGTTAGTCTGTCATAATCGTTTTCAATCAAAGCAAAAATTGTGGTGAGGCAGAGTTGGTCCTCGACAAATTTAAAGAATCAGCTAACAAACTTTAAGGTGAATCGGTGACTCACATTTCGAGGCTCCGGGCCACTAATACAATGATATTTCCTTAACAACGTTTTTGATTGGATGTAAGATGTGTGTTAAATGGCAGGTAAGATTGGAGGTAACTGAGAGGCGTAATTGGGACTTCAAGGGGAGGTTAGAGGGGAGGTTAAATGATAGGTTAAAACTAAGATTATTTAAGAGTTTAAATGGAAGATTTCTTAAGATGTTCAATTAAAGGTAAAAGGGATATTCACTGGGAAGCCAAATCGGATTTTCATTTTCTTGTTTCAAAAACAATAACTATATTAGATATCAATATAACATTTGTCAGGCGTCCAAATCCTTAAACGAATAAATGACAGTTCCCATCTAATTTGCTTTGAGAATTGCTGTCATTGATTGTATTATTATTATTAACACGAGATTCATTTCGTAATGTATCGCAACAATTATAATAGCAGTAATTCATCTGTGAGAAGACGAAATTATTTTTCAGTCAACAAAAAACGAGAATCATAAGACGCCAAAAGAAATTTTAGATTCTTTTTATTCGTGAATATAGAAATATTTACATGAAGAGCTACGGTATTTGTTAGTGTAACGTTGTACACAAATCAAGACACAATCGCCAATGCAATTTGAGATTATATAAAAACATGTATGATCGTTAGTTCAGTTTAGAGAATTAATTCCCTATGGTAACTGACACATTCTTATATTATCAGTTACATAGTAGCCTTTGTAGTAGCATGGATATCTATGTCCCACCAGGCTTAATTTAAGGAAAATCTTATATTTACACGGTTTTACAAATCTTTAGAGAAAAATTCCCAAGTTTAATCTTTTTTCTCTTTGAACTTCAAATCTTCCATCACTGTAAAGTTGAGTTCACTGAGCTTTAAAAGAACGAAGAAGTGGGCGTGGTCCCACTCTTGAGATTTTTGTTTCCGGTAAATAAAGAAGCATTCTCATTCATGTGGAGAACACAGTTTCATATTAGCATCTAAAGCATTTAATTGATCAAGAAAAGCTAAAGACCATTCATTAGTCTGACCAAATGCCATGAAGGCCGATTACAAGCAGACAGCTGGCAGTCTAGTTAGATAAAAATACACATAAGGCCAGGCTAAGCCAAAACACACACTTTAAACGTGAAAATTTGAGCCAAACGTTTCTATACTAAATCATTTAGAAAATTACAATATTAAGGAAAACACTTTTGAACGAAAATGGAGAGTACATGGCATTCAAAATTGTATAAGAGTTTCGAGAAATCGAATACATGAAGAATAAAATAAGATGTCATAAAGCTTTGTGTCGTTCAAAAAGAAGTTAAAAAATTACGTAGAAGAAAATAATTTGAACGTTTGAACTAATCTGAAATTTAGATACATCATTTTTATCATCGACACGAGTCTGCCTGCAAAATTTCAGCTCGCTAGCTTACGAGGAAGTGTGTTAAAAATCGATCCAAAGTTTTTTCGGCAAGCAAGCAAGCAAGCAATCAAGGGCTCAAACAGACACCACAAGTTAATATAAAGGATTTTAAAAAAGATAAAAGGCTATCATTATGAAAGACAATGATTTCCAAAACAAATGTAAATGATTTTTTTTTATAATTTAAGTTACATTTAACGTTACATACAAAGTGTCTTCTTAATTTTTAATTTAAACAGTGTATTTGAAATATTATTTAACGTTCGAATTCAATACTATTACCAAAAAAAAATAACATAAAATAAAATTACAATGAATTTTAAAAAAAAACAGCTGTGTATTCATTTCAATTATTATTTGATAACAAATTTACTTGTAACTAATGTATGCGAGTACAAACTATTCGTATAAATGATTATTAATGATATTATTTCATTTTGATTAAAGCATCAAAAATTTAAGTAACAGATATGATTATCATTATTAAAAGAATTGAGCTCTAGACAATTTTTTTTCATTATTCTTATTACAAATAGTATGTAGTATTATATTGTAATTTTAACATTACATTTAAGATATTATTAAAAGTTCCAATTTTAACCGATTTCAAAAGGAGAGCCATGTATACGTTTAAATTTAAGAACTGACCAAGAAATATCCTCACCAGCCTAGAATGAGGTGGATGTTAATACGTGACTACATTTACGTCTAAATATGTTTTAAATTTTACTACCATGAGAATGAATGCGATTCTTTTTATGCCATTAAATACATTGGAACGCAATGCCATCAAGCTTTGAAAGAAGTTTATTTAATAGTGGTTACACAAAATTAAAGGCTGTTAAATTAATGGGATAAGCTTAGTCTCTTAATGACTGTTATTCATGTCTTAAGTTTAAGACTTCCGAGACATATTATTTCAATTTAGGATAACACGTCAATCAGTTTAGTTACGTCACAAACTCTAAGAATAGCATTTAGCAGCACTTAAATCGACGATGGAGAAGTTACAGCGACCTTTAAAATGGGACCACGTCATCGTTGTTTGAGATACGATTCATGACCAAGGCTAAAGATGTGACACACGGTCAGAAAAAAAACAACAAATAACAAAGATTTTATTTTGTTACGTGGGCTTTGTGTTAATCGACCTAGCAAGTCTTTTTAAATCCCTTATATTAACTTCACCGGCGTCTCTCTCTCTCTCTCTCTCTCTCTCTCTCTCTGTCTGTCTGTCTTGGGCTCGGCGGGCGGAAAAACAGAAGTCAAAAATGACCCACTTCCCATCATCCGATCAAACTGTAATTTGGCACACGGACCCGTCGAACCTAACAATGCATCGTATCAAAATTTCAGATCGATCGAACGTACCATAATTAAATTAATGCATTTTTAGTTTATCCTTATATGAGGTATGTAATTCAAAATTCACTGTTTGTTATTTTTTTTTAAATTCCAGTTCCACGTGAGTTTGAGTTGACGCCGACCATCGTTTTGACGACGACCGTCGTGCCGACACCCCCTCACATCCCACCCCCATTTATTAAAGACAAGGGACATCACTCAGTGTCAGTCTGTAAATGTTTAAAAATAATCACTACTGTTAGTTATGTCTCATATATAAGGGATTTATAGTCAAAAACTTTGTTTTTACGGGTTTGTTTTATTTAAATCCCTTATATTAACTTCGCGGCCGTCTCATCATCTCTGTCTTGGGCGGGCGGAAAAACAGAAGTAAAAAATGACCCACTTCCCATGATCCGATCGAACTGAAATTTGGCACACGGACCCGTCTAACCTAACAATGCATCGTATCAAAATTTCAGATCGATCGAACGTACCGTAATTAAATTAATGCATTTTTAGTTTATCCTTATATGAGGTATGTAATTTAAATTCACTGTTTGTTATTGTTTTTTTCCCACGTGAAACTTTGAGCTGACGCATTGAGGCGACCCAACGAAGCGACGGGCGCTTTTGTTTACATTTCACGTTTCACTCTGAGCTCGGTCAAGCGAATCGGTGACCAGACTTTTCCCCTTCTCCCCACCACCCACCCCTCCCCCCACCCACCCCTCCCCCCCACCCACCCCTCCCCCCACTAGGGTTGTGATGCAAAGTTGAGTTAAGACAGATTCAGTCTGTAAATGTTTGAAAATAATCAATACTGTTAGTTATGTCTCATATATAAGGGATTTATAGTCAAAAACTTTGTTTTTACGGGTTTGTTTTTTAACGTTTTTATAACTTTTAATGAGTGAGTCTTCTATTACATTATTATAAAAAAACATTGACGAAGTTAGCCTTTTTGACGTTCTTATCAATCACATCGGTGTAGTGAGTTTTTTTTTACTTTATGAGAAATAAAGTCTACAAAGTGAGTATGGCACATTATTATAAACAAGCAACAAAGCCCAACCAAGGACGTTCCGCCGTCATTTCGATGGCATGATGTCTAAGAGTAACAGTAATGATTAGCAGGAGTGACACACTTCAAGATGGGAACACAGTACTGAATGGGGACTAAAATACTGCACCAAAAATAACTCGTGTTATTGACCATCCGCGTAAATTTGATCAAAATGTACATTATTTTTAAAAAATTTTCTCCGCTCGTGATTGGCTGTAGGAGTCTGTAGGAGTTTGAGGGACCAATCGCTATCGAGACCGGACAGAAAAAAAACTTTTATTGTATAGGATAGATAACTAGTGTTCTTTAGGCTATGATATCTCCATAGAGCATGGGTGTGCATTCAAAACTTTATTGTTATGGGTGGGACGCACATATATTTTGTCTACTTCAGTTAACATTTACAACGTATAAAAATATAAATTAATTATTATAAACATGTACTTGTCATTTTATGTCATATTCACACTCTATTACACGGATAACACGTTTACATTACCTGTGTATGTACAACACTTAAACGGTTTCTAATTTGATAATAAGATTTTGCTATTCATAATCATTTGAAAAAAAGTTAATTGTTACCTGTGATAATGACTATGAAGAATTAGGAACGTAATATACCTACAAGCTGACCATAGAGTACAATTATAATTAATGAGAAGTATGTTACTGTTCAATTTTTTGATAAGGTTCTTGAACTGTGGAACCAGTTTACTGGTTGTGATTCGCATGACTGCATTCAAATTGCAGTCAGTCAACATCGATCTGTTCTTAGGCTTGTTTATTTTCATGCAAGAAAAAGTTTACTCTATGCGGACCCAAATAATGAAAAAAAATGTTTGGCAGCACAGTTTTTAAAGTGTGGAAATGCTGCTGATGGCAAACATCCATAAAACTCTAGCCAAAGAACTGACTTGAACTTCTCCTTCATGTCATAATCTGCTTGTAGGTCAAGCAACTCTAACTGTATATCCTCTGGGGCTGAATCAGCTGCTGAATTAAATGACAAACTGAATATATTGATGAGTGCTACAAGTTTCTTGTAGTCTTGAAACCTCCTTTCAAATTCCACAGCCAAGGCATCCAACTGAGCCATGTACTTTTCAGCCATTTCACCAGAAATGGTTTTCTGTTTCAGCAAAGGGAGATGGCAAAACCTGTTTTCACCTGCTTGCCTAGAGAACTGGAAGAGCTTTGCCTGAAATGATTTAACATGCACATATATTTCATGTGCAAAATTGAAGTCTTACTTCCACTCTTCATTAACAACGGTATTAACAAAGTCACACCAAACCCTTGATCTCCAGGAACATAACTATTTAACTATTTCTTCCTTGAGATACCACACTCGCCTTAATATCTTGTCCAGGCACTGCCAGTTGACACTGCTGTGGTAGATAATATCAAGTTCAGTTTCCAAATCTCCAAGCATTGCCTTGAACTGCCAGTGGTTAAGTGCCCTGGTCATGATGAGGTTTATCACACTGACAACTGGGTCAATAACATTCTTGATATTTAACGCAACTTTACACATACTTTCCTAATGGATGACACAGTGAATAGCAAATAATGTATGGTCAGGAAGATCTTCTTTAATTTTATTTTTCATCAACTTCACCAGACCTACATTCTTTTCCAGTCAAAGCACACGCTATATCGATTGTTACACTTGCTATCTTGTTCCACACCAACCCAGTTCGTTTAACACATTTCTCAACAGGATTGAATAAATCCCTGCCTTTAGTTGTGTCTTTGAGTGGCTCAACACTAAGTATGTCTTCAGTAAGCTCAAAACGAGTGTTTTTTTCCTCGTATAAATAACAACAATCGTGATGTGTCCTGGGCATCTGTATTTTCGTCCAACACAAGAGAGTACCACAAAAATTCTTTGATTGAATCTCGAAGTTGATGCAGCATATTGTCACTAATTTCGTCACCCCTGACTACCGTTTTCCTTGATGCTCAACACTAAGTATGTCTTCAGTAAGCTCAAAACGAGTGTTTTTTCCTCGTATAAATAACAACAATCGTGATGTGTCCTGGGCATCTGTATTTTCGTCCAACACAAGAGAGTACCACAAAAATTCTTTGATTGAATCTCGAAGTTGATGCAGCATATTGTCACTAATTTCGTCACCCCTGACTACCGTTTTCCTTGATGAGAAATGCTATCAAATTTTGTTTTCTGTTCTGGACACATAATGCTTACTGCATCTGACAAGCATTTCTTGTTGAACTTGCTGTCTGAAAAAGCTTGTTCCATTTTACAATCTTATAGGACAGCACCAAACTGGTTTTGATTGCAGCGTCTTGTATTGAAAACTGTATGGTGAAAACAGTTTGCTGCTTCTTTAAATTATTAACCGATTCCCGGTAATTCCTTTTTCTCTTTTTGTTTTTTAAATTGAGCCCGAAATTAAATTGTTTTGTTTGATGGTAATTTTTAAAATTGTCATCCTTAAAGACGCTCACACACTCAAGGCTCGTTAAGCAGACTGCTTAGCTCCCGACGCTCGTGAAGCAATACTTGGCATTCCTTTTGTATTTAAAAACAGGAAAGTCGTCCTCAATCTTTTTTGCCAGCACTAATGGTTCAATCAACGTCTATTCGTTTTTAAATTACATTTTTACAAAACCGCTAATATGTACATAGTAAAAAAAGACACTTCCGTTGAGCTGAAATGCAGTTTCGAATACGGATGTTAACAATTAAAAACTAATGATCACTTATCAATTTTGGAGCCATAAAACCGATTTAATATCCTTAGTTTCGCTTAAAACACTAGGAATAAAATTTTAAAAATATAGTGAAAATTTAAAAAAAAAGAAAATTAACACTGACATGAGATCGTAGCATGTACGTGCCTACGGGCCGCATAATATCCAATGGCGGGCGGCATGCTGCCCGCGGGCCGTAGTTTGCCAACCCCTGCCATAGAGCCATTGAACTTGAGCTGAAATAATATGGACCCTAAGTTTTTAGTGTTGGTCTTTTACACGGTAGTCTGGTGGCACTATTTTCTTTTGTGATTGTGAATAATGTTATAAAAATTATAAGTTAATTCTAACTTCACATTACCTTGTCTCTGTCAGCACTGTTTACGAGTAAATGACAATTTAGTTTATTAGCGGACGTGAGCTGAAAAAAAAGTGAGTTTTGAACTTTTTGCATGCAGTAAAGTTATCATCTCTCGATGTTAATGTAGTGACTGTTTAAAAAGTTTTGTTTTAACGTAACAAAGCATAAATAAACGTCGTTATCATTTTAAAGAAAACCGAAATAAATGCAAAAGTGTCAAAGTGATCAGACGGTAAAGCTTTGATTTAAAAGGTAAGAAATGTTTTCTTTTTAGGTAAGAAATGTTTGTTTCATCATGCAAGAATAATTTATTATATATATTTTAAATTAATTCTTTTATAAGGTGGGTCCATACATGTTTGCTTTATAAAGTACGTACATAAAGGTTAGCTTTATAAGGTGGATACAAACATGTTTGCTTTATAAGGTGGGTACATACATGTTTGCTTTATAAGTTGGGAATATACCTGTTTGTTTCATTGCAGAAAGAAGATTTTCAGGGGTAGAAATATATGTTTTATTTAATTACCGGTACTTCAAGATTTAAATATTATCGAACGTCGAATTACTCAAAAGTTTTGAGTTTGTTCAAGTATGTTCTCTTTAATTATGTATTGGTACTAATGAAATAAAGATACAAATATTATAGTTAATCTGACCAAGTAAGTTCTGTTCAAACGACAAGAATTCTAATCAGAGGCGTAACTGGGTTTTTGACGCCCTTGGCTAATTTATTTTTTGCGCCCTCTAATTAAATAACAATTTAAAGATTATAGATTTAGCGGCGCCCTTTTGAAGTGGCGCTGGCCGGTGCCCTTGGCTATTGCTCCAAAGCCAAGCCGTTGTTACGCCACAGGTTCGAATATAACGGACGCTAAGAGAACAACGAAAAGCTCAGCAAATTCAATAAATGTTTGCTGTATTTTTAATATTAAATCTAGGTATCGATTTTCACGCAGGAAAAATACTTAATTCTGGATGTAATTGCAAATTACTCTGAGAATCATAATCATGGTATGTTTTCTAGCGCTCTCGTATGGTGCATACCTTTACCAATTATTAGCGATGTTGTTTGTTTTTCCGACCGTTCACATTGTGATGTTGTTATTCAAGTTTATGACTATTGCACATCTTTTAACGCAGTAGTGTTATTACAACAATACTCTGGAAGCTGTGAAACTATTGCGCCAGTTTTCACACACGTTTAAATCGAATTGGTGCTCATTTTATGCGTAGAATTAACAAATTTAACTACTGCATGGACTCCCCTGTTTGCTTTAGTAATTTGATGGTGAACACAAAAATATCGGTGTTTCCCTACATTACTATAACTTTCTACGTTCTCAAACATCGAGACAACATGTCCACCTACAGATGTTTGTACCGATGTACACAACACATGGGCTCAATAAACCAGTGTTAATAAATTAACATGTTCACCATAACATGTGTTTAACATATGAGGTCTTTATCATAACATGTGTTTAACATATCAGGTCTTGACAATAACATGTGTTTAATATATCAGGTCTTTATTATAAGATGTGTTTAACATATCAGGTCTTCACCATATCATGTGTTTAACATATGAGATCTTTATCATAACATGTGTTTAACATATCAGGTCTTTATCATAACATGTGTTTAACACATCAGGTCTTCACCATAACATGTGTTTAACATATAAGGTCTCACCATAACATGTGTATAACATATCAGGTCTTCACCATAACATGTGTTTAACATATAAGGTCTTCACCATAACATGTGTATAACATATCAGGTCTTCACCATAACATGTGTTTAACATATCAGGTCTTCACCATAACATGTGTTTCACATATCATGTCTTCAGCATAACATGTGTTTAACATATCAGGTCATCACCATAACATGTGTTTAACATATCAGGTCTTTATCATAACATGTGTTTAACATTCAGGTCTTCACCATAACATCAGTTTAACACAAAAGTATCCTACCGTTTGTTGAAGGACTAGCGATTATAGCTGCTTCTCTTCTCTCTGGAGACATCTGATCGTACTCTCACTTCAATGAGTTGTAAGGTGGGCTTCATAACGATAGCTGCTTCTCTTCTCTCTGGAGATATCTGATCGTACTCTCACTTGAGTGAGTTGTGAAGTGGGCTTCATATGGAGATATCTGATCGTACTCGCACTTCAATGAGTTGTAAAGTGGGCTTCATATGGAGATATCTGATCGTACTCTCACTTGAGTGAGTTGTAAAGTGGGCTTCATATGGAGATATCTGATCGTACTCTCACTTGAGTGAGTTGTAAAGTGGGCTTCATATGGAGATATCTGATCGTACTCTCACTTCAATGAGTTGTAAAGTGGGCTTCATATGGAGATATCTGATCGTACTCTCACTTGAGTGAGTTGTAAAGTGGGCTTCATATGGAGATATCTGATCGTACTCTCACTTGAGTGAGTTGTAAAGTGGGCTTCATATGGAGATATCTGATCGTACTCTCACTTGAGTGAGTTGTAAAGTGGGCTTCATATGGAGATATCTGATCGTACTCTCACTTCAATGAGTTGTAAAGTGGGCTTCATATGGAGATATCTGATCGTACTCTCACTTGAGTGAGTTGTGAAGTGGGCTTCATAACGATTCATCAGAGTAAAAACTAGCCACTTAAATCTTCATTAATTTTAAATTAAAAATTGTTTATCTCGATAAGATTGAGTTCGATGAGATAAGAAACAAGGAAAGCAATGAAAGTGATTCATCTCGCCAGGAAGAGGTTTTCGTTTAAAGAGTTCGCATTAATTGTAGTCAATAGCAGAGAAAGTTTCGAGTTGAAAATGTCGCCTCGTTCACTTATTCTGCAAGGGTATCTGGAAGGTTGTCTTATAATAATTACACATCAAGGTACGCTATAAAATACGTTTTAAATTACTATTTGAAGTGATCAAAGATATACTGTTATAACACGTAAATTGAGAGATATATCATGAGAGCCACTAAATGACAGCCATTGAACGAGAGCCATTGAACGAGAGCCATAGAACGAGAGCCATTAAACGTAAGTCATTAAACGAGATACTTTAAATGAGAGCCATAGAACGAGAGCCATTGAACGAGAGCCATTGAATGAGAGCCATTGAAAGAGAGCCATTGAACAAGAGCCATTGCATAAAAGCCATTGAACGAGAGCCATTGAATGGGAGTTTTTCAATGGAAAGTTTACGGGAATCGTTTATGTTTCGTTATATCTGAGGTCAGATGGGAGATTTATTGAGATGTTTGAAACTGACGTCTTTTAAATTCATTGTTAATTTAAGACTTTTATACTTTAAGCAACAATTTTTTATTTATTTTACTGCTACGTATGTTAATTAAATTTAAGGCATCTGCTTCTCTGTGTATTATGTTCAGAGAATGACAGTTATTTATTTACTTTTATTACGACACGAATTAGGTTTCTTAAATGATCACCAAAATTATTGTGGTACTTATATTTTGATCGAAAGACTGAAACAAAACAAATTCATTATGATATTCGTGACCCCGCACGAAATGTTTATCCAAACAAAAACCGAAGCGAGAACCAGGAAATGATTGAATGATTATAGATTACTCTGAGTTAACATATATACGACTCTAAAACTCATGTAGGCAATGATATGTTAGTGCACACAAATTGAGAGAAAATACTCTAAATCCATTTTGTGATAGAACCTAAAAATTAAAATGACTAATTATTAACAATATTGAGGTAGACTGTCATAGTGGCTGTTAGTCGAGGTGAAATTTTAGTGAAGCAAAGTGAAATTATTTCTGTCGAAGCTTAATTTAAGAAAAAACTTTTTATCTTTCTATGAAAATTTACAGTTTCAATTTTAGACTATCGCATTTGAAATAATGAGTTCTGCATTCCACGACGCAAACAGATATTTTGTCATCTCCGAATGTCTAGAATCAGCTACCCCCCTATTTATAATAGATTGTTCATTAGAGGGATTTAAGGGATTTAGTAAGCCAAATTAGGTAGCTCCGCCACTGCTACTCTGATCTTTCACTAAAAGCTAATTTAATGGGAGTGAAAATTCGAGTTAACTGAAAGGTTAAATGGAAAGTGTCATAGGAGGTTTGAGAGGAGATCAAATGAGAGGTTAAATCTAAGTTTGTATGGGAGATTCAATGAAAGATTTGATCAGAGATTCAATTGGTGATTAAATGGAAGGCTAAATGTGAGTATTGATGTCATGTTTTGAAAACATTGACTATGTTATATCTCCGTACAACTTTTGTGTGGCTTCCATTTTCATTAAACAAATAAAAGACACCGCCCCAGTAATTTGTTGTGAGGATGGCTGTCATTGATTGTATTATTATTATTATTATGAACCCGAGATTCATTTCGTAAAATATCGCCACAATTATAATAAAACCTAATTTAAGTATGAAGCGATGAAATTTAAGCGACATCGCACGAAATTGAGAGTGTTAAGAAGATACAAGACATCATTAGATTTATTTTTATGCGTGAACCTAGACACAAGTACAGAGTTCCAGTTTAGGTAGTGTAACAGTATACACATACCATGACAAAAAAATCAGTCCACTTTGAGATTTAAATAAAAAACAAGATAGTAAGTTCAGTTTAGAGAATTAATACCCTATGATAACTAAGTTTTGAGAATGGCTGTCGTTGATTGGGTTTATATTATTAACACGATATACATTTTGTAATATGTCTCAATAATTTTAATCACACTAATCTAATTGTGAAACCGTGAAAACAAACGATTCCGCTGGAATTAATTTATCAGATAATGAACAATGAGAACCACTAGAGCTATTGGACATTATTTGATTCTTATTATACCTAAATGTACATACAATTACAGAGCTCCGATTGTAATATTTTAACTTGTCAAATCAAGATACCATATCAATGTACTTTGAGATTTTTTAAAAAAAACATACAAATTATATAAAAAAATAACAAGTAAATTCGTAAGGTCGGTTTAGAGAATTAATACCCTGTGATAACTAAGTTTTGAGAATGGCTGTCATTCATTGTATTTATATTATTAACACGAGATTCAATTTGTAATGTATCGCCGAAATTATAATCACACTGATTTAATTGTAAAACAGATTTTATAAACAAACGACGCCGCACTAACTTATTTTTCAGTCAAAGAAAAATGAGAGCAAAAAGATAAATTGGGTTCTAAAATATTCTTATTATACCAGAACCTAGATAGCCTACTATTACAGAGAATGTTTATTTGGCGGTGTAGCGTTGTACTCAAACCAAGACACACTATTAAATTCAATTTAAGATTGAATAAAAACAAAAACCTTTAAGTTCGCAAGGTAATTTAGAGAGAATGAATAACCTACGATAACTGACACATTCTAATATTATATGTAAACAAGGAAGCAACTGTAGTGAAACATAGTTAACTATTTCCGTATAAGCTTAATTTAAGAAGAATCTTGTATTCTACTGAAGATATGGACATAGTTTCCCTTTCAGCCAATCGTATTTTAAAAAAAAACATGTAAAAAATTCATCGTTGTCCTAAACATTATGTTTTTACAAAAAATATAACGAAACATCCAATATTGTTACAAACAATATGCGACAACATATTATAGCCCTTAAAAATGTAGTTATTAAAAAGAAAACAAATATTGTAAAGTGAATTCCACGAAAGCAGCAATTAATGGTCTAGTCAAAGCACGCATTTACTGTCATGAGCACTACGTCACAGCATAATAATTTAAATTTAAATATTAAAAATATTTTTTTAGACTTACAGGGGGCTAAGAACAGGGGAATGTTACAAAAGTGTAAAATTAATACTTTTATGTGCGTAAAATTTAAATTTCGGTGATCATTAATCTAAACAAATAATGAATGCTTCTTTTAAAAATGAAGATTGGTCAAAGTATCTAGAAACAATATATGAAAATTAGCATACAATCCAAATTGATTAAATTACCGTCTGCCAGATGGGAGACGCAAAAGAGATTCTTGTTTGGATCTAAATACAACGGACGAAATCACGTAACTGATACTTTGGTTCATGTCGTATGAAAAAGATTGTGAGGTGTATCCCTCAATAGTTGCATCGAAGCATTTACATTTAACACAAGGGAAACGATAATTGTGCTTTACGGGGATATTTGATTTCAGTTGCTTTTAAGTGAATTGTAACGCTGGCGGTATGACGAATCTT
Source organism: Ampullaceana balthica (assembly GCA_944989445.1). Taxonomy (NCBI): domain Eukaryota; kingdom Metazoa; phylum Mollusca; class Gastropoda; family Lymnaeidae; genus Ampullaceana; species Ampullaceana balthica. The sequence goes on from CALYLW010000006.1 coordinate 873,531, forward strand.
TAGAGTAAAAAAGTCCGAAGTTTAATCTATCTTCTCTTTGAACTTAAAATAGTTCAGCACGGTTAAGTCGACTTCATTGACATTAAAAGAACGAAGAAGTGAGCGTGATCCCACTCTAAAAATAACATCTGATAAAATCAAGGTTGGATTCTCATTCATGGGGAGAAAAACGTTTCCTACTGGTGTTCAAAGCATATAATTGATCGAGTAAAGCTAAAGACCATTCTTTAGTCTGACCAAATGCCATGACAGCCAAATACAAGCTGACAGCTTGGGTGTCTCGTTAGATCGAAATTCACAAAGAGAAAGAAAAGAAAAAGAAAAGAACTCTTGAAACGTGAAGGTTTGAGCCAAAGGTTTCTAAACTAAATAAATTATGAAAATACAAAATAAAGGAAAACGCGTTTGAAATTAAATATAGGTCACATTGCTTTCATAATTTTAGAAGAGTTTTAAGAAATCAAATATTTGAAGAATAAAATAATATCAATTTTTAAAATGTGCTGGCTAAAAAAAATATTATTTTTTAAATGAAGAAAAAACAAATACTTTGAACAACGTTGTTAAATTTACAGGATATCTTCACAATCATTGATTCCATGTAACTTCTCTCAGCTACACATATCTTCACAATCATTGATTCCATGTAACTTCTCTCAGCTACACATATCTTCACAATCATTGATTCCATGTAACTTCTCTCAGCTACACATATCTTCACAATCATTGATTCCATGTAACTTCTCTCAGCTACACATATCTTCACAATCATTGATTCCATGTAACTTCTCTCAGCTACACATATCTTCACAATCATTGATTCCATGTAACTTCTCTCAGCTACACATATCTTCACAATCATTGATTCCATGTAACTTCCTCAGCTACACATATCTTCACAATCATTGATTCCATGTAACTTCTCTCAGCTACACATATCTTCACAATCATTGATTCCATGTAACTTCTCTCAGCTACACATATCTTCACAATCATTGATTCCATGTAACTTCTCTCAGCTACACATATGGTAAGGATAATAAACCTAGATACAAGATACATACTTTTCGTTAAATAACTTATTTATATATATATATATTAAGGTTGTTAAGACCGCTCGTTTTTGAGGACCGGTTAACCTTTCAAAAAAAGACCGGTTAACCGGTTAGCCGCTCCGTATTTATACAATTTATACCATGTTTAGTGAACCAACAAGAGAATGAATCAAATTTTCCCATCGCGTTCGTCGTCGTTTAATTTGACATCAAAGAGCCCGTGATGTACCGACTCTAGTGTTGCTGTCAAAACAGCGAATTCATCCCCAACAAAGAATTAAACTGTAATGATATTCAATTTTTATATAATAATAGTATTAAAACGGCATATTATAAATTGTTGTCAAGTCAGTTTGTTTTTGAGGACCGGTTAATCATTTTTTAAAAAGCCCGTTTTACTGAAAAGAATATTATTATTATTAAGAAATAATGCTATTACACAAACAACGATAATGATGAATTGGCTAATTGATATTTGTTTGCTTAATGCCATTGCCCTATTTATAAAAGTGATTAAATGATTATTTGTGCTTTGTTTGTCTTATGCTTTTAACCGAGTAATGATGATGATTGTTCATTCAACGATGCACTAAGGATTTCAAAAATGGAATCGAACTTTCAATACATGTACTTGAGTACACACAATATTTCATTACACCAAATGTGCACACATCACACGGGTACACCAGAGAACAGATAGTGTAGAGTGTTTTACCCTTGTAAAAGAGCACATCACTGTTATCAAACAAGAAACTTGTATCAGAACGCAAAGACAATTCTAATTTAAATGACACTGAGATAGAGTGCGTAGACTGTGAAGATAGCCATGAAATATGATGTTTACAATAAAAATTTTGCAATAGCTTATCAAAAAAATTAATCCACACAGTTTATTTCTTGTACACAAAAGTAAACGAAACATAAGCGGGCTATCTACCCCCGTTAAGAAAAGAGGTAGCCAAGGGAAGCGATTATTGTGCTCTATTGAGATATTGGATAGCACTTGCTTTTACGTTAATTAAAATGTAGTCGATATAAGGAATCTTTAGAATTAAAAAAATTCGTAGTTTACTCTATCTTCTATTTGGATATAAAATATTTCATCACTGTGAAGTTAAGTTAATTGACTTTAAAAGACCGAAGAAGTGGGCGCTTACCCACTCAAAAGGAGTGATTTATAGCCGTAAGAGTATTCCTATTCATAGGGAGAATACGTTGCCTATTGGTATGGTAAAGCATTTAATTGATGGAGACCATTCTTTAGTCTGACTAAATGTCATGAAGGTCGATTATAAGCTGCCAGCTTGGCTGTCTCGTTAGATCAAAATACACAAAGAGCTTGGCTAAGAGAAAAGACAAAAAAAATACTCTTGAAACGTGAAGATTTGAGCCCAAAGTTTTCACCCGAATATTTCTACACATTCTAGGCACATTACTGTTATTCCATTAAATTAATTAAAATGAAATGCCATGTAGCTTTGAAAGTTTTTTAAAGTGTCTTTGTAAAAAATTAAATGCTGTTTAATTAATGGATAACCTTTGTTTCTTGATGACTGCTATTCATGTCTTAAATTTAAGACGTCTCAGACATATTATCTCATGGTAGGAAAACACGTCAATCAGTTTAGTTACGTCACAACCTCTAATAATAGCATTTAGCACCACTTGAATGGGCGATGGAGAAGTTACAAGGCCGTTCAAAGTGGGACCACGTCATCGTTGTTTGAGATACGATCCATGACCAAGGGTAAAGAAGGGACGCACGATTAGAAAGCACATATAACGAAGATTTTATTTTTTGTGACGTGGACTTTGTGTTAATCCACCAAGTCATTGCGTCAAAGTCTTTCTTTACATAAGTAGACATTAAAAAAGTGAGTCTTTTTGGAAGCTATTATAAACTAGACAAATTCAGTTGTTTAGACATAGTATTATATAACAATGATGAAGTGAGTTCACTGATATATGTTTGAAATGGCATTGGCGAAGTTAGTCTTTTTGGCATTGTTACGATTAAAATCAACGAAGTGAATCTTTTTCGACCTTATATATAAAAAATTGATGAAATGAGTCTTTTTGTCGTTTTTAAAAATAAAGAAGAAGCGAGTCTTTTAAGTCAGTTAGAAATTAAATAGACCAAGTAAGTTATTATTGACATTTTTATGATATGAACGTAGTGAGTCTTTTTTTAATGTCTTTATAAGATTGAATGGGTGAGATTTTATTTTTTGTTTACATATTTTTAAAAATAGCAATGTCTTTAGTCTTTTGTGACGTTCTGATAAATAACATCGCAGAAGTGAGTACTTTTTGACGTTATTAGATATTATGTTTAGGAATTTAGAATTGCACATAGTTATAAATAACTACAGTTCTTCAGGATTAGTTCTCTCCATAGAACCATTGATCTTGAGCTAAAAGAAATATGGACTCTAAGTTTGTAGTGTTGTTCTTGTACACGTTAGTCTTGCGACAGTATTTTTTCTTGTATTTGTGAATAATGCTGAAAGAAATAGAGATAATTTTTGATTCACCTCATGTCGTCTTGGTTACCACTGTTTACGATGTGAAGAGAGTAAAATGACAATAGAAGTTATTAGCGGATGTGAACTGAAGGGAGAGTAAGCTTGAAAATTTATGCATGCAATAACAGCTTAATTTCGGAGTTATTGTTGCTTTTAAGTTAATGTATTTACTGTTTAAAAAGTTGGTGTGTAACGTAATAAAAGATAAAAGATGTCGTTATTTGTTTTTATAAAAAACGAAAAGCGATGAGACGATTAAAATTTGATTTATAAAAAAAGCAAGAAAGGTTTGTTTGATAAAGTTAAAAAAAAATAATTATTTCATAAGGAGGGAACATACATGTTTTTTCCATAGCAGTAACTATATTCTCCGAGTGACAAAGATATTTTTTTATTTAAATACTTCAAGATTTAAATTAAATGCAATCGACGCCGAATTACTCCAAATTTTTGAGTTTGTTCAACTTTCTTTGTTTGTCTAAATTTGATTCAATAATGAAATAAAGAAAAATTATTTTAAAAAATTAATCTCACGAAGTATGTTATGTACATACGACAAGCGTTCGAATTTAACGGACGCTAAACAAACATCGAAAACTCGGCAAACATAAGTAAATGCTTGTTGAATTTGTAGGATTATACCTAGGAATAGATTTTGTCATGGAAAAGATAATTAATTTAAGCGTATTTTTTTTCTGTAAGTACTCTCTGCGGTGCATACATTTACCATTTGTTTGTGTTGGTGGTTGTTTTGTCGACCATTCACATTGGGATAGGAAGAATTTAACAGAATGAACAAAAGATATTTTAAAAAAAAAGTCAATCTTTGGTTAAAGGATAAAGTTTTAAAAATTAAATAAAAAGACTGTATAACACTATTCGATAGTTAATGTAAGAGAAGACTCATACTTAATGAGGGTGTATGTATTCTAAATTTGTCAAACAAACAATCAGCAAAATAAAAACAAAAAAATGCAGTGAAAATCATTGGTTGTCATAAAGTATCACCACTTCATGTTTACAAAAAACGAACGAAATTTTTAGGAACCCATATTTCTTAAAAACACCTTTTTCAAAAGCCCAACTAACTTGTCCTAGTATGATAAATACGTAATATTAAACGTTCTTAAATGTACACAAAGTATTTTATAATAGAGTTTTTTTGTTTTTTTTAATGCAAAAGCTTAAGTAAAGTATGCTTATATGATAAATACGAAATATTCCTGAAATGTACACAAAGTATGTATATAATTTTTTTTTACAGTGCTAATCACCACACGATTTTTAAAGTAATTTTAGAAAGCAGCGCACCAAATTACTGCACCAAAAAATACTTCTTTACGAACGTCCGCATGAAATTGTTCAATTATTAATAATAGTGTGGAGGGTGTTTAATGTTAATCTGGAAACCAAAATGAGTATCCAATTTTTAAAAAAAGCAGAGTGATGTGCCTTAGCGTTAGGCTACATAATTGAGCGTAAATATATATATACTAGTTTGTGCTGCGGCGCCGTGGCGCCCCCTTTTTAAGGGCGCCTACGGCGCCCACCTTTTTCAAAAGCCCAAGTAACTTATCCTTGTATGATAAATACGAAATATTCCTGAAATGTACACTTTTTTAGGGCGCCTACGGAGCCCACTTTTTTCAAAAGCCCAACAAACTTGTCCTTGTATGATAGATACGTAATATTAAACTTCCTTAAATGTACACAAAGTAATTTAAAATAGAGGTTGTAGGGTGCCTACGGTGCCCACTTTAGTTGTTGGTCAAAAGCCCAAGTAACTTATCCTTGTATGATAAATAAAAAAATATTCCTGAAAATTAAACAAAGTATTTATATAATAATTTTTACAGTGCTAATCACCACACGATTTTTTAACTAATTTTAGAAAGCAGCGCACCAAATTACTGCACCAAACAATAACTATTTGAGTCAATCAGCACTGCTTACAACACAAAATTTTAAAAAAAGCAGAGTGATGTCCCTTAGCGTTGGGCCACATAATTGAGCGTAAATATATATATGATAATTGTCACAGCTTTCCTTTTAGACTTGAGACTATCGTATTCGAAAAAATGTGTGAGACATTCAATGTTGTCTCAAACATTATTTAGCAAGGCAAGAAGACTTTGAGTCATACAGCTATTTTTTAAAAGAATAACTATATTGTAAAGTGAATTCCACGCAAAAATCGATTGTTGGTTGTTTCAAAAGACTATTTTAGTGTAACATACTAAATATTAAAACTATTTTTTTTAAACTGACAGAGGCGTAAGAACTGTGGGGGTGGCGGTATTACAAAAGGGCAAGTTCAGCGTATTTAAGAGCGTACGAATTAAATGTCGGTGATCATTAATCTAAACAAATACTGAATGCTACTACTCGAATGGAAGATTGGTGAAATTATCTAGAAAAAAAAAGTGACGTAAAAAATAGCAGTCAATCCAAATTGATTAAATTACACATCGACCAGAAGTAAGACGCCATAAAGGTTCTTGTTTAGACCTAACTACAACTGTGACAGTCATGTAACTTAACGTGTAGCAACGTACACAGATCAAAGACAAGAGCAAAAAAAAATATGTATTACCACCTTAAAGTTCTAATATGTACGTTTAAGTAGAGATTTTTTTTCATGCAGATTATAAGGAGAATGGCGGCTAGATAGCGAAGTCCGTAGTGTGCTCGCCTAACAAACTGAGGTGCGTGGGATCTAGCCACGCTAAGGCCACATTATAAAGATTGATATAATAATATGACTATCGCTAAGAAGTCCTCCGCTGACTCGGCGAGGAGTTTGGCGCCGCCAAGTCTACCAAGCCCCGAGAGAGTTCTAACGGAAACATTAGAACCCCCTACGAAAAAAAAATAAGGAGAATCGCGTCTTCCCCCCCGCCCCCTCTTCAAATATTGACACTGATCTGCCTTTCAACATTTATTATTTTTTATATTTGTATGACCGGCATTCGATGTTATCATAGATATCATTTGTTAAAACTATGATTATCAAATCCCCTTTAAGAAAAATGACAGTAATAAAATAATGTTTAAATAATAATTACATTCCACTAGATCGGTTTGTTATATTCGTTTTCAATAAATGGTCCACAATAAATACTGCTATGATAGAATACATGGCAATCCCTTATTTCAGCGCATTTTATATTTCAAGTCATCACAAAAACATTTTTTCAAACTTAATTCACTATTTATCATTATGAAATCTATTTTAAAATTAAAACATTATTTTTTTGTTGAAATAAAATTACTATTTTACAGTTTGTACGAAATTAAAATTAGTATATTTCACTATCTTCTGTGACAAACGGCGCCTTTGTTGTTGGTGGAAGTCTGCTTTCAACAACCCTTTTCTAAGTTAAAAAACCTTTTTAAGCTCAACAAAACACACGAAAAACTCATTTTAAAGCATTGAATACTGTTTTTTATTTCTGATTTAAGTGTTTAAATTAGTAAAAGTAAGTTATTTTATTTATTTTGTTCTAAAAATTGAAAATATGCTGAAATAAGGGATTACCGAATACATAATCAAATATTTTAAGAGTTGTTTTATAGACTGAATGAGGCGTAAGCTTTAATGGTAGCACATTAAATTCAACCAATTTTAAAATAAGTTAAACCATATTTTATCTCTATCTAACAAAGGGAAGTAATCCATAAATATTCAGGGATAAAAACGTATCACATACAATCACTTATATTTCTAGATTATTATTCTTTTGTTCCATAAAATCGTTTCTTTTTTTCTCTATTTAAAAAAAAATAACTTTAAACATTCAACATTCAAAGACTTCTTGGAATGGGTGTAATGTAAGAATAAACTAAAGTACATAAAATATAGTCTTGCCTGATTATAGAAAAAGTTAGATTTAAAAAAACCTCCACCCAAAAAGATTTTTTTTTAATAGAAAATTTCAAAAAAACACAACATTAAAACATTTTACAACACTTTAAAAAAAATGTTCCTATAAGACTTACATAAATAAATATGCTTCAAGAGAATTTATTGTGATGATGATACGAAAAATGATGTTGTATACCTCAATGTAGTACAGTGTATGTAATTAGCAAAAACACACACATAACCTGGCTTTAAGAAAAAAAAACAAGGTTGTTTGGGATATGTCACACTTACACACCAACTGTAGAGATGTGACGCACGATAAGATACGGCAGATAACGAAGATTTTGTTTTTGTAACGTGGACTTTGTTTTAATCGGCCAAGTTATTGAGTCCAAGTCTTTCTTTACATAAGTAAATATTAACAAAGTGAGTTATTTTCGTTCTAAGTTAATGTAGTGACTGTTTAAAAAGTGTTTGTGTAACGTAATAAAAGATAAAACACGTCGTTACTTGTTTTCTTTTAATGAAAACCAAAAATCGATGAGACGATAAAGGTTTTATTTATAAGATAAGAACGATTTCTTTTTTTTAACGTAAGAATGGATTGTTTTATCTTATCTTATCTGTTTACAGACGCTCCTTCTATGCAGAAGATTATTGCGTCCTACGCTTAATAATGCAAGAAAGTTTTGTTTTATGAAGTAAAAAATAATTCTTTCATAAGGTGGGAACATACATGTTTGTTCCACAGCAGCAAGAAGAGTTTCCGAATGACACGGATCTTTTTAATTAAATAAAGATTTAAAGATTATCAAACGCTGAATTATTTTAAGTTTTGAGTTTCTTCAAGTGTGCTTGTCTGTCATAATTTAGATTCACTAATGAAATAAAGAAAGAATTTAAACTTAAAAAGAAAAGAAAAGTAAAACTGACCTAGTAAGTTTTTTCTGTTGTTTTTTTTTACATACGACGGCGTTCGAATTTAACTAACGCTAAATATACAACAAAAATCTAAGCGAAAATTCATGACAAGGTTTGATGCATTATTGAGCAACACCTTGAAAATCGATTTTCGCGTAGTAAACAAACTTCATCTTAGCTGTAAGCTTAAATCTAATTCCGCGCATTGGAAATATTTTTTTAAAGTGCTATCGATTGGTGCACACCTTTATCATTGATTAGTGTTAGTGGTTGTTCGGCCGACCATACAAATGGGGAGGTTGTTTTTAAAGTTGATGGTTAGTGCACATCGTTCAACGCTCTCGGGTTATCACAACAATACTCTCGAAGCTTTGAAACTATTGCACTATTAAATGTTTAAATTGGAATGATGCGTATTTTATATCCTGTATTTACAATTTTATACAACCGGACAGACACGCATGTTTGCTGTAGTAAATAGATGGTGAACTCTGTGATATTTGTGTCTTCCTAAATTCATACAGGTTCAACGTTCTCACATGTTGACAGAAAAGTTGCCCTCATATTTCCTTAGCTGAAAACATACGGTGAATTTTTTTTTAAATGTTGGTTCTCGGTAAGACAGTTTTTTTTAACATTAAAGTTTAATATTCTAATTTAGGGTGTAGTTTAAACGTTAACCCATCCCGTTGAACAGACAGAGTTATCTCGACATGGCACTCTCAATGACAAAAAGAAAACAAACGAAAGGGTACAGTCATCACCGCACGCGACGGTTTAGCTGATATTAATGATACCAAATTTTAAAAAAACAAACTCAGAAAACAAAGCTTTTAGCTGATAAAAAGATGACAAAACGCATTGCCACTAAAGTTAGACTCCATATCTGGACAAAGTGGATCGCTTTTTATATTTACGTATTTTCTTCCACAATGAAGTATTCATTAATGTTAAATTTAGCCATTTTTGTATAAAGAGGTCACATTAATTGTAACCGACTGAACAATCGACCAAATGCGCAAAGAGGGCTCAAGGAGACAAAGCAAGGGCCCTCAACTAGAGGTTTTCGTGGCCCCCTTCACAATGACGGAGTTGCAAACCGCACTCAACAAATGCCAAGCTGGCAAAGCACCAGGACCAGATAAAGTTCACAATGAAATGCTCAAACATCTGGGCTGGACAGGCCGAATGAAACTGCTGAGTTTCATAAATAGAACTTGGACAACAGCCACGCTGCCGAAGCTGTGGGAAAAGGCCACAATAACCCCAATTCCCAAAGAGGGGAAACCAGGCGAACACCCGTCCAGTTACCGGCCAATTTCACTCACGTCGTGTGTGGGGAAGATAGCTGAACGGTTAGTGAACGCACGGCTCTACTGGTTCATCGAAAAGACCAAATGCATTCCAATGACGCAGGGTGGGTTCCGAAAGGGACGCCAACCGATGGACCAGGCTCTCCGACTAATTCAGACAATCACAAATGAACTCCAGTCGAGGAATCACACGGTTGCGGTGTTCTTCGATCTAAAGCAGGCATACGACAAGGTGTGGCGTGGAGGGCTACTTTATAAGTTGCAGCAGTTAGGTGTTACTGCGAACATGTATAGTTGGATTAAATAGTTCCTTACGGACAGAACGATCAAGACCCGAGTGGGGGAGTCATTATCCAAAGAAGCGCGCCTGGAGGACGGACTCCCACAGGGGTCCGCCCTTAGTTGTACATTGTTCTTAGCCTACGTCCACGACCTACAAAGTATTCTGAGGTCGCAGAATGCCATGTTTGCTGACGATCTGGCTATATGGAGTTCCGGAAAGGACGTCGCAACACTGCAGAACAGGCTGCAGGAAGATCTGAATCGAATCGAAGACTACGCCAACCGGTGGCGCCTAGTAGTCAATACGGAGAAAACGGCCCACTCCATTTTCACAAATGGACGGAATGCCCTGAAGCATGAGGTGGTGCATCAGATATGTGGGAAAAGATTGAATTGGGATCGGACACCAACGTACTTGGGAATCAAGTTGGACCAGAAGGTCCAGCTACATAACCATGTGCGTTAATTGTGCGCCAAAGCCACAGCTAAACTTTCCCCGGTGAAGAAACTAACTAGCACTAGTTGGGGTGCGGATGCAAGATTACTGAGAGCTCTCTATCTCGGTAGTGTGAGGGGTGCCATTGATTACAGCCTCCCGGTCCAAGCCTTTGCGAGCCGTACGGCTCTAGAGGGTCTGGAAAGAATACAAAACCAAGCTCTACGGTTTGTATGCGGGGCGTTGCGTACGACACCCACAGCCGCTGTAGAAATTATGTCCAACGTAGAACCCCTGGCGATAAGGCGAGAAAAGGCAATCATGACCACGGTGGAACGATACCGTAGGTTGGAGCATGACGAACCCTGCTTCCAATTACAAGACCGATGGGTAAAGAGGACCCGACTGAAAAGACCATCCTTCATGGATACGGTCTACGAACTAGAAGACTCAGTCCCCATACCCAAGCACAGGGAAAGAATGCGACTGGTCCCTGCTCGAGGACCACATGAGAGTTTTGACTTGCCTGAACTACGTTTGACACTGGCAAATACAGCGGTGACGAAAGCCAGTCCAGCGAGACGAGACTCTGAAGACAATCGAAGCTTATGGCGACAGCGTGGTAAAAGTCTTTACGGACTGCTCGCGTTTCAAGGATGGCAGAAGTGGATACGGAGTGCTAATTCAATACCCTCAACCTGGACCTGACAGTATCGAACTGTCACGACGCCGAACTGGAGGCGATTTGCAGGGGTTTGAAGGAAGTGCGCCGACGTCTAGCAAGAAGAAAGGTTTTCCCGACCATCGTAGTTTTCACCGACTCACGGTTTTCGCTCGAGACTGTGGGTCGATCCTCTCTGGAGACGAAAACGGTCAGTGTCATTTTGGAAACAGTAGGTCAAATCCTAGCACGAGGCGGAAAAGTAGTCCTTCAGTACATCACTGGGCACAGTGGCGAGCCTCATTCAGACAGGGTCGATAAGTTGGCGAGAGAAGGTTCAGCCCAGCCCCAACCCGATCGCCCGATGACCCAGCTGGGGGTCAGATCGTGGCTTAAGGACCATTTCCGAGAGAAATGGCTCCAGGGCTGGGCATCTGGAAGCACGGCCAGAAAAGTATTCCAGTACATGCCGCGACCGAGCAAAAGCGATTCCTGGTGGAAAATTGGACGTAGCAATCAGACGCTCATAACTAGAATGAGAACTGAGCATTGTCCCATACGAAGATACCTGTACAAGTTTAACACTAGAAGGGAACTGGCCTGTCGGCTGTGTGGCCACCCGGAAGAGACGGTGGCCCACGTACTCGAAGAGTGCCCCGAGCTGTGCGGGGATTTGGAGGGTGAAGTAACGGTACCTGCAGAGGATTACCTCTACGGCGATGCCCGCTTGATGAGGCTCGCTTGCGATAAAATGAACCGGGCCCTAAGAGCCTAGCGACTCGACCCAAAAGAGAATGAACATTCACGAGTAACCGACTGAAGAGAAAGTTTTTTTTTGGAAATCTGGCCTCATTGCCTCGTTCTACAAGACCACTGGTTCTCTTTGAATAATTATACACAATTGTGGGCTATTAATTACATTTTGAACTAATATTTTAAGTGATCGACGATAAACACTGTAATGGGTCGTATTTTATTCAGAATAATTTATATTATTTTTAAAAAAAATAATTGTATCAATAAAATATCCACCTAAAATATAGATTCAAGGGAAAAGATAATTTTAATAACCGCTTTGTTAGATTACTCATCCCACACATTTGAAATCATGCCTGGATACACAAGATGGCAAATTTAAGGAAAGTTTTATATTCAGCAAGGGGCGTCTACACTAAGAGGAGAGTAGGGATGAAGTCAGTAAATTAAATCTGAGTTAAGATCATCACTAAAATTCAGTGTACAATTTTTCCATGTAAAAATACTCAAGTGAGAACAATAGTTTCATCAGCATTTTCAAAGAAAATTATCATGTATGTTTAGCCTACAATTTAGTAAGATAAATGTTAAAGTGTTTGGCAAATATTTGTAATGGCCATCATAGGAAATATTCAAACTTGAACTCTTACAATCTTGCCTACAATTATTTTATGTTACTATGACCACAAAGTTATTCAATTACTCATTTACTGTGACATATTAAAATGGGATAGTTTGCGGTCCTTATGTGAACTACATCATGCTACTTGCCAAGAAAATCGTCATCATCACGAAAAAAGGGGCAAATTTGACCGAAAACACCGCTTTATGTATTATATGATACTATTTTTGTTTTGTATTTACTGCACTTGAATGATAAACCATCTAGTTTTAAAAAAGGTTCGTTTTAGTCTGTATAATTATACGCATATGTAAAGTCGCATAACTAATCGAGGAAAGAGAAGCGATGTCTTTCTTCTCTTGAGATTTTATAATGTGGAAAATTTTGCGGAATCAAGAACCTTAAGTGTAAAACACGTAGGTTTAATCGGTTATCTTCTCTTTGAACGTAAAATATTTCATCACCGTAAAGTTGTGTTTACTGACTTAAAAAATACGAATTAGTGGGAATGATCCCACCCATAAGGAAGTTATTTTAACAAAACTGCTCATGTTTTTTTATTCATCGGGAGATGAAGATTTGTGGTTTTCATCACAAGTACACATTATTTGTGTCTAAGATTATTTTTTTACATTTCATTTCCATTAAACCAGGGGTTAGGAAACTGTTAGTCTGTGAGGACAAAAACACCACATATTTTGCAAAGTACCACTTTGACAGCCATACATCATGTTTAAAACTAAAAATTCAAGTAAATGAGCCCATTTTGTGTTATTATAACACTAAAAGAGCAATAATTATGTCTTTGAATTCTTTTTAATAACATTGTTATGCTGTTTTTATATATGCAATTACTATTTAGATCAAAGGAGTCTGAATAAACTTTTTTTTTAATTTTAAAAATCGAACACTTTTATGAGTGCCAGATGCAGCCATCAGTAGAGCCACATCCGGCTCGGGAGCTATAGTTTCCCGACCCCTCAATGAAACAATCAACAATTTAAATTACAGAAATGATTCTAAATATAAAATAAATCAATCTCTATAAACTAAACCTGTTTCAATAATGTTTTACAAATATAATCTCTTGTTATTGTGTAGTTAAATCAGTGTCTTCCGTCACACTGGTGAACATTAAAGAAGTCAGTTTATTTTTAGATTATTATTTAGAAGTTTCAATCTCATCCTATTACAAAATAAGAGCCATGCACACGATTAAATTTGAGAAATCTGAGATGTGTATAATAATACGAGACTATTATTACATGTACAGGTGTATGAATTTTTTACTATAATAAGAATTAATACGTTTCTTGTAATAGATTCGCGTAAGATGTCTTAAATGATGTGTTAGCCCAATTTTGTGTGTGTTTTTAAAGATCGCTCTATTAGAGTTCCACAAACTTGAGCATGGGAATAAATTAATTTCAAGTTGATGTGCTTAAAGGTTTTTCTGAATTAATCTAATAACTGATTAAATGAGAAACGAATAATCAATCAATTGATCGTATATTAACAGCAATGTTCATGGGAAATATGTTGATACTGGAAAAAAATTAAAGAACACCAACAATAAAATACCCAAAGCCAGCGCATATAATTGAAGCATTAGTAATATCTTAATGGTGTATCGCTACATATTTGGTAATTAATGTGGTTAAGTTACTATATGAAACATAGTGTGTTTATATAGAACTGTACAGTAAATAATATATTTATTAATTTACCTTATAATGGTACCTATAAATAATAACCCCTTTTCAGACCATGACGGACTATGGGCAAGTGAAGTAGCGTTCACAAGTTTCATTGAGCCCAAAATAATGAGCAAGGAATTGTGTGGCTAGCACAATGCCCCGGGGCCCTGCCACAAAGCCTGCGAATTTTCTTGTCATATCCAGAAAGTGTATGATTGTACACTTTAGAATTGATGTGGTTAAGTTTCTTTATACAAGATAGTGACATGCCACGTGAATAGCCAGGAGAAAGTACAGTAAACAGTTTCTATTATCAAATTTTATAAGCATTTGTTTTTATACCATGAAATGTATTAGAACAAAATGCCATCTAACTTTAAAAAAGATCAGAGGCATTTAAGTGTCTGTAAATATAATTAAACTAGTTTGTGCTACGGCGCCGTGGCGCCTGCGGTGCCCCCTTTTTTTAAGGGCGCCTACGGCGCCCACCTTTTTCAAAAGCCCACTAACTTGTCCTTGTATGATAAATACGTAATATTAAACTTTCTTAAATGTACACAAAGTATTTTATTAAAAAAATATTTTTTTAATTTAAAAAAAATAAATTTTTATATCAAAAGCCCAAGTAACTTATCCTTGTATGATAAATACGAAATATTCCTGAAATGTACACAAAGTATGTATATAATATAGGTTGTGCTGCGGCTACGTAATATTAAACTACCTAAAATGTAAACAAAGTAATTTAAAATAGAGGTTGTAGGCCACCTACGGCGCCCACTTTTTTTTATTTGGTTAAAATCCCAAGTAACTTATCCTTGTGTGATAAATATGAAATATTCCTGAAAATTAAACAAAGCATTTATATAATAATTTTTACATTGCTAATCACCACACGATTTTTAAACTAATTTTCGAAAGCAGCGCACCAAATTACTGCACCAAAAAATAACTATTTGCGTCAATCAGCACTGCCTACAACGCAAAATTTAAAAAAAGCAGAGTGATTTCCCTCAGCTTTAGGCGGCAGTGAAAAATGAGCGTAAATATATAATATATGCTGTATAATAAAGCGTATAATCTTTTTCTCTCGATGACTACTATTCATGTCTTAAAATTTACACTTCTGAGACATATTTCATATCACGTTAATCAGTTTAGTTACCGCAAAACCTAAAAAAATAGCAAATTTTCAGCACTTGACTCGGTGAAGGAAAGGTTACAGGGATGTTTAAAAAGTGCGTACGCCATCGTTGTTTAGGATATGATCCACCGAAGGTAGAGATATAGCGCACGATAAGATAAGACGGATAACAAAGATTTTGTTTTTGTGACGTGGACTTAGTGTTAATCGACCATATTATTGAGTCAACGTCTTTCTTTACATAGGTAAATATTAAGAAAGTGAGTCTTTTTTGGAAGTTACTATAAATTAGATGATGCCATTGTTTTTAAATAACAATAATGAAGTGAGTTTATTTGAATTTATAAGAAACATCACTGACGATGTGAGTCTTTGTGCGTTATTATAAATAACATCAAAGAAATGAGTCTTTTTGCGTTATTATAAATAACATCAAAGAAATGAGTCTTTTTGCGTT
Organism: Ampullaceana balthica; assembly: GCA_944989445.1. Classification (NCBI taxonomy): domain Eukaryota; kingdom Metazoa; phylum Mollusca; class Gastropoda; family Lymnaeidae; genus Ampullaceana; species Ampullaceana balthica. The sequence continues at coordinate 889,265 of CALYLW010000006.1, forward strand.
ATTATAAATAACATCAAAGAAATGAGTCTTTTCGACAATTATAATACATAACGTTAACGAATGGAGTGTTTTTTTGACGTTTTGGAGATATAGAAGAAGTGATTCTATTTTAGGCAATTGAAAATAAAATAGACGAAGTGAGTCTTTTTTGTAACGTTACTACAACTTTGAAGATGTGATTTTCAAAAAAATGTATTTTACTTTATTATAATTACAATTGAAAAAGTGGGTATTTTTACATTTTAAATAATTATAAGAAAAGTGAGCTTTATACTTACTTGCTCCAATCTGTATAAGATTTATTTTGGAATTATTGCTTTTTAACTTAAAAGTAGTGACTTTAAACAAAAAATTGTGCAACGTAATAAAAGATAAAAGACGTAATTTTCCGTTTTTTTATGAAAACGTAAATAGATGCAGGAGTGTTGAAGCAATGAGCCGATTAAGTTTAGATTTTAAAAATAATAAGAGAGGTTTCCTTTTCAGTTAAGTAAGGTTTGGTTTTATAATTCTAAAAAGGTTTGTTTTCTAAGGTGAGAATATACATGTTTGTTCCATAGCGTTTAGAAGATATTTAAATTGACCAATATCTTTTTACTAAATAATTTCAAAATTTACATATTTTCGAACACTGAATTACTCTAAAGTTTTCAGTTTATTCAAGTGCATTTGTCGGTCATATTTTAATTTCACTAATGAAATAAAGATATAAAAAAAGTATTTAAAAAAAAGCTTATCTGACAAAGTCAGTACTGTACATACGACAAGTTTTCGAATTTAGCGGACGCTAAACTAACAACGAAAAGATCGGCAAACATAAGAAAATGTTTGTTGTATTTTACAGAGTCTTCTTTGAAAATAGATTTAGGAAAGATACTTAATTTTTTATGCAATTTAAAATTTTTGTGAGAATATAAAAAAAATAATTCAAGTGCCCTCTTTCAATTTATTTGTGTTGGTGGTTGATTTGCAAACCATTCACATTGTCAGGTTCTTATTAAAGTTCATGGTTAGTGCACATTTTTAAACGCAGCCGTGTTATTACAGCAATACTCTCGAAGCTGTGAGTCTATTGCACCAGTAGGCTTTTCACAAATGTTTAAATCGGATTTGTTATCATTTTAGACGTTATAATTACAAATTTTACAATTAGATGGTGAACATGGAAATATCGGTGTTTCCCTACATTACTATTAACTTTCTACGTTCTCACATAACGAGCCAACATCTCCACCTACAGATGGCGGTACCGATGTACACGAAACATGGGCTCACTAAACCATTGTTCAAATTGACATGTTCAATATAACATGTGTTTAACCTATGAGGTCTTGACCATAACATGTGTTGACCATAACAGTGTTCACCATAACATCAGTTCAACACAAAAGTGTACCACCGTTTGTTGAAGGACAAGCGATTATAGCTGGTTCTCTTCTCTCTGGAGATATCTGATCGTACTCTCACTTGAGTGAGTTGTGAAGTGGGCTTCATAACGATTCATCAGAGTAAAAACTCGCCACTTAAATCTTGTTTCATTTTAAATTCAAAATCGTTTACCTCGATAAGATTGATTTCAATGAAGTAAGAAACAAGAAAAAGCAATGGGAGTGATTCACCTCGAAAGGAAGAGTTTTTCGTTTCAAGAGGTCGCATTAATTGTAGTCAATAGCAGAGAAAGTTTCGTGTTGAAAATGTCGCCTCGTTCACTTATTCTGCCAGGCCATCTGCAAGGTTTTCCTTTGAATAATTATACATAATTGTACGCTATATCATTTCATCATTTCCCTTTCAACCAAACAACAAAGTATCAAACTAACCTTAGACAAAATAGTCCTGGAAAAAAATGACAATCCGACATATCTAGGAGTTACGTTTGACCCAAGGCTAACCTGGAGAAACCAAATAGATAACGCACAAAAAAAAGGAATCCAAAGACTGGCGCTGATGAAAAAACTAGCTGGTTCAGACTGGGGCGCAAACCACTCCATCCTGAAGAAAACATACACCAGCTATATAAGACCTACCCTAGAATATGGATCCACAGTGTGGAGCACAGCAGCAAAATCCAACCTCCAAAAAATAGACAAAGTTCAAAACCTAGGGCTTCGAATAATTACAGGAGCAATGAAAACTACCCCAATCAGAGCAATGGAGGACCTAGCTACCCTAAGTTCTATGGAAGTTAGACGAGAATCCAAAACCTTAACACAGTTCACCAAATTAGAAGCATCAGTACATCACCCTCTAAAACCCAAGCTGCAAAAATCCTACTCAACTAAAAGACTCCAAAGAACAAACTTTATACAAGAAGCCAAACATCTAAAATCCAAACATAAAATTGATAACATTGTGATTGAAGCGACACATCCCCACAGCCACTTCCCACCCTGGGACACAAGTCCACCTCTAATAATCAGAGACAACTTAACCAGCATAGGAAAAAAATCTGACTACACAACTGACATACTAAGAGTAACAGTAAATAACATCATCAAAGAACAATATCCTGAAAATTCCTGGATAAGAGTCTACACCGATGGCTCCTCAGAAAAAGCCACAAAAAATGGAGGAGCCGGCATTCTTATAGAGTGGCCTAACGGAGAACACCTTGAAAAAGCAACTGCCATAGGAAGTCTCTCAGATAGCACTAGAGCTGAAAGGAAAGCACTAGAGCTTGCCGCAAAAATTCTAACAAGTGACCCCCACTCTAAAAACAGCCAGATTGTCATCCTCACTGATGCTAAGTCAGTGCTTCAGTCTCTCAAAAACCCAAACACTTTGATCAATCAGACACTCAGTACAGAACTATTGAAACTGAGCAAAATAACAAAAGAACTTATTCTCCAATGGATCCCTGGACATGTGGAACTTGTAGGAAATGACACTGCTGACTCCTTGGCAAAAACTGGAGGCAGTCAAAACCAGGCAGAGCCATCTCTACACCACGAAGAAATCAAGGCAATGCTCAAAAGAAGTGAATCTGAAAGATGGTCCGAGCTCAAAGAAAACCACCCAAAAAGTGATGCATACTTCAAACTCCCCCGCAAATCACAAAACATCATTTTCAGGCTAAGGACAGGGCCACAACAAACTTAGGCAACACATGTTCCGCAAACTTCGAATTGGAGAAAGCGAAATGTGCCCCTGCGGGATAGCTGCGGAAAATGCGGAACATGTTCTCCAAAACTGCCCTCTGTACCACCATACCCGGACAGACATATGGCCCACAGGAAGCTACCCTCGATGACAAACTCTATGGTGGACTGGAACAACTGACAGCCACAGCGCAGTTCATCACAAATATAGGACTTGCTGTCTAAATCCTCTATCAAAAGATTTTGAGAACGAAGAAGAAGAAGAAGAAGAAGTACGCTATAATTTACACTTTATTTAAACTACTGTATGAAGTGATCAAAGATATACTGTTATAAGTCGTAAATTTAAAGCCATTGTTTAAGAGCCACTGAACGACAACTATTGAACGAGGGCCATTAGGATAGTCGTGACTCCGCACCAAATGTTTATCCAGACAACAACCGAAGCGAGAACCACGTTATGGTTGAATGCCTAGATTCTTCTGAGTGGACTTCGATACGAAAGCGATTTATTCACCAGTGTACACAAATCGAGAGGCAATCGTTTAGGTACTTTTTATTATTCAACCTAACAATAATAATGGATAATTAATAATAACTTCGAGTTAGACTGTGATAGTCGCTGTCAATATCGAGTTAGATTATGATAGTCGCTGTCAATATCGAGTTAGACTGTGATAGTCGCTATCAGTCGAGGTGAAATTTTGGTGAGGTAAAGCTAAATAAATTCTGTTTAAGCTTAATATGAGATAAACCTCGTGTTTTCTAAGAAAATTTACAGTTTTCATTTTAAACTATCTTATTTGAACTAATGATTTATGCATTCAATAACCAACAAGAAGTTTAATCGACGACAGATCTCAAGAGTCAACTAACACGGTATGTGTGATAAATATTTCTTTAAGGAGATGCTGTGAGTCACTTTGGCGGATCAAAAACTGCTGCTGTGACCTTACAAGAATAGATAATTTAATTGAATGCTAGGTGGGAGCTTCAATTGGAGGTAAGATGTTACTTAGGTAAAGGTGTAGTGGGAGCTTCAATGAGAGGTAAGATGTTACTTATGGAAGAGGTTCAATGGGAAGCTCAACGGAAGGTAAGACGGGAAGTTAATTGACAGTTTAAATATAAGATTATATGGGAGTTTCAATGAAAGATTTTAATCGGATATTCAATTTGAGGCTAAGCGGGTGGTTAGAAGGGAGTTTAAAAGAGAGGTTAAAGTTAAGTTTGTATGTAAGTTTAAATGAAAGATTTCATCGGATGTTCAATTGGAGGATAACAGGGAGCCTTGATGTCATGTTTAAAAAAAAACATTGACTAGGTTAGATCTCAGAACGACTTTTGTGTGGCCTCCATGTTCATCAAATAATGACACGTCTCATGTAATTTGTTTTGAGAATGGCTGTCATTGGTTGTATTATTATTATTATTATTATTATTATTATTATTATTATTATTATTATTATTATTATTATTATTATTATTATTACGTCATTCATTTCGTAATATATCGCCACAATTATAACCTCACTGTGAAAAGTTGAAAGCAAGCGACACCGCACGAAATTATTTTTCAGACATCGAAAAATGAGAACCGTAAGACGGCACAAGAAAATTTAGATTCTTTTTATGCATGAATCTAGAAATAATTACAGAACGAGTTACGGTATTTAGTAGTGTGACGTTGTACACAAATCAAGACACAATAACCAATTTACTTTGAGATTAATAAAAACATGTATGATCGTTAGTTCAATTTAGAGAAATAATTCCTTCAGGTAACTGACACATTCTCATATTATCAGTAAAAATATCGCCATTGAAGTGAAGTATAGTTGACTATGTCCGACCAGGCTTAATTTAAGGAGAATCGTGTATCTTTCTAACGATATTTACACAGTTTTCATTTAAGACCATTGTATTCGAAAAAAACTGTAAGATATTCAACGTTGTTCAGACATTACGTGGCAAGACATGAAGACCCTTAGAAATAAAGCGATTATTTTTTTTAAATATTGTAAAGTTAATTCCATGCAAGAATCGTTCGTCGGTCGTTTAGAAAGACGCATCTACCGACAAAAGCGCCTTTTAGAGTAACATAAAATGTTACAATTATTTTGTTTAATGCCAACAGGGGCGTAAGAACAGTGTCGATGGGGGGTGGGGGGTATTACAAACAAGTTATTTTTGTTTCAGTCTTTCTATCAGCGTACGAATTAAATGTCGGTGATCTTCAATCTAAACAAACAATGAATGCTCCTAATGGAATAGAAGATTGGTAAAAGTATCTAGAAAAGATAAGCATAAAATTAGCATACAAAGAAAATTAAGTAAATTACACGCCTACCAGATGGGAGACGCAAGGTAAGTCCTTGTGTGGACCTAACTAAATACACCGGGCGAAGTCATGTAATTGATAGTGTAATTGCGTACACAGATCGAGACATTAGAAACTAGGAACATTGAAGACGACCTTAGACTTTTTCGTTCGTAAGTTTAAGTAGTTAATTTACGAAGATTAGAAGATGGAGAACCGCGTTTTTTCCCTTTCTAAGAATATTGACAGTAATCTCCTTTTAAACAGTCGTGTTTCAGCGTGTATGTTCGGTATTCAATCTTGTCATAAATGTTATTAGTTAAAACTGAGGTACTCAGGAGGAGCCATATGATGAGTAGGCACTCAATCCTGAGTGAGAGGCGTCTGCGGTGGTTGGGCCATGTCCACAGGATGGGCTCGGAGCGAATTCCAAGAGTCCTGCTTTAAGTTTGGCTGGAAACTGGTCTGAGGAAAAGAGGTAATCCCTGAATGCGCTACAAGGATGTATGCAAGAAATACATGTTACTGGCGCTCATCGACCATAAAACGTGGGAGGCCATTGCTGAGGATCGCACCCATAGACGTTCAAATGTGCGTGAGGGCAATCAAGTTGCGGAAGCCACCCTCACAGCTAAGAGTGAAGAGAAAATAGCCAATAGGAAGGGGAAGGGGGCAAGAGAAGAAGGAGTCAACGCCATCGTCCCCTGAGGACGGATGAATGCCATAAAAATAACTGTAATGTTAACTACCATCAAAGAACAAATGACTGTATTAAAATATTGAAAAATTACATTCCACAAGATATATTTTTGTATTTGTTTTCAATAAAAATCTACAATAAATAATATTATGATAAAATGCACGTTTAAATATTTTAAATGAGCTTTCATAGCCTAAGGGGACATTAACCTCAACCAATTTAAAGTCAAGGTTAACTAGATTTTATCTCTATTTAAAAGCGGAAAGTAGTAAAAAATATTCAGTGACAAAAACGTATCACCAATAATCACTCGTTTTCCTAGATTAGTTTTGATTTGTTCAATAAAAATTGTTGCTTTTTTTCTATTTTCCAAAAAAAGATTAATTGAAAATATTCAGCAGTCAAACACTTCTCGAAAGTTGTCTTATGTAAAAATAAATAAAGGTACCAAATTATTGACACTTGCCTGACTAACGAAAATGATATTAAATGAAACTTGACCAGATACAAACTAAAGGAATCAATAAAATTTACATTCGTATTGATTTCAAAATGAATTCTCCCTCCGCTACTTACGTTAAAATTTAAAATGGAATGATTTTTTTTTAAAACTAAGATGATATTTAAATTTTTTTTTAAAAATATAATAATTCAATGTCTAAAAAATATGACAACACTTATCCAAATGACTTTTTAAAAAAATTTAAACGCAAGATAAATCTACTACAATCATCTGAATTTTTTATGAGGAACTTGGTGATATAAGATGAAAGAAAAGATTCAGAGGCGTCACAAGGGTTGTTGTCATCCAGTGGGTTAGCGCATGGTGTCACCCTTTCACAACTTACCCCCCATAGACTTGCTTCGAGTCTAGAGTGTGCCAAATAACAAGAACGTACAGAATTTTACATTTTGATGTCATCCCTTGTGATGGTGTCATCCAGTGCGGTGCGCATCACTCGCACCCCTAGCGACGCCACTGACAAGACCTACAACTGCTTTGAGAGTTGGGGTTGGGGGGTAGAGATGCAAGCATGAAGGTGGAAGGCCGAGGCACTTGCGTGGATCTTATTTGAATCCAGTGATCAAATAGGAAGGATGATGTGTAATGCATGTGTCGATTTAAATGGGCTATTTAGGTTTGACATGAAGTTATAATCAAGAGAATCCCAATATAAATGGTGTAGTGATATGTGTTCATGCCGTAATACGAAGAATGTAAGGTGAATCCAAGAACTGTTGAGTCGAAGGAATATACATTTTAAACATAATTGACTGCAGTTTAAATTACGCCCCATAGTGTGTATAGTTTTTAGATCAAAACATTATTTGAGTTGATTAAGAAATACATCTTCATCAATAATGTATCAAATTAATTTAACAAACAGGTAATTAAAACTTTTGAATACAGAAATGTGTCAAAAGTAGACATCATATCATATTGACAATGTTTAAATCATTTATTCACCTTAGAAATTTGGAAATAATTGATTATTTAGAAACCTTTTCACTTTTCGTAGAAACGAAATAGAATTTTATTATTTAGACACGATTTAATTCTTTTCCACCTCTTTTTATGTACCCAAACAAACGACTATGACCAGGAAAATGTTGATAATATAAATATAATCTATTTTTATCTCTGGATTTTTTTAACATGAAACCAAAGAGTTAAGTCATGACAAAGCAACGTGTTGTTAGATCTGACATGCAAATAATTCAATAGTAAACGGGATAAGCAAATAAGAAATAAATATATAGATTGTACATCTCAAATACTAGAGTCCTATAAGTCAGTGGGAGAATTTAATGACTTGTTAAATTTAAATCATACAAATTATAATGTTGTTTTACTCTTATGTAAAGCGATTTAAAGTTTTCTTTAAATTTTTTGCGTCTGAAATTCTACCATAATGAATGCCTTAGAACAGTGCTTCTCAAAGTGGTGGTCCGCGGACCGGTGCCGGTCCGTGGGCCATCCGATGCCGGACCGCAGAAGTTACCAAGAAAGGACATTTCGCTACCACGTCAGTACAGGGAAACTATTTCACCGGTCCGAGTTGCAATGGAAAAAATTCCTGCCGTCCGCAATACTAAAAAGCTTGAGAAGCACTGCCTTAGAAGAATTTGAAAATTTGAAATTTAATGCAAATATACCAATGATTTTTAAAACACTCGAATGCGGAATTTAAGATCTTAAATTATTTTATATTTTGAATGAAATTTTCGTGACAAAAACTGAAGGAAAAAAAAATAATTAAAAAAATTAATTACCAATTAATTATTTTGCCTTTGGGAAAACAATTTTTGAAGATATGTATTAAACAGATTAACATAACATCAGAGTTTTCACCATAAAGAAAGACAAGTTGATACAAGCAAAATGAAATTTCACCCTTCAAAAAATTGGTCGTTCACTCCATACATAGTTCAATACTTTTGACAGAAGTTTGATTCCTTCGTTGTCAGAAAATAATTTGTTAAATTAGAAGCCTCATTGTTTTAAAAGTTATTTTAAAGATTAATTGCATGCAGAGAATACAATACAATTACAAGTATTCATTTGTTGTTAGTTTAGATTATGTTTAAAACGACCATTAGGGAACATAGTGTTAAAGAGAACAACATCAAGAGAAAGCATGGATTTAAACAAAAAAAATTCTTTAAATAACTTAATCAGTGGTAAAGAACAACAAACCTATTATCTCTTGCTATGGTGGTCTGCATGTGTCAGAGGTGACCGGAACGTGCCTGATGCCAGTGATGACCGGAACTTGCGTGAAGTCAGTGATGACTGGAACTTGCGTGAAGTCAGTGTGACCGGAACTGGCGTGATAAAAGTGATGTCCGGAACTTGTGTGATGTCAGTGATGACCGGAATTTGTGTGATGTCAGTGATGACCGGAAATTAAGTGATGACAGTGATGACCGGAACTTGCGTGATGTCAGTGATGACCGGAACTTAAGTGATGACAGTGTTGACCGAAGTTTGCTTGTTGTCAATAATGACTGGAACTTGTGTGATGTCAGTGATGAGCGGAACTTGAGTTATGTCCGTAACGACTGAAACTTATGTGTTGTCATTGATTACAGGAGCTTGCGTGATGTCAGTGATGACTGGAACTTTCGTGATGTCAGTGATGTATAATCGCATACAACGTCTGTCTGAACACATCTTGTGAAATGACATCAGATCGAATAAATATTGTCATGTCCATAGGCGCTGATCTTTTGACATATCGAGACAATCAAATCTTGAAACATTTTTTTTCCACTTCCTATGTATTTAGGTATAGCCAATTTGTTAGCCATTGCTTTGACATCTGCGCATAAAGGGCAGCAGCTAGAATTGAAAAAAAATGTTTCATTTGTTTAAAAAATATGCGCGATACATGAAAGAGAACAAATGTAATCCACTTAAATGCAAGTCAAAAAAAGAAGCAATCAAGATACTTAGATTAAGAAAAGAAAGCTGAACAATAGTGGGTTGAGAAAAACGAAGCTTAAAATAAGAGGGTTGAAAATAGGGATTTAGTATGTTAAGAGAATTGTGTATAAGAAAGTTAGCGCATCAAAACGAGAGTTTATAAAAGAAATGTTTAGAAATGGGTTTTAGATATAAGAAGATTAAAGAAAGAAGGCTCATGAAATCAACGTTACAAATTTAAAGTTCAAATTATGATTTGGATCGGGGTAGAAAGACGCAAATTAAGAAATAAAGTCGACGAAAATTCCCCTTTAGAGGCCAAATTTCTATTAAAATACATAGAAGGGATGATTTAAATTTCGTTGATTAATAAATGAATTTATATTTTACTAAGAGGAATTTTTAAATATAATAATCGCACTAAATATTAATTTTTAGTATTCAATGATTGTAGATTTATTTTAGTTAAAAAATATTTGAAAAATATTTGAAAATTTAAAAAAAATAAAAAAATACGTTACTCTATTTAAAAAGAAGTTTTTAAAAGTCATTTATTTAAACAGAAAAAAATAATGCATTAAAAAGCAGTGACAAAAACTTACCAATCTTTATGATGATATCATGCATGATCACCTGTTACGAGGTGTTCCAACATGAATGGTCGATTTGAATAATTCTATACTCTTATAATTTATTTAGTCTTGATGTGGTGTGAGAGTTCAAAGTAAAATGTTGATGTTTTACAGGCCACAACCTAAAAGCAGTTATAACTAGTTGAATAATTTTCTAAACGTTTTTTGACTTTTAGACGCGAATCCAACACAAAACAGTCGCTTCATTTTTGTGCACGCCCTAACGAATTGAATGCAATCCTTCTATGCAAATGAGATCTCCACAACAGCGTCGTCTGCTAAAGTTCTAGCCTCGATTTCACATTGTGACGTGTAGAAAGCGCTTTGGGGATAGAGGTCGCGGGCGACGCGGGTCTCAAACTATTACAAATGATACACATTTAGAGTCGATACTTTCTTACAAGTGTTAATTTCCAAAGGAATAATAAATTGGCAAAAAGTAATGAATGTAATTGAAAGAATCGTACAAAACATAACCATTTTAAAAAAACTCATTAAATTTATGCAGTGGCGTAGCTAGTGGGGGGCGGTGGGGGCGGTCCGCCCCGTGCGGCACTCATTTAGGGGCGGCATTTGTGGGCATTTGAAAAGTACAACCATTTCCGACAAACGCCCTTGTTCTTTTGAAATGGGAAAACCAAGGTGAAACAAAAATATTCGTAATTTTGAGTCTTAATTAACGGATTCGCACATTTGTTAGATTAGATAGTGGATATTATAACTAACGCAAAACCGTTCGAAATTTTTAAATCGCTCAAAAAAAGTATCCATTTGTTGGGAAAACTAAGCGGTATACGTCACAGATGACGCTCTTATAAGAAAACTACCCAAAAACACATCACCACTGGGCCGAATAATGTGTGCTATTAATATCGCCACGACAGCATTTACGTGGAATTTCGACATTCGCAGAATGATGCGCGAACAAGTACCTACAAGGCATCGTGGTTCAAATATTGTATTTAACTTGCAAGTAGTAATTTATATTACTGTTTCAGTTTTCAGTAAATTATTGTAAGGTAATTTTATTAAAAACGAAATGTATTTTGTTTTTATTGCATTAAAGTAGCACAAATAATTTGTGTTTTTCAATAAAATACTGTTATTCATTAAGCATGTTACGCCTATCAAATTAAAGTAATAGTAATGTGTAAATAATTTGAATTCGTGTATTTTATGGAAAATTATTAAGATTTATGACAAGAAGTTGTAAATATTCAAATTTCTCTCTTAATAAACACCACAATAGGCATAATAATTTCGAAAAAGACCTTTAAGCTTCAAGCGTCTTGGAAAAATTGACATCTGAAGAAGTAACTAGGAAAACGATATCAACGGGCTGGAATTTTACTCAATTCAATGCCACCTTTTTCTCTTCTATGTTATCTCAATTTATGGGAACCCGTCATTTTTTTTAATTAATGCAAAGCCATTGCATGGAACAAAGAGATGTGCTAATACAAAATGCTGTTATATGAGCCAAACAATTTGTGAAGAGATGGAGATATCAACTGAACGCCTATTTAGAAGAAGAAAAAATATGAGTAAGGAGAATTCAGAAGATGTGGTTCTATCTTTAGAACAAGAAGTACAACGAGAAATAATTTTATGCATGGCTGGAATTATAAAATAAAATAACGTTTTGATGAGTTGCATGTCCTTGCAAGAAAATATTCGTATATAATACCATGTAACCTACTAAATGAAGCATTTGAACATCAAAGAAATTACTTTATTGACATTGACAGTTCATATATGGAAAGAAAAAGGATCCAGGTTTTTATGGCTGTACCTACACTACAAGAAGAGGCATTGTGTTAGAAAAACGGTGGGAAAGGCACATTTGATCTATTAAAATTTATTCAACAGTATATATTGGAAAATTCTGTACCCAATATTGCAATTTTGCTATGAATTTTTTCAACTATTGCTATCAGTGTCACTAGTTGTGAAAATAGCTTCTCCAAATTGAAGTTAATAAAAAATTATCTTTGTTCCGCATTGACCGATTAAAGACAACAAAATCTTGCAATTCTGTCCATAGAACAAGATATTACAAATAATTTTAATTTTGATAGCATAATACACGATTTTTCTATTATGAAAGTTAGGAAAGTAAATGTATAAATATGTTTACATACTACTGTACAGGGGCGTAACTGTGTTCTTGATGCCCTTGCCTAATTTATTTTTGGCGCCTTTTATTTAAATAAAAAAAAATTAGAGATGTAGCGGCTCCCTTATGAACTGGCGCAGGCCAGCGCCCTTGGCAACTGCCCCAATGCCAAGCCGTTGTTACGTCACTGCTAATGTAAACAATTTCTTTGTTTGTAAAAAAAAATCATTTATTTATAAATACAAAATAAAAGAATAGTACTTGGTAATGTTTTTTTTTAGGGGGGGGGGAGTAAATTTAGAATATGTTTAGTCTCATGGGGGGGGGGAGGGCTGCAACCTCAGTAACTTTCTTCTGGCCTTTAAAAAAAATATCTTGTATTTGTATAAATGTGTATTTATAGGTATATAATCTTATGCGGCATGTTTTATTACTGCTAACATAAATATGGAATGCAATGGTAAACATGTTCCCCACCTTTACTTCGTTTCAATTACAAATATTTATTAATGTTTATTAATTTTTAAAAACCATTATATAATCGACGAAGTGGCCGTCCATAAATGACGTCACGCTGTTTGACTGATATTTCACCCCCTCCCAGGGGCGGATTAAGACTGCACGGGGCCCCTGGCTGCAATTCAAACTTGAGCCCTATCCAGCCAGCGTCCCTTTAAATAAAATGATTGCTAGCAGCTAACATTAGACTGTAACTTGTAACTAAATAGTTCATCGGTTCTTTTAACATACTTTGTCTGTACTACGGGATCGGCCTTCCCAGCCAAAGATTATTCATGAAAAAATGCAATATGAAGAAATAACAGTAACTATTTGCCGGTATCCTAATATTAATTGTAAAAATACAATTTTAAAAAAAAATTTGTACTCACGCCGGGAATCGATCGCGTGACCGCTTGCACAGCAGGGCGACATTCTACCTCAAGACCACACGAGCCTGATGAAACAAAGGTAAAGTTTAAAAATATAAACAATAATCTTTAATATATTCTCATAGTGAGCCTATAAAATCAGTTTTAAAAAAAATTAATTTATTTAATTTATGATATTTTCAGGAATTCATTCAAACATTTGTCCATCTTTCTTATAAAATATACTAAATTTGGGGGCCCTTAATCATCGGGGGCCCCTGGCTTTAGCCCGTTCAGCCCCCCTTAATCCGCCATAGCCCCCTCCCCCTCGTCACACGTCGTCACAAAAACTTAGATCCCTTTTTCAATAAGACTTTACAAAGCTTTGACCCCCCCCCTAAAAGCCGTATTTTCTGTTTGAAAATGAGCATGTTTCAAATTAATTTTTTTCATTTAAGTATGTTTTAAGTGTAAGGCTGCATTCTAATATCGTAACACGCGTTTCACATAAACGTCATTAAATAAAGTGTAAGTAACCAAATATTTAAGTGGGAATTTATTTAAAGATGCGCGTTTTGACGTGACGTCACATTTCTTAAACCCCCCCCCCGTCGTTACACATCGTCACAAACGCATGTGACTCCTCCCCCCAGGTGCGTGACGGCTTCTATAGACGGCCCCTAAAAAGGACGGCAAATTGGAGACCGCCCCGGGCGGCAAAAGTTCTAGCTACGCCACTGAATTTATGTAACAGTATAAACTAAATTATTTTCTCAATATTTTCAGCAACATTAGAACCCCAAAAGAACAAAAATGTCACTAGGTAACTGAGATAATTGAAGTGCATTGATGTATCAAACAGTAAATGACCGCTCTGTTATTTTTACGTATACATGATGTATTTTAAATTTATTTCTGCTCAAGTATCAGCGTTTTTAAAAAAATAAAATGGATTCTTAATTAGCTTCTTTGGATGACAGAAACGTTTACGAAAGTAAAGTAACAAACTATGTTGTCATATTGAAATGAATTATTGTTTAAAAACAAAAAACGTGTAATGTGTGTATGAGCGCGTGTGTGTGTGTACGCGTGTGTGTGCGTGTTTGTGTATGTGTTTGCGTGTGTGTATGTATATCTGTGTGTGTAGACAAATACATGTAATTAAATAATACCATGGCCATGCAATCATTATAAAATATATTTCTTTTATTTAATTTAAGAAGATTTCAACTATTGTATGAAAAACAAATTGGTTTATTTCACTGCAACTTATTAACAAAGCGATATTCTTCTCTAAACAATCGTGTGGTATGTCTGAGTAATTAACCCTTGCGTTAAATTCACTGGATGACATAGAATAAATAAAAATAATCCAGGCATATAAATTTGTGTATGTATGTGTGTGTTGCGTTTCGGAGGGGGGGGTCATTGTTTTTATTACCTCCCCTATTCTACGGATAATGTTTTAAGAGAATGGCGCAGGAGAAATTTATGGGTCTGTACCCGAGGCATGAAGTCAATAATCCCATGCACATTGTCTGGGTCTGTCGGCAATATAAGGTCAAGGACAAAGAGTGGCTAGGACCAGGTGTCATCGAGTCTGGTGGCATGTTGGCCGGGGAAGTCAATGATGTGCTCTGTGTTGCTACGGCTACCATCATTCGTAAACAAACAACAAACAGCCAGGTCAACAAACAAAGAAACAATGAAATAATATGTCAAGAATATCACATTAATGAAGCCCTAAATTGCGTAGAGTACTCTGTGCGGCTGTCTGAGAAATAAAATATAATTAATTGTATGTTTCCAATTATTGTTTCTCTTTAAAAAAATATTTTTTATTTGATGTTAATAACTTAATAGCACATGGGAGTAGGCGCTCTCAGTCCGCATATTTTAAATACATTAAAATTTACGGAAATAAATTCAGATTCCGTGTAAAATATGTTTAAATACTTTCCTCGACGTCTTTGTCCATTTTATGAAAACAGAAATGCTGTAAGGTGATCTAACACTACTAAGGTAGTCTAAATCCTTTGAGATGACATGACTTCTGTACAGGGTGACCGTACTTCTGTAATATCAATTAAATCATGTAAGGAGACCTAACTCCTATAAGATGGGCTCTTTTAAAAGGTGATCTAATAATTTTAACGTGACCTAACTTCAGTAAAATTGCTTAACTTTTATAATATGAGATGAATCCTATAAGAAGATCTAACTCTTGTAAAGTGCCCTAACTCCATTAAAGTGGAATTACTCCTGTAAAGTTCCATAACTCCTGTAATGTATCTTAACTTTTGTAAAAGTGCCTTAACTATTGTAAAAGTTACCAAACTCCTGTAAGGTGCCCTAATTCCTTTAAACTGCCCAAACTCCTATAAAGGGCCCTAATTCATGTAAAGTGTCTTAACTCCTTTAGAATATTAAAACTCCTTTAACATGGCCCTGCACCCGCAGAGAGGTCTAACTCCTGGAGCTAATGCAGGTTTTAATTTGTCGATAGTGGTGTGAGTTGAGGGGGGGGAGGGGGAGGGGGAGCGGCGTTGAGTTATGTGACCTGTTGAAACAAGCGGCCCTTAACAAAGAATGTCTGAAGGGTTTGATGTCTCTTCGGCTGACGCTTATCGTGTTCCTAGTTTCAGGTGTCGCCACCACTAAACTCAAACTTCATTCTTTAACCAAAGTGCATTGATCGCGTGAACACTGTTATTAGATGTATTACAATAATTTTCAGCCGTGGGGTTTCAAACATCCCCTAGTTGTCAGAAGAAACCAATCCTATATTAGTTAAAAATCAATAATTTTTAACATGGTCGTTTATTACTTAAGCCACGTCGCCTTGTTAGAAGATTTAAAGGTTGCATTGTTTTGTTGTTGTTGTTTTTTTCATTATTGTATTTCAACGCTTTTGTGTACGCCACTAATTAAGCGATCAAAAAAAATTATAAGAAGTAAAAGTTTATTGAAATGAGTACAGTAAAGTATAAATTTATAGCCCTAATGTGTATAACAGTCGCTACAGGATACACTGTTCCGTTATTGTGTATAAGAGTCCTAAATAAATCGAACACTTCTAAAAGGTTATAAAAGTCGCGCATTTTTATGTCAGTTTTAAGTGGGTACAGCATTTTTCAAAAAGTATATCAAACCTAAAATATAGAACAATCCAAAATCAGTAGAATTGTTTCAGATAAGTAGAACATTTCCAAAATAAGTTGAGCAGTCCCTAATGGGCAGAAATATCGGAAATGAGTAAAATGTTTCAGAAAAGATAGAGCGCTTCCAAATAAGTAAATATGAAACAGTCCCCGAGGGAGAGAAACAGATCGGATAAACAAAGAGGTCGCCCTTAAACACGCATGAGTTATCGCGGTCCCTCTCTCCCCGACACCCTATTATGGCTGTGCCAATGGTCACGAAGTCTGCACAAACCTATTTCAAAAAGCAAAGAAAATGGAGTTTGAAACTCAAGACGTGTAAATGAAAATAAAATCAACGGTGTGTTCAATCAGACAGACAAACCCCGAGTACGTAAATACACTGTAAGCCTGGCATACTTTTCTTTTCTCATACGTAGTTATAAGAACCATTGACTGTGACTTTCAACCAACTGACATTTTAATGGAGTGTGTTTAGGAAGGGGTGGGAGTAGTAACCTTGATGCAGAGGTCACGTTGACATGATGTTTTAATGGAGATTTGGGGTGTTGAGTTCGGCTGTAATGGCCGTTAAACTGAGGTCACGGGGACATGTTTTAATGGAGAGTTGGGGTGTTGAGTTCGGCTGTATTAGCCGTGAAACAGAGGTCACGATGAACTGACCGATTTCAAAAAAAAATAATAATAATAAATAAATCGAAGTTGACTTTATCTTATTTTTCACAGCAGGAGCAATGACCGAAGACAACTTTTGGGTTAGCGGGTTAGTCAAATTTCGGAGTCATGAACAATCATCTTTGCACTTAAACTGTGTAAACAATACACCCACAAAACAAACAACAATGTTTAACAACACTTCATTATTTTTATGTTGTCAAGTTCGCTAATTCTCTGTTGATGTTTTGTTGTTGTTGGTGTTGTTGTTGTTGTTGTTGTTATTGTTGTTGTTGTTGTTGTTGTTGTTGTTGTGTGTGTGTATATATTTAGTTTCTTTAAACTGCTCTATGTTTCTCCCTCCATCTAACCGGAGTGTCATAACTTTCTTGTACATATAACATACAGTAACCAAAATATTACTATTTATCTTATCTGTTGCAGGCGCCCCTTCTATATAGAAAATTATTGCGTCCTACGCTTATCCATGGTTGAGGGGCCGTCCATAAAGTACGTCACGATATTTTTTACCATTTTGAACTCCCCCCTACCCCTGTCACAAACTGAATAGAGGTAAAAAAAAATATTTTTTAAAAACCAGGTTGTTATAAGTGGACTAAAAATAATAAAATAAATAGAGGTAAAAATAAAATTTTTAAAAACCACCTTTTTATAAGTGGACTAAAAAGAAGAAAATAATTTAAAACTTATAAGTTCAAGTACTTTGATTTAATATGACTAAAAACGTGGGGCGGGTGTTTGGTATAAAAATTAAAGATTTCTAATTTAGAAGGCAAAAGAGAGATTTATAAGTGAGAGAATGATTGAACCGCATATGTTAAACCTCATAAGCGCCATAGAGTGGTTACATGCACAGACGCTGACCGTGCATCAATTATGATGATACATAATGCTGCCTTCCGATATTGTGTGTTGCTTGATATTTGACTATGATACAACTTATAAATAATGCCATGCATGCCCCTTTTTTGCAACAAGTATTAATACTAATAAATATATTATTATTATATTACTGTCAATATTATTATATAGGGCTACGGAAATTAACGATAAATTATTCGATTATTTGTTAAAAATTGTAATCGATTAAAATTAATTTGATCGACTAAAGTTCGATTAAAATTTAAGCAAATATTTTTACAATATTTTTTTCCAATTTATTGATAATTTATATTTTTTGTTACTTACATACCTTACCCTGGTATTATTATGATTTATTTAGACGTGCATAAGCAGACAAAAAGATTTTTCCTTCTTATTTCTTGCATAGCAGAACGAATTTGGTGTGTTAGGTCACACAATTTAGGAGCCATGAAATGACAGCGACTTAGGGGCCGTCTATAAATGACGTCACGCGATTAAGGCTGATTTTTCACTCCCCCTCCCCCTTCGTCAAGCGTCGCCACAAAAACTTAGACCCTCCCTGCAATATGACGTCACAAAGCTTTGCCCAATGTATTTTCTATTTGAAAAAGAGAATGTTTCAAATCACTTTATTGTCATTTAAGTATGTATAATTTAGTGTAAGGTTGCACTCTAATATCGTAACCCTGTGTGAAGCCAAGTACAACGTCATTAAAAAAGTTGTAAGTTGATGTGACGTCCCATTTCTCAAACACCCTCCCCCCTCGTCACACATCGTCACAAATGTGTGGATCTCCACTCCCCCCTAGGTGCGTGACATCATTTATGGATTTTATTTATCGATTTATCTCCTCTCCCTCTTTCTCTCCCTCTCTCTGACTCTTTCCTTATCTCATCTCTCTCTCTTTAAGCATCATTGTCAAAAAAATGTACGTGATTTCAAAACAAACACGCTTAATAAGTTTTATTTCAACAAAATTTATTATTTTCATCCTATTATACTTGCATTATTAAAATGTTAAAGTGCAGAAATAAAACAAAAAGCTAAACAAAATAATGTGATAAAAAATAGAAAAGTTAGAAAAAAAATACATCAGAGGATAAAACAATTATAACAAAACAAGATATTGATAAAATAGTGATAAAGTTTAGATTTTTAATATTTTTACAAAAAAATTGATTACCAATACATCAAAGATACTTATAAACTTCATTGCATTTTGTGTGACAGTACTTTAATAAGCGAGACATTTCATTTGCGTGCCTTTTATCATCAGATGCTTTAAACTGCAATGCAACGAAACATTGTAACTGTTTCAAAACAGTCAGATTTTAAATAACTCTGAAGTTAAATTTGGAAAATACAATATCGAACAATTTTTTCTAAAAAAATATACTGCCTTTAAAACCATTTTATTGCTGTTATTTTGTGAATAATACAAAGACAACATTTAAGTTGCTTGACATGGATCTGAACATTATTATTTTTTAAAAAACGAAACATAATTATATTTTAAATATATATTTTAAATATATATTTTTTTTAATTTGTAATATTTTTTTTTCAAATTGTCAAATGTTCAATAATGAAGACAAGTAATAAAAATATAAATTCCAGCATTTCAAGGATACATGATTATTTTAAATATATTCACTACATCCGGCAATAACACATGACCTCCCACCCCCCGCGCCTAATCCAAACCCAGGTTTAAAAACCGTACTACAACACATTAGCATAAAGGAATACTTCCATTCCAATCGGACGCTCATAGAGACCGCAATTGATATTAGTTGGGCTTTTGAAAAAGGTGGGTGCCTTAGGCGCCCTAAAAAGTGCATTTTTTCAAAATAAATAGATTTCAGCTGAAAACGTCCGTTATTTTTTACGGGTAATACACTAGTAATATATATAATATAATAGTCCAAGTCACTGGCTGGCTGGCTGGCTGGAAGGATGTGGATGATTTTATATTTTAAAATACAAGGTTTGCATCAGTGCGCAAGATGATTATAAATTAAAGATGCGCTGTTAAAAAATATTATATGAAGTCATTGTTTTAGCTCATATTTTAATTTTGGAAAAGGGAACAATGTAAAAAGAGGATTTGATATGGTTAATTGTAAAATACTTTGCGTACATTCCAGGAAGTTTAATATTTCGTATTTATCAAACAAGGATAAGTTACTTGGGCTTTTGACAAAAAACAACGTGGGCGCCGTAGGCGCCCTACAGCTCCTATTATAAAATTGCCCTACAACTCCTATTATAAAATACTTTGCGTACATTTCAGAAAGTTTAATATTTCGTATTTATCAAAAAAAGACAAGTTAGTTGGGCTTTTGAAAAAGGTTGGCACCGTAAGCGCCCTAAAAAAGGGGGCGCCGCAGGCGCCACGGCGCCCCGGCACAATCTAGTATATATATAATAGTCCAAGTCACTGGAAGGACGGAAGGAAGGAAGGATCCGTAATGCTATGACGTCAAAAAAATACAAGGCGTGCATCGGAAGGCGCGCAAAAAGGTGTGCAAAATAATTATAAATTAAAGACGCGCTGTAAAAAAATATTATATGACGTCATTGTTTTAGCTTATATTTTCATTTTTGAAAACGGGAACAATGTAAAAATAGGATTTGAGGATTTATAATTATAAAATACTTGGTGCACATTTCAGCAAGTTTAATATTTCGTATTTAACAAACAAGGATAAGTTACTTGGGCTTTTGACAAAAAAATTAGGTGGCGTAGGCGCCCTACAGCTCCAGTGAGCGCCGTAGACGCCCAACAACCCCTATTATAAAATACTTTGTGTACATTTCTGTAAGTATTAAGTATTTATCAAACAAGGATAAGTTGTTTGGGTTTTTTTTTAAGTGGGCGCCGTAGGCGCTCTAAAAACTGTGGGCGCCATAGGCGCCACGGCACCCCAGCGCAACCTAGTTATGTATATTGATGATTTCGTCGTTACAGAAAAAATTTTAAGAGTCAGTTACTTATTGAGATGAGGCCGTGGGTCAGTTAAATTTTAAGCGATAGCCTAAGTATTTACCCCACGTGCCGGACTTTGGACACCCTGGGTTAAGGTGTCTACATTTAATTATGTATATTTTTTATGTCTTGTCTTTTTTAGATAGTATTTTTTATTTTATAACATGTACATTTCTTTTCTAAAGCGAAACAGAAATTTTAGAGATTATTTTTCAGTGCAAATATAAGGCCGAAAAGTGATTTATCGGAATTTTAACTTTGTCCCACAACGCAAAATCAAACAATTAAGTAAAAGTAAAAAAAAATAATTAAAGTATTGTGGTCATTTTTATTTCAAAGAAAATATATTTTTAGAAGAAAAGCAATATTTGCAATAATGTAATCAGTGAAGATACAATAGCTAAAGATATCAATTTTCAAAAGAATTATATTTTTTAAAATTCTTATTAAAGCTTTGGTGCAGTAAACTACAGAAAATATAAACATACCAAGAAACATAATTATAAGGGTATATTTTAGAATATATGTGATAATAGGTTTGTTCAAGATAAAAACACACACACACACCGGATTTATACAGTTTTTTTTCGTAAAATTATTTTAAGTAACATAAGAAATGATTAACAGCTGAATTGTTTAGAATATTAGATATGAAAGAAAGTAAAGAAAGGAAAAGTAACACTACAAAAAATAGTTTTAAATATAAAAATTAAAATTCAATGAATATGCACGTAATAGAAAAATTAGGGCCGCGGAAATTAACTATTAATTAGTCGATTAATCGTTAAAAATTTAATCGATTAAAATTAATATTTCTAATTTTTTTCCCTCTAATTTATTAATAATTTATATTTTTTATTACTACATACTTTCCCTTTGCTTTATTATTATTTATTTAGACGTGCATACGTAAACAAAAAGGTTTTTCTTCCTTCTTTCTTGCACAGCAGAAGGAATTTTCTGTGTTACAACACAAAATTTCGGAGGCATGGAATTACTGCGACTTAAGCGAAAAATTTCACGAAAATAATGAGTAGTGACATAAAGGGGTCTATATACGCGTTATAAAATTATAATGAATAAAATTAATCTATTAATCGATTAAATATGTTCCCGATTAATCGAACACAATTGTATTGATCAATACCAGCCCTAAGAAAAATGGTACCAATTTGAGTGCCTTAAAAAATGATTAAAAATTCTTGAGCTCCAGTTTTCTTCATTGCATAAAATAATGACCTGGTTGAAAATGCTTGAATTTCTTTTGTTTTTGTTATAAAATTGTAACATATAATTTCTAAAAATCCATTTCTTTGAATTAAAAAAAAATTAATAAATAAAAAAATGAATATTGTATCGTTTCTAAAATGCCTAACAAAATTTGTCAATTCAAGAATCAGATTAATATATATTTTAAAAACGTTTTTTTCCATTACAGCAAACCACTATAACCCATGCTAAAATTTATATGCTTTATCTAACATATTCGAGTTGTTTGACATTTAAAGGACTAAGCTTTTAAACAAAATTGTAAAGAAAACAAAATAAAAACAAAAAAAATGTTCATCCAGTGTCTAAGCTTGCCATGGCACGTGGCTTCCCCGTTTACAAGAACCACTGCATGATTTGCGATTCCGCACGCGTTATTTTTGTTTCTAGCCATCCATATGTAGCCATCCTTGCCGTATTTCTTGCCCCAGCTGTCGACAAAAGAACAATTATTTTTTTAATAAATGGCCAGAGTAACTTCAATAAGAAATATGGTTTTAGTTTATTAAGAAGAGATATGAGTTGGGCTAAATGCACTGTCACTAACAACATTTGCTTATAAGGTTGCGTAGCTGAGACCTGTTTTCAAACAGTATTTTAAGGAAGTATAATTTCAAATGCAATGTATTTACTTCATACGTACCTTATTTTCTAAATCAAATTTCCTTGAAATGTTGTAAGTACTTTGATTATTTTTCAAATCTAAAAGTAGCAACTATTCGAATCAATGTTGTTTTAAATTTACAGTGGTCTTTAGATAAATAAGTGTAATTAATTTATTGGGTCCTTTTTATTTTTGAGTAATGCATACTACTTAAGGGCCATCCATAAATTACGTAATACAATTTTGATTGATTTTTAACATTCCCCCACGTCACACTTCGTCACAAAAGCTTAGACCCCTATATGACGTCACAAATGTTTGACCTACCAAGCCCGCTAAAGGCCGTGTTTTCTAATTGAAAATTAGCAAGTCCCAAATCACTTTTTAAATCCTTTATATTAACTCGTGGCGTCTGCTAGATTGCTCGATTGTTTGCCGAAAAAAACTTTGGATCGAATTTTAGCCCAATTCCCCATATGCTAGCGAGCTGAAATTGTGCAGGCATACTATGATCTATCAACATTTCAATTCGTTCAAATGTACTGTAATTAAATTAATGAGTTTTTAGATTATCTCTATGTATCTCTACGTAGCATGTTAATGTTTGGGCTAGACTGTCGAAGTGCGTATTAAATTGAACAACCTTTATAATATTTTCCTGTCGCGCGGTGCGGTGCGTATTATATTATCTTATCTTATCTGTTACAGACGCTCCTTCTGTACAGAAGATTATTGACGATACTTTTTAAAATAAATTCCCGATCTGTAAATGTAAATGCTAGTAATTGCTAGTCTGTTTCGCGGTGAGCATTAAATTAAAAATGTTTTTATAACCATTTTCCCGTTATAAAATCGAGATGAAATTTAGCAGGCAGGCTGTAGTTGTTTTTTTTTACTATAAATTCTTTATATATGAGACATAACTAAAATGATGGATTATTGTGGGAGGCGTATTATAATGAACATACTTTTACTTATGTCTCGTATTTAAAGGCTGTATAGTAAAAACTTGTTTTTAAATATTTTTTTTAAAATTGAAGCCTTTATATTGACACGTGGCACCTGCTTGATTTCTTGCTTGTCGAAAAAACTTTGGATTGATTTTTAACCCACTTTCCCGTATGATAGCGAGCTGAAATTTTGCAGGCAGGCATGTGGCGACGATAAAAATGGCGCATCAAACTTTCACATTGATCGCATCTACTGTATTTAAATTAATGAATTTTAGATTGTCTCTATGTACCTCTACGTAGCATGTACATTTTAATGCGTATTATATTGAACAAACTTTTTAATAGATTCCTGTCGCGCGGTGCGATGCGTTTTACATTGAGCATTTAAAAAAAAATTCCTGATCTGTAAATGCAAATGCTAGTCTGTCGCGCGGTGCACATTATATTAAACATGTTTTTATAACCCTTTTCCCAAAATTAAATCGAGCTGAAATTTAGCAGGCAGACTGCATTATTTTTTTAACGCAATTTCCCTTGGTAGAAAATGCTTTTATATATTTGAAATGTCTAATCTCTCTTTTCGAGCTTTGAACAGCAATTCCTCCTGAACCATACCAGATAGAGGGTTGGGGTATTTTGCAAGTATGTTTAGCATGTCACAAGGATGTGCACGGGCCAAAAAAAAATTAAAAGCTTCAATGGATTTCCTGGAAAAAAAAACCACGAAAAAATATCAGTATTTTGTCAATTTCTCGCCAACCATAACATCTATCGGGTTGAAACAAACGCCAAAACATAACTTATAATATTTAGAACAATGTTGTAGAAAGAATTTTTGAAATAATCTCATTTGTTTCGACTCCCGTAATTTTAGCAGCAATTTGTAGATTGCAATTGTTTTGTTTAGTTTCAGAATTATTTGATTTGAAATGAATTTTATTGTAATCTAGAATGATAGGTTATGGGTTTTTCCGCTTTGTGACTGCTAATGTTAGACTGTTGCGCGGTGCGCAATATATTGACACATATTTTGTGTGACTCTAGAATGATTTCCCTTGAATAAAAAAATCGGAAATTCTTTGTTGGAAATTACCTTTAAATACTCATTCGATTTTTTATTACTTCTTTTACTATAAATTATGGCTGCGGAAATTAACGAATAATTTATCGGTTAATCGTTAAAAATTTTAACTATTAAAATTTTTATAACGATTAATCGACCCATCACTTATAAATGTATTGGAAGTCAAAAAGTAAAATATTTCGGCCGATAAATATAAAATAATTTCCGGACGAATAAACAAGAAAATTTTGGTTTTAAACTATTGTTTGACGTGAATGCTCAAAATAATGAAAAGGTTAGCAGAAATTGAGAGAATCGTTTGCCTACCATGCAATGTTCCCTCTAAGTCTAAGCTTCGTTGCTCCGTGTGCAAAGTTAAAAAAAACTCGTGTGCAAAGTTGCACAACGTCCATTTTTAGTGCAATATTTTACAAAATTTGCTGCGCGGCGATTCTAAACTCCTGCGTGGCGTCGGTCAAATATCTGTGCAGCCGCGCTGCTTAAAGGGAACATTGCTATCATGGTTCTAACACTTCGCTTACATATAACCTGGATACCAAACATCCATTACAGTATCGGAAACTTCAGGACTTCAGTTGAGACAATCTAAAGCTATGTGGACTATTTTTCAGCTCGGTTGGTTATATTGTCAATAAAGGTTGGTCCACACCTCTCAAATGCTCACGAGCATTTGATCAAACATCACACGAACGCACTATAAAATACGCCATTTTTTTGCGTATTTTATAGTGCGTTCGTGAGATTTTTTATCAAATGCTCACGAGCATTTGAGATGTGTGGACCAACCTTAAGACCCGCTCATCACTTGAAGCAATTAACCTCCATTATGCTTGTCTGTTTGCGTTGTTGGTTAAAAGATGTCATATAAAGAAGACATTCCAGTGTTATTTCGATTTTCGACAAGTGCCTTTAAATAAATGTTACTTATGACACCATCAATTTCAATTTCTGGCTTTAATCGAAATTAACGATTTATTAATTGTTAAATTTTTAAAAGTTCACGATTAAATTTAAATTAATCGTTAACAGCCATACTATAAATACTTTATACATGAGATATAATTTAAAAAAATTGTGGATTCTTAGATTGCTGTGCGATGCTTATTATAATGAACATACTGTCGGCTATGTTTCCTATATAAAGGATTTATAGTCAAAAAGTATGTTTTTTAGTTTTTTTATTTATTTTGTCATTCAGGTATGTATTTAGTGTAGGTCTTCACTGTAATATCGTAACACGCGTGAAGCCATATAAAAATCGTCATGACATAAATTGCAATCAATCAAATATTTAATTGGAATTTTTATTTTAAGTTGCGCGTTTTGAAGTCTCGTCATTTTTCTTAAATTCCCCCTCCCCCTCGTCACACATCGTCACAAATCCCCCTCCCCTTTAGGCAGATGTCGTCATTATGGATGGAGCCTTTGATAATGTACAAATAAGCATTGCGCTTCTCAGATATAGGTTATTTTATAATTATTTTTTAGGGCTGTTACCGATTAATTTAAATTTAATCGTTAATTTTTAAAAATTTAACGATTAGTAAATCGTTATTTTCGATTAAAGCCAGAAATTTAAATTGATGGTGTCATAAGTAACATTTATTTAAAGGCACTTGTCGAAAATTGAAATAACACTGGAATGTATTCTTTATATGACATCTTTTAACCAACAATGCAAACAGACAAGTGTATTGACATTATTTGGTTCAAGTGATGAGTGGGTCTTATTGACAATATAACCAGCCTAGCTGAACAATCGTTAACATAGCTTTAGATTGTCTCAGCTGAAGTTTCTGATACTGTAGAGGATGTTTGGTATGCAGGTTATATGTAAGCGAAGTGTTATAACCATGGTAGCAATGTTCCCTTTAAGCAGCGCGGCTGCACATATATTTGACCGACGCCACGCAGGAGTTTAGAATCGCCGCGCAACAAATTGTTTTAAGATATTGGACAAAAAATGGACGTTATGTAACATTGCACACGATTTTTGTGTGTGTTTTTTAAACTTTGCACATGGACCAACGAAGCTTAGACTTAGAGGGAACATTGCATGGTAGGCAAACGATTTCTCTCAATGGACACAATAAACTTTATCAACATTTTGAACAATCACGTCAGTCAATAGTTTAAAACCAAAGTTTTCGTGTAATCGTCCGGAAATTATTTTATATTTATCGGCCGAAATATTTTACTTTTTGCCTTACATTACATATATACGTGGTGGGTCGATTAATAGTTTTCAAAAATTTCATCGTTACAAAATTTTAACGATTAATCGAGAAATTAATCGTTAATTTCCGCAGCCCTATTTTTAAAAAAAAATAACTTTTAGAGAGAATTATTTGTTTTAGAAAATATATCTTCTGTTTTATGTAAGATATCATGACATAATCAGAGGTAATAGATTTAAAAATTTACAAGTTCTTATCGTAGATTGTTTCTGGTCTACACAAGAAGTGATCAAGACAAAAATGAGTATCCATTCTTCTCATTGGGAGCTGCATTCTATCTTGCTTTATTATTACTTTTATCACCATTCAAACCATATTAACCTCTATAGACACTTTGAACAACAAATAACGTTAACTATTACCTTAGTCACAAAACAAGTTTACATCACTCAAACCATCCGTCACCAAACTTTAGATCTGATTCACTAAGTCGTTGCCACAAACTACAATTTTAAAAACCCGTGCCATACTGATTAGAGCATTGATGTCTTTTTATTGTACAATGTTAATATTTAAAAAATAATAATAAAATCAGATAAATCAATTAAATTGTCTTTTTTTTCACAAGTTATGTGGACCAGGTGGGGGGATGGGGGTGGTAGATTTCAGGAGATTTATATCCCCTTAAATTTAATTAATTCATGTCATTTCAGCGTTTTGTTTTTAAAATAGCAATTTTATATACTTAATTTTCATATCTGTTGCAAATGGCCTTATTATTTTGATCGCACACTTTATTTTATTAAGAATTATTGTGGCTCTGAATGATATGTTTGATTTTTTTAAATTTATTTTTTTAAACTGCTCTCTGCAATTCCTCTCACCTGTTTTTAACTATCCAATAATCACTATTGTTCAAAGTACCGTAACCTACAACCAAGACCGCATGATTGAGTTCAGTTGTACTGCAATTAGGTTCATCGTAAATACCGCCACCGTAGTATGCAAAGGAGCGATGGCTGGCATCTATACTCACACTCACTGGACCTATCTGCAGACAATATATTAGATGCATATGTATATACTAGCAACAAAGCCCGTCGTCCAAGGACGGGAATAAGTGTAGCGTAACCTGTGAAGTTCATGGTAGGACATCACAATATTACCCACCCCTGTCTGTCCAGAGACCCTGCCTCCACCTCCCACACCGCCGGTCTGTCCAGAGACCCTACCTCCACCCCCCACACCGCGGTCTGTCCAGTTATAATAAATAACCCTTAAAAACAAAGTTTTTGACTACAAATCCCAACACGCACCGCTCAAAATAAACTATTGGAAAAAAACTGCACCAAAAATAACTCGTTTTGAACGTTATTCAATATGTAAATGAGATTTCATTTTTCTCCTCCAGTGATTGACTGTAGGAGTCTGTAGGAGTTTGAGGGACCAATCGCTATCGATGATCGGACAGAACACAGCCTTTTATTTTATAGGATATTATATAAATATATACATGAATATATATAGGAAGCATTGGAGGCTCATATTCACATCGTAAAGGGCACTCAGCATATAATGTTTATTTCTTCGGGGCTGGGGGCCCCAAATGTATTTTTAAAAATATTTTTAAGATATTATTTCCCATTCTTTTTTAACGATCTTTGTATATAAAAACTTAAAAGTCTATATATATATATATTAATATGGCGCACTGAACTCCTAATGTCCTTTCTCTCGGGGATGGGGGCCAAAAATGTCTTTTTTTACTAAACGTTTTATATTTTATTTACCATTCAATTTTTCAAGATCTTCAGAAATATAAATAAATGTATGCATTATGAAATTGATTGAAATGAAAATAGGTTTAAAGAATAATCTTTTTCATTGAATGGGCCTGGGGGCCCTATATATCGTTTTTTGCAAATTTGAGATATATAGAAGTTAGTTTATGGGTTAGCTATGGACTAAATGAATGAATTTTCACCACAAATTTGTATACAAATACGTGGTAGCCCAAATTAAAATACTAAAGGGCACCTAACGTTTAATGTTTATTTCTCTGGGGGCCTCTAACGTCTTTTTCATATATTTTAAGATGTTATTTCCCATTCAGTTTTTAACGATCTTGAGAAATATATCCTAGATGAACTTGAAATAAAATGAACAGCATTTTAAAATGTAAACATTACACCGAATGGGCCGGGGACCCCAAATTTCTTTTTTGGTTTTCTTTAAGATAGTATTTCCCATTCAGTTTTTAACGATCTTGAGAAACTCTCCATGATAAATCTGAATTTAAATGAATAGGTTTTTGAAATGTACTTCTTGATCCGAATGGGCCCCTCGGCCCCTTAATGTATTTTGTCCTTAAATTAGCTATATAAAAATTAGTTTAATCGTTAGATAATGAGAAAATAAATGGATTTTGATCAAACGTGGTATATAGAAACTAAAAAGCCTATATTAAATTACCATTGGGCACTGAGCTCATAATGTCCATCTCCGCCTGGGGTTGGGCCCTATTTTTCTTTTTTTTCTAAAAATTTAATATTGTATTCCCAATTCAATAAAGATAAATATATTTATTAAATTGATATAAATGAACACATTTTCGAACGTCATATGTTGGAGTAATAGGCCCGGGACCCTTCGTCTATATATATAAACATCAAAGTATGTCTGTGTGTGTGTCTTTGTGTGTGTGTACATGTCCTTTATAGCTGACTAAACCATTCATCCGATCGTCATGAAACTTTCGAAACTGTTGAATATGCTCCCGGGATGGTAACTGGCTACTTTTTTTCGAAATTTAACACTCATGGGTCGCCGTGAGCCCATAATGTCATGTTTTCCTTATATGAGCTATATACAAATTATTTTAGGCATTAGCTACTGTGTTAATTAATGGATCTTAACTAAACTTTGTATATAAAAACTTGACAGCTAATATTAAAAAACTATAGGGCAATAAACTCATAATGTCCATTTTTTCGGGCCTTGGGGCCCAAAATGCCTTTTTTCTTAAACTTGTAATACTTTATTCCCCATTCATTTATTAACGATCTTGAAAAATAATGATAAAAGCATCCATTATTATCAATATTGAAAGGAACAGGTGTTTTGAACTTTATGTCTTGCACAAAATGGGCCCTGGGGCCCTAAATGTCGTTTTTTGCTAATATGAGCTATATAAAAGTTAGTTTATTTAATGTAAATGAATGGATCTTAACCAAACTTGGTACCCCATATTAAAATACGGAAGGGCACTGAACTTCTATTGTCAATTTCTTCGGGGCCGGAGGCTTTAAATACTTGTTTTCGTATATGTTTAAGATATTTTTCCCATTCACGTTATAACGATCTTGAGAAATATATCCATGCTGAAACTGAATTAAAATGAAAAGGTTTTTTAAATTGACACCTTGCACGGGATGGGCCCTGAATCCCTCAATTTCTTCTTCTATATAAATACAAAATGAAAGTTTGTTTGTGTGTGTGCATGTCCTTTATAGCTGAGTAAACCATTCACCCGATCGTCATGAAACTTTTAGAGACTGTTGAGTACGCTCCTGGGATGGTAAATGGTCACATTTTTTTCCTAGATTTAAAACCCATGGGGCGCCGGGGGCCAATAAAGTCGTTTTTTTTGTGTGCATATATGAGCTATATAAAAATTAGTTTAAGCGTTAGCTAATGTATAAATTTGATGGATCTTAACCAAAATTTGTATATAAAGCCTTGATGGCCAATATTAAAATACTATAGGGCAGTGAACTCCTAATGATCATTCCTTCAGGCTTGGGGGCCCAAAATGCCTTTTTTCTTAAACCTTAAAGATTGTATTCCCCATTCAATTATTAGCGATCTTGAAAAACAATGATGGATGTATCCATTATCATCCATATTGAAATGAACAGGGGTTTGAATTTTATATCTTGCCCTGATTGGTTCCGTGGGCCCTTAATGTCGTTTTTGCTTATATGAGCTTTATAAAAATTAGTTTTTTTCGTTAGCTACTGAGTAAATGATTGGGTCTTAACCAAACTTTGTAGGTCCCCTATGCAAAAATTTGGAAGCCCATTTTAAAATACTTAAGGGCACTGAACTTATAATGTCAATTTCTTCGGGGCCGAGGGCCCCAAATGTCTTTTTTTCGTATATGTTTTTCCTGTTCACTTTTTAAAGACCTTGAGAAATATATCCATTATGAAACTGATTGAAAATGAAGAGGTTTTTAAAATTGACATCTTGCACCGATGGCCCCTTAATGTCAGTTTTCCCCCTATATTCGTTATATAAAAATTAGTTTCAGCGTTAGCTTATGAGAAAATAACTGGATTTTGACCAAACTTAGTATATACAAACTTAAGAGCCTATATTAAATTACTATAGGGCACTGAACTCCTAATGTCATTCCCTCGGAGCTGGGGGCCTCAAAAGTCTTTTTTTTTACTGCACGTTAATAATTGTATTCCATATTCAATTTTACACGATATTGAGAAATATAGCTTGAGTACAATGGCACTAAAAAATTAAATTATATCTCATTTCGGGACCGGGGCCGTAAATATCGTTTATTCTTTTGTAAGTTATTTAATTATTAATTTATTTGTCCGTTTGCTATGAAACTTGGACTATATTTTTAGCCAACTTCCGCGAAGGTTTCTGGCAGAATTTTTTAAAAACATTCCACTCATTTGTTTCTTTAAATTTGTTCATTTTTACTGAGATCGTTGCAACCCACGACGGGTCTGCTGGTATATATATAAAAGAAGAGCTCAAGGGAAGAAACGGCTATGTAACATTTTTGTAGTTTTGAGATATTCAAGTTTTAAAGTTCAAAATTATATAGATTTGTTATAAATTAACTAAATGGATTTGAATTTTTAATACATATATATAAATTAGGACTGCAGAAATTAACGATTAATTAATAGAGTAGTCGTTAAAAATTTTTATCGTTTAAAATTAAATTGATCAATTAAAATTTGATTAAAATTAAAGAAAATATTTCTATTTTTTTCCTTTTTTTTTACTTATATACTTTTCCCTCGTATTATCATTATTTATTTAGACGTGCATACGTAAATAAATGGGGTTTCTCCCTTAATTCTTGCATAGCAGAACGAATTTTCTGTGTTACGTCACAAAATTTGGGAGCCATGGAATTTAATGCGACTTAACAGATTTCGCGAAATACTCAATCGCGACTAACTGGATCTATATATGCGTTATACAAATATATTTAATAGAAATTAATCGATTAAATATTTTCCAGATTACCGAACAAAAGTTTTTTTTAATCAGTACCAGCCCCTATATATATGTTTATCATAAATTAAAGTACGCAACGTATTTCGGTATATTTGTCCTTTATAGCTCACTAAACTATTCATCGGATCACCATGAAAATTAAGGAAATTGTTGAGTATGCTTTTGGAATTGTTTGTGTTAAAAAAATTGAAAATTGACACTCATGGGAGGCCGGGGGCCCCAAAATGTTTTATTTTCTTATATGAGCTTTATAAGAATTAGTTAAAGCGTTAGCTACTTGGAAAATTTATGTATCTTGACCAAACTTGGTACACACAAACTTGATAGCCCATATTAAATACCAAAGGGCACTGAACTCATAATGCCCATTTCTTCGGGGCTGGGGGCAAAAAATCTTTTTTTCATAAGCGTTTAATACTTAATTCCCATTATGATTTTACACGACCTTAAAAAATATTGACAAATATATATCTATTATGATCCAGACTGAAATAAACTGGTACTTTAAAGTTCTTTTCTTTCACCGCTTGGGCCTTGGGGCCATAAAATCGGTTTTTGCTTATATGAGCTATATGAAAATTATTTTAAGCATTAGATTCTGCTAAAATTAATGAATCTTGACCAAACTTGGTATATAAGAACTGGAGAGCCTATATTAAAATATTGTTGGTCACTTAACTCTTAACTTGCATTCATTTGGACCCAGGGGCCCCAAATGTCTTTTTGGTATACGTTTAATATTTTATTCCACATTCAATTTTTAACGATTTTGACAAATATTGTTTAAAATATCCATTACGATCCATATTGAAATAAACAGGTGTTACAAACTTTACATCTTGCATCAATTTGGCCCGGGGGCCCTAGATTTCTTTTTTTATATAAGCTATATAAGTATTATCTTATTTATCCGACCGCTATAAAAATTTGGTAAGTAGTTGAATACATTCCAGCAAAGGTTTCTGACATAATAATTTTTTAAATTAAAACTAATAGGAGGCCTGGGGCCCAAAATGTCATTTTTTCCTTACATGAGCTAAATTAACTGTTTTTTAAGCACTGTATACTGGGTTAATGGGTGATTCCTGATAATAATAATAATAATAATAAATTGATTATTTATATAGCGCTGTATCCCAGTAAGGAACTGGGCTCACAGCGCTTTACATGAAAGAAATAACATACCTATAAATATTAAATTAACGTTCATATCATAACAAACACAAAAATTACAGTATAATACATAAGCTACGTTAATCATTTACAAGAAATGTTGTTTCATTAATTTTGAAAATAAATGTTGAAAAGATGTGTCTTAAGTGCAGTCTTGAAGGACTTGGTTGTTTGAATACTACGTATGTGTAATGGTAGAGAATTCCATTGTTTGGCTGCACAAAAAGAGAACGACCTTTCACCAAATGTTTTGGTGCGTGTCGTAGGAACAGAGAGAACGCGTGTGTCTGCAGAAGATCGTAGCTGGCGAGTGGGTGAGTAGACCGACAAAAGTTCAGTAAGATACGATGGGCATGAGTCCGAAAAGAAGTTGTGACAGAGAACGGCCAGTTTGTAATCAATACGGGCTTGTATAGGCAGCCAATGAAGTGAGTGAAGAAGTGGAGTAACATGGTCATGTTTTTTTGCCTTGAGCACCAGTCTGGCAGCTGAATTTTGAACTTTCTGTAGTTTTTCAATGCATTGTTTTGGCGCACCTGACAGAAGAGAATTGCAGTAATCCATACGAGCTAGTACAAGAGCACAGACTAGAGTTTTTGTTGCACTAACTGTTAAGTAATGACGGATTGAGCTGATCTGACGAATGGCAGTGTAGGCAGAGCGACACACTGTAAAAAATCTTACCGTAAATCGACAGTAAGTTATCGTGTACTAGCTGCCATTAACTAACCGTCTTTATGGGGCATTAACGGTAACTTACCGCAGCGATAACTTATCGTTTTTGGCTTACCGTTATTTTACGACGGAATGTCGTAAACTCTTAGGATACCGTTAACGTTAAGTTAACGTTATTTTTTAAAAAAAACGATAACCACCCCCCCCTCCATTTTAGGGCAGCCCCCCTACCCTCATTAATACAGCCCTTGTTTTAACATTAGCTACTAATAAGCAATACAAACTGGACGCAAATAAATGAGATAAGTATTTTAAAAATTAATACATTTTTTATTAAGTCCAGTCAGGTCATAACAGTATCAACATTCATCTTTCTGTACATTCAAAGTCTGAGAGATCTCTTATTACGCTTGCAACTTTTCTGCTAACGCCTTCTTCTGTTGCTTTTCC
Organism: Ampullaceana balthica; assembly: GCA_944989445.1. Taxonomy (NCBI): domain Eukaryota; kingdom Metazoa; phylum Mollusca; class Gastropoda; family Lymnaeidae; genus Ampullaceana; species Ampullaceana balthica. Next base: position 923,776 of record CALYLW010000006.1, read on the forward strand.
TTTACTGGGTGTGCTGCTGCCATTTTCTTTTATCTTGCATCCACCTAATTGAAAAAGAAAGGAATAACAGGTTTATTGAATTCTGTAACTGAAAATACATTTAAAGGAAAGCTTAAAATGTAAAAACACACAATACATTGATAGCAGTTAGTGTTTTTGAAAATTACATGTTCAACCAGAGCATTTCAAAGCATCCAAGGTTGAATACAAAACCAGTCGTCATAAAAATGTGTAAATAAAAAAAAATAAAAGAATTAAAACCATTTCATAATTAAAAAAAAATAATTTTTGTTTAAATTTTTTTTATATAACTTCATTTATTTAATTTAAAAAAAATTTTAATAAATTTATTTAAATTTTTTTTTACATTTTTTTTTACATTTTTTTTTAATTTAAAATTTTTTATTATATTTTTTTTTAAATTTTTATTTTTTTTTAAATTTTTTATTTTTTTTTAATTAAAAAAAAATTGAAGGTTTTCTTAAAATGGGCAATAAAAATTTGATAAATTAAAAGTAATAACAAAATTTTAAAAAATATTTTTCAATAATTGGTGAAAAAAGTTAGTCATTTCAGCTTCCAAGAGAAACCTGCTTCTCAAAAAACAGCTTTGCTATAAGTTTCTTGTTGGCTGAATAAAAGGGCACACATAGATGGGTTAATGAATACTAAACCTCCTTGGCTAAGATTTCAACAAAGAAGTATAACAATAATAACATGACTAGAAGAAAACGATGCAGAAGACAAAGTAGAAAAAAGACAACACAAAATTTAGTTTATTAACGTTTAAAGCCCCATAAGGTTTTTGGTAAACTTCCGCCTCAGTCCCGTAAGGATTTCCCTTTAATTGTGATCAACTTGTTATGCAATTTAAAAAAATTACGGAAAATGAATTTATATTATCATTATCATACTGACTTCATCTTTTAGGATAAGAATGGTTATTTTATGTATCCAAAAGACCGACTTGAGTTTAATACTAATTTTATCTGTAGTTTAGTACTATTATATTTACAAAAAAGCATAGCAAAATCACATCTTCAAAAAAAAAGAAATTTTTTTAAAAATTACATGCACAACTTCGCGAATGGAGCGATAACACTAGCAAAGGCAACTGTCGCCATTTCCGGAAGTCGACTAAAGCTTCTCTCACTAAATGAAGAATTTCTTTTTTTTATGATCTCATTACTAAAGAGAGTGCCATCGAGGCGCGCATTACCGCGCTTTGGGATTAGAGACAAGGCGCGCATTACCTCGCTTTTGGGCATTAAACGTTAAAATTATCTATATAATCTGGAAAGAGCCTTTACTAGTTAATCTTAGCACCTGCAACCATAAGGCGGAGAGGGACGCATACCAGATAGTTAAAAACTTGTTCATAGAGGGAAAATTAATTGTGGAAAAAAAGAAAATTAGAGTAAATACTTCTGAAATGAAATTTACAAATACGTTTAATCACATAGGAAAACATAAATTTCTAACCTTTGCAAAAACTCCAAAGTTGAGATTGCTTCTGTATCATATTTAATGTTGAATGTGTAATAGGCACCGCAGAGGCAACCAACAGCCTTTAGAAAATCATTCTCATCAGCATGGATGACTACTTTGCCATCAATGGAAAGCATCCAGTCCTCAACTCCCATGAGACTGTTACCTAGAAACAAAATAACAATTTACTAGTGCAAAACATTAAAACCATGTAAGTCTTACCCTAAGACAAGGGTATTCAAATGAAAGCAACTTTTCACGTTTTATTTTAAAAAATTAATGTGAAAACGTGAGCTATATTTAAAAAAATAAAGGAAACCAGTGTTTAAATTCACTAAATATTTCACATACCCCTTAGAATTAGATGAGGTGTAGGGGGCAAAGATTTTTCTTCAATTTCCTCCACAGTGCTGGCAGGCTTTAAAAAAATAAGAAATAGTACAAATCAAATCATGGTACAACAAAAGTCAAAGGGTATCTGTAATACACTCCCAAATAACTTTTTGACTTGAAGATATTCACTTAACTTTCAATAAAACTTGTAACCCTATAAAATTAAGTAGAGTCATTGAGATGGGATAATAGAATATTTTATATTTTAATATATAGAAATTACTCAAACCTCAATTTTACTGATATGTAGGACAAAGAATAATACATAAAAATAAAATTTAACTATGAAACATATTAACCTTAGAATAACAAGGTTCTATGTAAACTTTTGTTCAAACCAAGATATTGGCCTTTGAAAATTTGATATTATGTAGGGCCATATAGAATTAGAACCTTCAGTTATTCTAAGGTGGCGATATGTAAGCAAAATCTAAATTAACAAACAAGATGCTATTTCCACTTACTTTACTTATGATTTAAAACAAAAATATTGTAGCACTCTTGAGTAAAATCAGAATACAATCTCACATGTTAAATAAGTGTAATTATGACATTATTATTAATCACAAAAATAAGCTTTCAAAATAAAATCAACTTACCATTTCAATATGAAGTCCGAATATTGAACACTTTATCTTGGTACTATATCCACAGTGACATTGTACGCCTTGACTAATCTGTAATCAAAGACCACCTTATTTCTCTATTATCTGAAATGGAAAGTGAAAAAAAAAGAACTTTATGATTAAAACAAATCTGATAACTGCACAGCTAGTAAGAGATCTAAATGCTCTGATTGATTTTTAGTCTTAGCCAAAATACAAATTATATATTACCTAGTCTTGACAAAATTAGGGTGACAATAATCTTAACCAACACCTTAATAATAAAAAATAAATGTTAAATCTCTAACTAACGTTTAAATGTACACATGGTTTAAATATCTCAACTGGCATTAGAACCAAAAAATATTACCATGATTTATAAACTGATAAATTTTGTTAAGACTGATACTTATTTATAATATAACTTAAAATCAACAAAACATTCAATTTGAAAACATCCTAATTTAACACCTTTCATGACAGACTTTAAAGTGGTTATCCATCTTTTTATTGTATGCAATGGTCATTCTGTAATCAAAGACCTCCCCTTTTGTTATTGTAAAAGACAGAACCTGAAATTTCAAGTAAAAATAATTAACTAAATGATTACAAATAACAATTTTCCTTTTGTTACAGAATTTATACATGTGTAACATAACTACATACCTATTAAAAATTAAGAAAATGTAAACAGTTTATAATATAATTAGACTACATCTACTTAATTCTGTATAATAATATTAAAAGACATGAAAAATATTCTGCATATAAATATTTATATGCCATACACTGACTTTAAAGTTGACAAATGATACATTCTCGTAACTTTTTCTAGACTCATACTTTCATTACTGTTTAATTTAAAATGTATTAATACTTACATATCGGTAGTGGTAATGTTAAAGCATATAATTTGCCCAGACTTGTATTGTTCAGTTAGTTTAACCTAGACTCCCTGTTTCATGTGATCTTTACCTGAAACCAAGTTTTTTTGAAAATATGTCATAGATGTCAGGAAGAGTCCTAACTTACATAAACTTAAAGTATTATTAAGCTTTATTAAACTTAAGCGTTATTCGCACGGTTTTGGCAGTGCAAATAATGCCCAACTTTATCCGCACGGTTAACCGTGCGGATAATGCCTAGCGTTACTCGCACTGCCGCACGGTTTTGACCGTGAGAATGATGCCAAACGTTATCTAAAGGCCTTGGACTTGGGTAATGCATATAAAAATGATAATAAAAATTAACAAATAATACTAACAGTCACTGTTACTGACTCTCACTTTAAATTTTAAAATTTTGACCGTGAGAATAATGTCGAACAAATTCAATTGTTATTTTAACCGTCTTTCAAGTGTCTGGAATCTTATATTTGTATCCATTTTAGCAATAATCTGAGCGGACCTGCATATCGTTTGTTAATGATTAATCATTAATTAATTAATTAGTAATGCTGCGGATTTAGCTGATATAAAACTATACTTTTATTAACTGTTCCAGTGCAATCAACTTTGTATTTTTATTCTGTATAATTTTGAAGTAACTTTTTATTAACTTTCATACATAATATTTAATTGGAGACTCTGTAATGAAAAAGAATAATTATTATTCTCCCCAAAACTAGCATTTTACCTGTGGTCAACATAAATCCATTAAGTTAATTTAAAGCATGAAAAAACGAAAGACGATACAATGGTATAGCCAGTATAGCATAAAAATTTTAAAGTGAGAGTCTGTAACAATGACTGTTAGTAACAGAATAGATAAGACAGGCATGGATGGGGGAAAAAATCAAATGTTTCCGGGAAAGCGCCTGCTTGTGCATTTGCAAACATCCTCACTGTGGTTGTAACCCACCCACACACCCCCCCCCCTTTAAAAAAAAAGTTAGACTGTCCTAGGATTCGATCCGCTTACCAGCACCATTATGATAAATTGAACTAAGCTAGATTAACCACTCAACTGGAGAAGCTGATGAAAATATTTGTTATTTAAAACTTATAAGTAACTATCATTAAATGCACACTAATAAATTTTTATGGCAATGGTACTTTAAAATTTCACCAATCATGAAATTGTAATATGTGTTAGCATATAAATTACACATTTTAGCCTAAATCGAGTGATATCGGCCATTATTTTGTCTACACTGGGCGCGTTTTTTTTCCATTGTGACCAGCCACTATAAGTAAGACGCAGACGACCCGTGCGGATAATATCAGCATTATCCGCACGGCCAAAACCGTGCAAATAATATCAGCATTATCCGCACGGCCAAAACCGTGCGAATAATCACTTCGTAAACTTAAAGCAGCAAAATAATGTAATAAACTCGTGGCATATGTAGTAGTTTAAATGTTAAGGCATAACTATATTAAAATGGATGCTTGGACTGTGATTAGGACTTACAGATTTATTAAAGATCTCATGAATATTCCAAAGCATCTTATGCTTCTTTTTACCTGATCCTCATCGGATTTACAACTTCACAAGAATCTTGGTAAAGAATTAGCCAAAAAACATTTTCATTATTAAAAAAGGGATTTGATGTATACAATTTGCCATCCACTAAATCTTCAAACACACCATTTACAAATTGTTTGTAAAAAGAATTGCTATGGACATTAAAAAAAACTTGAATATTTGTATATCTTAGTCTACCAATACCTTACTACAATATTAATTCTATCTAGTGGTCTTCTTTTATCAACTGTAAATGAATACTGAGATAATTATGGGCTTATGAACACAGTGCGTTCTATTATAGCTAAAATATGTTAGGCCACTTCTCACCCTCTCTGTCAACTCAAAAGCCAATACTTAACTATTTTTAAAAGTCTATTGGGAATATTTTTGAAACTATAATGGCAGAAATTTTTCTCTTAAGTACCGCCATGTGCTTTGTAAATATTTAAAATCTTATAGGCCTATGGTGCATTGCACATCGTGCAAATTAAACATGCCTCGGACTAGACCCCTCTACCTATAGGTCTTGCCAAATATTTAGGCCCACTCCATCACCAGCTTATTCTATATTTTCTATTTCAAAATTAATGCCTATTTACATTTGCTATGCATTAATGAACATTGACCATTATTATATTATGATCACTATAATACTATTGAAGCTATTGACAATCTAATTGTAACAGATACAAACTATTGACTAAAGTGTCTAAAGCATGACCGTGTCAAGCCATGTGAATGTGCTTTGGACCTTGGATATATTTTAAGTCCTATGCCTATAAGTTTAAGGTATATTGCACACCACACAAATTTAATATTTAAATTTCTTGCACTTTTCTATTCTGCCTGTAGACCGTCATTAATTTCTATTATTTTCATTAATAATACTAATGACAACTTAAATGTAATGGACATTAACTATTCACTAAAGCATGGCCATGGGCCATGTGCTTTGGAAATATTTAAAATCTTACATTTCCTAGTGTGCTATGTAATCCATGCTAATTTACTATTACTTGTACTTGTTACACTTTCCCTATAGTATAGTTTTAGGCTTGAACTTTAGGCCTTGCCAAATATTTACACCCGCTACATCACTGAGTGAATCACTGGCTTATATTATTTAATATCTGAATCTGCTATTCAAAATTTAATGCAAAATATGCTAGTTAATGACTATTACTATTTTTATTGGTAAAATATAAAATGCAATTAAAACTATTGACACATTTAGTTGACACTTACTATTCAGTGACTGCTGAGAATGAATCATTAAAAACAATAAATGACCATGACCATAGCATATGAATATGCAGCATATGATGCCATGTGCCGTCGACCATTAAAAATGTTTTCAATCCTTACAACTGTAAGATTAAAATTAGTATTATGTTATGGCATATTTAAATACATAAATACGGCCATACAATCTTATGAGCAATAAACAATAGAAGCAGTGAATAATAAGCCTGAAAAAGTTCGACTCAAACTTTTTTTTAACACAATGGCGGAATGGCGGCTTACCACTTACCGTCATGCCGAGAATACTATCAATTGTGAATTGGGGCGAATTTAATTAAATTTAAACGGCTGAAGCTATAAAAATAGATATATAACCATTTCAAATGAAATAATTACCTGTTTCTTAATAATTCAATTATATAATCAAGCGCAAAGACGAAATTTAAACTTAATATACTGACGAAATATCAACTAAAGTTTAAGTAATTCCATTGATTGAAGATGCCGGAAGTTTCCCATTAAGACAACTATTTTAAAAAAACAAAACATGTATACGACGAAACAATTCTTCAAATAAATTGAATAAACAATAATAAACAAATTTAGTATAATATTAAAGAAAACTTATTTATTTTCTAGTAAATATTTTATATTTACTTATAAACATTTAAATTATAAACATGTTGCAATTTTTTGTTTAAATAAAACAAATTTAATATAAGGAATGGATAATGAGTAAAAAATTGTCTGTTAGTTTTACTGTTCCAATATAAAAAAATATATATATTAAAGCTTTTAAAATTAAAAATATAAATGATAATTAAATATTTTTTAAAGATAATTTAAAATTAAATTTTATTATTATTATTATCTTTTTTTTTAAACTTGAAATCTTACCTGGAGTGTGTTCAATTACTTTCAATTCAAAAATTTTATTGTGATAGAATACAATAATGATAAAAATATCTTAGGGCTGTTAACGATTAATTAAAATTTAATCGTTATATTTTGAAAAATTAACAATTAATTAATCGTTAATTTCGATTAAAGCCAAAAAATTAAAATGTATGATGTCATTAAACGTTCTTGTTGAAAATCTAAATAACACTGGAATTTCTCCTTTATTACTTTATATGTCATCTTTTCACCAACTACGCAAAAAGACAAGTATGTTGGCATTATTTGGGTCAAGTGATGAGCGGGTCTAATTGACAATATAACCAGCCGATCTGGACAATCCTTCACTTGGAACTGTAGTAACTGGTATGCACTAACCGGTCTTGGCAAGGAATTGCATTATCGGATATCGATGTTTTCACCATTGTAGAGTGTCAATGGATTCGGGAAGTTTCATCTCCATTTTGTAACGCAGTAATTCATCAGAAGAGCTGTGGTCATTTTCTGTCTCTGAGTCAGACTCCATTACTGCCATTAGCTCAATAGGCTTTTCATTTGGTTTGATAAGTAGGCGAAGTGTTAGAACCATGGTAGGCAAAATTTATCAACATTTTGAACATTCCCGTCAGTCAATAGTTTAAAACCAAAATGTTCATGTAATTTATCAGCCACTATTTTTTTTTAATTTATTATTTTTAAAAAAACAAATTTATATATTTTTTAAAAATATTTTTTTTAAATTTCCAATAATTTTTAAGTGATGGGTCGACTAATCCGAAGCCCTAAAATATTTATATTGAATAGCTTAAATAAGAAAAACAAAACTTCATTAATTAATCATTATGGGTTCCCGGGCAAAAACGTTGCAACATTTTAAATTTAAAACCCCTACAGTATAGATTTTAGTCGGAATCATGCCTAATGTTTATATATAATACTATTATGTCAGAACTCGATAATTTGTGGAAAAAAATGTGTCTGTTCCCATGTGAAATAATTAATACTGATTTTTAAATTGAGCTAGATTACCTGTCACGCATTGCAGAAATGGCAGAAGAAAAAGATATTCAAAAAAAACTTGAAGTCATTTTTATATTTTAAAATAAAATACTATACACATTTACTTTGCGAGAGTGTAGGCTTACTCAACAGCTTTCCAAAATTTCATTGCGATCGGGTGAATAAAATAAAAATTTTTTTAGCTTACATAAGAGAAGAAAACACATTAAGTATTAAGGTTCACCGGCCTAATTAGTGCAAGTTTAATTTAAAACCGTTATAAGGCTAATCATACTTTAAAGGAAATCTATTATTTATTAAAAATTATTTATACTATTTAATACGAAAGATGTAATTATATTTAAAATCATGATATTAGTAATAGTATATTACTAATAAATATAAAGGCATATTATTTCGTAAGGACCAAAGAAAAAAAATAATATAGAATTAAATTTAAGTCAAAACTAGACTGCTAATACTAATACTAGGACTTGAGCTTACGACTATCGAGCGACCACTCTTTACCACGTTTTTTAATAACTTACTTTCGTTCTTTTTTGTCTGTTTGTCTGTCCGTAAAATATTTTTAAATAGCTCATATAAAAGAAAAAAGGCCACTTTGGGCACCCGGCCAAAATATTTTTCACTGTCCTTCATGGCAGTAAACTCAACAACCTCCAAAAATTATATGTCTATCGGATAATATAATGTTTAGTAACCCATAAAACGTCTTGCATTCATTTATTTATATACTGTATTGAAAATATTTATAGACGAACATAGATAACACTCCATTACTGTTAAAAAGGGAAAACAGTGAAAAGTAGTCATTTACAACCATTTAGCGTTAAATAACAGTATAAATGTGTTAAAAAACATTGTATTTTTTACAGTATAAATTAATACCGGATTTTATTGTAAATTAACTTAAATTACATTACCTTACTGTTTTTTTTTAAAAAACAGTAAAAAAATCTTCATTTACAGCAGTTTAGTGTAAAATAACGGTATAAACGTGTTAGAAAACATTGCATTTTTTACAGTGCAGATGTGATTGATAAAGTTGTTAATAGACATGTTGTCAGAAATAATGTAGCCAAGATTCCTAGTCGATGTTGTGAACAGAATATCCGAACTGGCTACCTGAATTGACTTTGGAAGAGACAAAGTACTGCGTGATTTATTGTTGCAAAATAGAAGTGCTTCAGTCTTGTCATCATTCAGCTTGAGTTTGCTGAACGTCATCCAAGACTTTACCTCATCAATGCACTCTTGCATCAATTGGACAGCGGAGTCAAAATTAGAGGGATCTGTGTGAGTATATAGCTGAGTATCATCTGCAAATGATTGGCTTTTAACTGAATGCTTTTCGAGCAGTAGCAGTAGTGGTCTTGTATACAGCACAAAAAGTACCGGACCCAAAACAGAGCCCTGAGGCACACCATAAAGCAAGTCAGCTTTGTGAGAGATACTGCCATCTACTGATACTACCTGTGATCTGTTAGATAAGTATGATTGAAACCAAGCCAGAACTGAGCCAGAAATTCCAAAATAATATTGCAGGGTTTTCAGCAGTGTTTGATGGTCGACAGTGTCAAAGGCTGCACTAAGATCTAAGATACATAAATACTTACGGCCCATACTAAAAGTACTATGGAAAATTGAACTTCTACAATCCTTTCTTTTTTTTAGTCCGAGGGACCAATCTTTTTTTTTCTTTTGTAACCTTTTAAGACGTTTTTCTACATTCGATTTTACAGGATCTTGACATATATTAACAAACATATCCCTCATTATCCAGATTGCAATGTATAGGAATTTTGAAATTTACGTCTTGCACCATTTGGGTCGCCGGGCCGTTCATGTTTTTTAAAAATGTTCTTAAGCTTTATAACTAGTATTTTCTTCAAACATCTCGGTAAAAAAGAATAAATTTAAAGAAACCAATATGTAATAATCTTAAGAAATATAAATAATAAATAACTGTATGCATTATGAAATTAAATGAAATGAACAGGTGTTGCGAACTTAACATCTTGCACTGAGCGGGTTCGGGGACCCCAATATGTCGTTTTTTCTTATATTAGCTATTTAAAAATTACTTTAATCGTTAGATAATGAGTATTATAAATGGATCTTGACAAAACTTGGTATATAAAAACTTAAGAGACTATATTAAATTCCCATAGGGCACTGAACTCCTAATGTCCATTCCTTCGGGACTGGGGGCCCCAAATGTCTTTTTTAGTAAACGTACAATGGCAATTTAAAAAATCAAATTAGCTATTATTTTAAGCCCGGGGCCCTAAATAACTTTTTTTTTCTTTTGTAAGCTTTTTAAAGATTACTTTATTTATCCATTTGCTATGAAATTTGTTGTTTTTTTCCACACTTCTGTAAAGGTTTCTGAAATATTTTTTTTAAAAAAAGTCTCAATCATTGGTTCTTTTGAATTTATTCCCATATACTGAGATCGTTGCAACGCGCGACGGATCCACTAGTATATATATATATATATATAAAGAGATTTTGCTTTTAAAATTTCATCAATCTTGTACCCTGTTTTTTTAATGCTTTTTTATTTCATGCAATTTATTATTTTTATGTAATATGATTCAAAAAGCTAGCAATTGCATCATAAACTAAATTAATTGTTTATAAATTAATAATTAGGTTTAGAATTGTCATTATTGAATTATTATTATTATTACTAAATCCTAGATACAGAACTTAAATCAAAATTATGACATTTTACCGTTGCCACTGCTCTCTGTAATTCATACTCATTCCCTTTAGGCAATATACGATATGAAGTTATATTTGCACCAATCATGCTTGATGAAAACCTGCATGGATTTTCCTATTACAGATTAAAAAATAATAGAATAACTGATTATGTTACAATATCAACGTTGAAATATCCCTAGCTATGGACTGAATTAAGATAGCTACATTTTTACTTGATTTAAATATGATTAAATTGAGTTTTTATTTTGTTGGTACAATCTCTTTACAACTTTTTCACTTGTTCGTGTTGTTGAAAGCGTACATACATAAGAACCAAACGTGTTACAATAAAAACAATATTGCACATATGTTACCTTGGGAGTGTAGGGGTAGCTTGACTCGGTGGCAATGCCTCCATTTTTGAGGATATACGTCAAAGCTTTTTCAAGATTGCTGCCATTACAGCCTTTGGCTGGTGATAATATAATACAATTCTTTGTTAGTAGATTTGAATTGATTTTTTTTCTCACGTCTCTTTTTATCGTCATCTATATTTCACTACATTCTTAGATTAAATTTTTTGTTTAATTTGTGACTATTGCTGTAAAATATAATAATTTGTCAAACGTCTTGCACCCACTTGTGGAGCAGTCGACTAGGTGAGACTCCGAGAGTGACACAAGAGTACCAGTAAACTTGAAATGGTACGCCTCCACGGCTCCCACCACAGAGAAAGCCCAGCACGACCCACATGCACCTTGATTTTTGACCTCTGTCACAGCGCCCTCTAGTCGCCAGTCTACACTGTCTGGTAAGTCATTAGCCTGAATCATCATCTCATCGCTCACAGTTGTTTCGCTGTTGATGTCCTTATCTTCGTCAACAGGATTATATCCTTTAAACTTTTCATTCATCTCTACTAAAGTCTAAAAATAAAAGAATTCTTAAATGTATCTTTAAACTTAACACACACAAAAATTATATTCACGGATTCAGTGGCGGAGCTATGGGAGGGGAAGGGGGGTCCAAATTTGAAAGTTCCCAGAGCCCACACTTCATTGGGCCCCCAAATTAGTGTCCGATTTTTTACATTAAATATTACGCCATTGCCATGTATGTGGGCCCCCCCAAAGAGGGTAAGCCCCCCTCGGGCCGCCAAACTCCTACAAACTACTAGCTACGCCACTGCACGGATTCGCATTTAAGGCGTTAGACAATTGATATAATTTGATTAAATGGCTTACGTCTAACTTCACAAGTTTAGTGCAATACTACTCATAAACCATGAATAAGCGCAGGAGGTAATTATATTCGTAAAGAAGAAAGGTCTGTTACAGATAAGATAAGAAAGTTAAACTTATAGTCATAAAAAATCGTATTCAAGTTATAACTATAAAATAAACGGTTTTAAAAGATCACGCAGGATTGAGGTCAATGTTCCCTCTAAGGTTCGTTGGTCCGTGTGCAAAGAGAAAAAACTCGTGTGCAAAGTTGCTCAACATAAATTTGTGTGCAATATTTTACAAAATTTACTGCGCGGTAGTTTTAAACTGCTGCGTGGCGTCAGTCAGATGTCTGCGCGGCCGCGCAACCGCGCAGCTTAAAGGGAACATTGATTGAGATACTTTTGTAAATTCCATGTTATATTATCTAATATTGTGGTCATTTTAATTAACTTTATATTTTTTCGAAGAGGTGCAGTTTTTTTTTATACAATTAAAATTTATATTCCTAAAAAGTATTTCATGACGAACTAAATAATGGAACTCTAAAAAGGAACTAAGATTCGCTTGACAAACTTAATATTTAAACAATGTCTTTATTTCAATACAAATTGTATTTGAGTTGTTGATTTTTTAATGGCTTTCTTTGCATTTACACTTCCATCACATTTCCAAATGTAATTGTGTGTCTATAGGCGCACATGATCTTGCTGCCATATCGATTCAGATGTCTTCAATTGACCTGTATACTTTTAATACATACACTGATGAGGGATTTGATCGAAAAATCATTGGTTCCAAACTAATTAGTCAACTAAAAATAATTAGATCATTCTAAATTATTTTCCCTTTAGTAACTCTTATTGCATCAAACGTTTGAAAGGTTGATCAATTTCAAGCCATTTCAACAACAGGAATATATTTAAAATTCAATTAAAAAGATTTTCCCAAAACAATAAGACAATAGGGTACATAGACAAAATCACTATATGCCGCACCTGGAGGAGCACATTACAGGATGTACGAACAAAAAGCAGACATTGGACCAGACCACCATCTGGTTGTGGCGAAGCTAAAAATAAAGCTAGCCAACCAAATGTCAAAAACAGACAGGCGAATTGGATTTGACCTAGGCAAGCTCCGAAACCAACAGGAAAGGAACGAACTACGGCTAAAACTTAAAAATTGATTTGCTGCACTGCAACTAGATAATGATAATGAAGGAAACATAGACACAACCTGGGATAACTTCAAATAAATTATTATAGGATATTGCTATGAAATACTAAAACCCGCCCCGGAAAACAAAAACAAAAGCACTAGATCAGCCATGAGACATGACAAAGAATTGAAGATAAGAAACATGCAAAACAAAAAGTACATCAAGCCAAAACAAGAAAACATAAACAACTTACTCAACAAGAGTACCATACAATTTAAAAAGAGGTCCAAAAAATGCTTAGAAATGACAAACGAACATTTTATAATATGCTAGCTGAACAGAAGAAGAGGCAGGAAAAGGAGATCTAAAACAGTTGTACAAAATTATTAAACTCTTGAGTGGCAAGAAATCTAACTACAAGGTGCCAGTCCGAGACAAACAAGGTAAAGTCCTTTCCTCCATAGATTACCAGCTTAGAAGATGAAAAGAATATTTCCAGGAAGTGCTCAACAGACCGACCCCTTTGAACACAACCAATCTGACCACAGGAGAAACACTGGACATAAACATGGAAGAGATATCAAAAGAAGAAATATGGACGGCCATCAATCAAATGAAGACAGGGAAAGCAGCAGGTGTAGACAACATACCACCCGAGGTCCTAAAAGGAGGAGCTGAAATCATCAACCAACTCCACAGTATCTTCAATAAAATTTGGTCAACTGAAACCCCTCCTGCAGAATGGAAAAAGAGCTTACTGATTAAAATTCCAAAGAATGGGGATCTGTCACAATGTGAGAAATGGCGAGGAATTACCCTACTATCAGTACCAAGCAAGGTCTTTAGCAGAACACTACTCAACAGAATAAAAGATGATCTCCTCAGAGAAGAACAAGCTGGGTTCAGAAAAGGAAGATCATGCATTGACCAAATAGCAACACTCCAGGTAATTATAGAACAATCTATTGAATTGCCATCTCCACTCTATGCCACATTTGTGGACTTTGAAAAGGCCTTTGATAGCATAAATAGAGAAACTATAATGAGGCACTATTGAATACCAAACAAAATAACAAACATCATCCAAATTCTGTACGAAAACTTAACCTGCCAAGTAGTACATAATGGTAGACTAACAAAAGAATTCAATCTCACAACTGGAGTCAAACAAGGATGCCTCCCTCCTTTGACCACTTCTGTTCCTTCTTGTGTTAGACTGGGTCACAAAAGAAGCCTATGCAAGCTCAGGAAAAGGAATCCAGTGGAACCTGATTCAAAAAGTAGAAGATTTAGAGTTTGCGGATGACTTGGCCATTCTGTCCCACAGACTTCAAGATATGCAAGAGAAAATCACAGCCTTGATCGAGACTGGGAAAAGAGTAGGACTCAATATAAACACTCAAAAAACAAATTTTTTGACAATAAACTACCAACAAGATGGAGACATACAAGTAGCAAACCGTAGCTTGGAGCAAGTTAATAACTTTGTATACCTTGGGAGTGTGATCAGTGTATTAAGGAGAACGGATGAGGACATTGAGTGAAGAATAAATTACTTTTGCCAAACTGAGACAGGTCTGGATATCTACATACATCTCTGTCAAAACAAAAGTAAGGATCTTTAACACCAACGTTAAAACGGTCCTACTTTATGGATCCGAAACATGGCGAACGACAGAGACAACACAAACAAGACTCCAGATTCCAGACATTTGTTAACAGATGCCTCAGAAATATTCTGAAAATAAAATGGTTCGACAATATCGAAAACTCCAAGCTGTGGGAGAGGTGTGGACAAAGAACAGTAGAGCAAAAATCATGGAAAGAAGTGGAGATGGATTAGACACACCCTTAGGAAAGATAACAGCAGGGCTAAGCAGGCCTTAGATTGGAACCCCCAGGGCAAACGACAGTGAGGAAGACCCAAGCTTACACGGAGACGGAGAATGTTAGATCAGGCTGGAAGAACTGGGAAGAGAAGGAAGAATTGAAGCGACTGGCAAGGGACCGTGTAGAGTGGCGAGCTTTGACAGAGGCCTTATGTACCACAAGAAACTCAAAGGACAAATGATGATGATGATGTACATAGACAAAAGGACATATTTTGAAGTTAAATAACAATCTATTTAAAAGCAAAAAAACATAATCTGTTCTTAAAGTGCACATTTGTCCTTAATGTAAGTTTTCAAGATAGCATTGGGAAGTTATGGATTCTGGTGCAAGGCACTTAAAACAGCTGTAGTCAAAGCAAGGACAGTCGGCCTTTGTGGATCATAAAAATTACGAAGTTGTTGAGTCTATTCCATGCCTTGTTAAAGATTTGATTTACTTTAATCAACCCAATTCAATGGCTTTTTTTATAATATATTTGTTTTAAAATAAATTATGATAGATAACTTCAAGTGAACAAGTTTATTCTAAAATATACAGAATTAATAATTTGATCCTACTTTTAAATGCAAAAACGTAATTTCAAAAAAGTTACAGAAATAACTTGTTTTTAATTTTCTTATAATGCGACACCCCATTCTACTTTTTAAGTGGTTTAAACTTTTCATCAATAAATAGTATTTTAAAAAATCTGAAACAAATACTTGTTTTAAATTTGTATGTCACCTACCATATCAGTGAAATAATTTTCACTGAGATAGAAACTTGTCTTTCCTTGATTAAACAATTCGTTGTGTTCCTTATTATGGATAATATTCTCTTGCCAAATAGAACGTCTCATGTTATCCTCGAGTGCCGCGTAAGATTTTTTGTATTTTGTTTTGTACACATCCCAATCGTTAACAGCGCTGGTGGCTGTAGAAAGCAGTGCAACAGCCAAGACAAGGAAAGTGACCTGAAACATTTTAAATACTTAAAAATAAAACGCTAATATTATTTATGTTTACTATACAGAAGCGTTTACATTTTCGACTGATGAGTGGATGGTTTTAATTTAAAAGTATGATGCTCTATGTGATTCTCATAAATTATTTGAATTTGGTTAAGATGAAGAAATGTAACCATGTCTGAAAAAAGTTAAGGAGAAAGTCACATCCCCTGATCACTTTATTTTCTTGGTGTTTAACACAAATTTCTAAAATTATTTAAAGTTATGTAATGTTATTAGCGATAGATAAGTGTGAATATTTTAGTTCATATTGATATCGAGAAAAGAAGCTGACTTGATTTTCCACATTAGAATCAATCAATGTTACGCGAGAGTCATTTGATGATTTTGCAATTATGAATTTTTACATAAATGTAAAGAACATTTAAATTTAATATTTAAACTAATCTTCATTCCCAAATATTATATGTCAGACATAGCCTCTCTCCTATTGCGTTTTAAAAATTTTATCACATCAACAAAAGCGCCCCTAATTATCAAGTTTAAAGCCATGTAATTTAAAATAAGCGACCTATTTAAGAATAAGATTCAGACTAAACTTCAAGGTCACGACAACTTGCGAATTATTTCCAATAGTTTTATTCACGATTTAACTTGATCAAACTATTACATGGTATTCAGTGCACCTAACATTGCAAGCGAAACGCTTTTTAGATCCTTTATATAAACTCGTGGTTTCTGTTTGGTTGATTGTTTGCTTGCTTGTCGCCAAAACTTTGGATCGATTTTTAACCCACTTTCTCGTAAGCTAGCGAGCTGAAATTTTGCAGGCAGTTTTGTACGGATGTTAAAAACGAAGTATCAAAAATTCAGATTGATAGCATGTACCGTAATATAATTATTGAATTTTTAGATTATTTTATTTATCTCCATGTATCATTTTACTTTTTGAGACAGAGTGTCGCGGTGCGTATTATATTGAACGACTTTTCTGTCGCGCAATAAGGTGCGTATTTTTTAATCCTTTATATTAACTCGTGGTGTCTGGTTCTTTGTTTGAACCCTTGATTGCTTGCTTGTCGCCAAACCTTTTGATCAATTTTTAAACCACTTCCTCGTAAGCTAGCGAGCTGAAATTTTGTAGGCTATTTCGTACCAATAATACAAACAAGGTATCGAAATTTCAAATCGATCGCATGTACCGTAATTAAATTATTGATTTTTTAGATTATTTTATTTATTCCTATGTATCATTTTATTTTTTGAGATAGAGCGTCGCGGTGCGTATTATATTGAACAACCTTTCTGTCGCGCAATAAGGTGGGTATTTTATTGACAACTCTTTTTATAAACATATTCCTGATCGGTGCGCATTATATTAAACATGTTTTACGACACAACTGCAATTTTGTATTTTTGGATGGTCTTGCGCTGCGTATTAGAATGAACATTCTTTTAGTTACGTCTCGTACATAAAGGATTTATAGTTAAAAACTTGGTTTTTTGCGTTTTTTTATTTAAATCCTTTATATTAACTCGTGGTTTATGTTTGGTTGATTGTTTGCTTGCTTGTCTCCAAAACTTTGAAACTATTTTTAACCCACTTTCTCGTAAGCTTTCGAGCTGAAATTTTGCAGGCAGTTTTGTACCGATGATAAAAACGATGTATCAAAATTTCAGATCGTTCGCATATACCGTAATTAAATTATTGAATTTTTAGATTATTTTATTTATCTCTATGTATCACGTTATTTTTTGAGATAGAGTGTCGCTTTGCGTATTATATTGAAAAACCTTTCTGTCTCGCAATAAGGTGCGTATTTTATTGACAACACTTTTTATAAACATATTCCTTATCGGTGCGCATTATATATTATATATTTACGCTCATTTGTCACTGCCGCCTAACGTTGAGGGAAATCACTCTGCTTTTTTAAAATTTTGGGTTGTAAGCAGTGCTGATTGACTCAAATATATATTTTTTGGTGCAGTAATTTGGTGCGCTGCTTTCTAAAATTAGTTTAAAAATTGTGTGGTGATTAGCACTGTAAAAATTATTATATAAATGCTTTGTTTAATTTTCAGGAATATTTCGTGTTTATCATACAAGGATAAGTTACTTGGGCTTTTGTACCGCCCCCCCCCCAAAAAAAAATAATTTAAATTACTTTGTGTACATTTAAGGTAGTTTAATATTACGTATCTATCATACAAGGACAAGTTTGTTGGGGTTTTGAAAAAAGTGGGCTCCGTAGGCGCCCTAAATAAAAAGGGCGCCGCAGTAAAACCTATATTATATACATACTTTGTTAACATTTTAGGAATATTTCGTAGTTATCATACAAGGATAAGTTTCTTGGGGTTTTAACATAAAAAATAAAATTAAAAAAAAACTATTATAAAATACTTTGTGTACATTTAAGAAATTTTAATATTACGTATTTATCATACAAGGACACGTTAGGTGGGCTTTTGAAAAAGGTGGGCGCCGTAGGCGCCCATAAAAAAGGGGGGCGCCGCAGGCGCCACGGCGCCGCAGCACAAACTAGTATATATAATATATTTACTCTCAATTATCACTGATGCCTAACGCTAAGGGGCATCATTCTGCTTTTTTTTAAACATAGACTCAAACAGTGCTAACTGACTCAAAGAGTTTGTTTTTTTGGTGCAGTAATTTGGTGCGCTGCTTTCTAAAACTAGTGTATGATAAATACGAAATATTCCTGAAATGTACACAAATTATTTATATAACATTTTTTTACAGTGCTAATCACCACACGATTTTTTTTTACTGCACGTCCCGTCTGTCCTGTCCGTGACGCTACAAAAGTAATGATAACTTTTTACGCTTTTGACCCTACAGCCCCTATTATAAAATACTTAGTGTACATTTCAGGAAGTTTAATATTACGTATTTATCATACAAGGACAAGTTAGTTGGGCTTTTGAAAAAGGTGGGCGCCGTAGGTGCCCTAAAAAAGTGGGCGCTGCAGGCGCCACGGCGCTGCAGCACAACCTAGTATTAAACATATTTTACGACACAACTGCAATTTTGTATTTTTGGATGGTCTTGCGCTGCGTATTATAATGAACATTCTTTTAGTTATGTCTCGTACATAAGGGATTTATAGTGGAAAACTTGGTTTTTTACGTGTATTTTATTGTATAAATAAATAGAAATATTTAAATATCTATTGAACCCAATTTTTTAATTGGATGATTTTCATTTTAAATCATCAAATGTTACCTAAGCTGTCAATGTTATTGATAAGCTACCCGGGCACCCGTCCCAAATTTTGAATGGGTACACGGGTTACCCGTTCGAAATGCACAAAATTTTCGCCGTTATGCCCGCTATGAGCCGTATACTTTTTTGTTTATTATGGAAATGCAAATTTAGATGTATTGAATCACCGATGTAAAATAGTGACATCGAAATACTACTATAGTACAGTAGTATAAAAATAATGAGCAGAGGTGTCCCAAAGTAAACTTTTTATTATTATTATTTATTTATTTTTTTACTTATTTTTTTCGGGATGGTGGGGGCTAAACAAAGTCTAATATATATAAAGGACGGTAATCGTAGGATGACATGGCGGGTTATTTCTAGTTCACCACTGACAACTGTTGTAATTAACCAAACTTTTCGGGAATTGCCACTAATGAGTGGACCTATCCCACAGCATTTATTTTTGTTAGTGAAAACCATTCAAAGAGTTTTTTAAAAAATTAACCCAAGAATATAGCAGGCTGTTAAATATTTTTATATACAGTGGTACCGTGAGATACGAGTGCCCTTACATACGAGTAATTTTAGATACGAGCTGTTGAGCAAGCGAAGTTTTGTTTTGAAATACGAGCAAAATTTGAGATACGAGCACTCTCAGGAGCTGGCGACCGATGAATTACAAGAGTTACATTCACAGCAGCATTCGGGGGTTCTGCTAGAATTTGATTTTGAGGAAGATCCAGAGGTGGAGTAAATTATCTCTACAAGTGAGATAAAAGAGATCTTGGGAATTAGGGAGAGAGTTTCACAGTTTGTGGAAAAAAAGCACCCCGAAAAAGTTGCAACTGATCGTGCATCGGAGCTATTTAATGACACATGCCTAACTCATTTCCGCAGCATTCTGACAGGGAGGAAGAAACAAAACTCCTTGGACAGTTTGTTTTTATTTTTAAAATTTCTTAATTATTTTATTATTTAATTTTTTTAATCTGGAGAAAAGGGCACAGACCAGAGAAGAGAAAAGCAGAGACTAGAATTAAGCATACAGTAGCATTAAAGTTGTGTGTAAGTTAAGTGACCAAAATACAAATATGTATGTACACTTTATAAAACCATTTTTTAAGGTTTTTTTTCTCTTTATTATGTTTTTATACCATATTTGTCATTTATAAAACCATTTTTCTGATTCAAAAACACGTAAAAAAAACATTTAGAGGTAGCAAATGTTTTGGGCTGGAATGGATTAATGGCATTTCAATTAATTTCAATGGGGAAAATTGCTTTGAGATACGAGCAATTTGACATACGAGCAAGGTTACGGAACGAATTAAACTCGTATCTCGAGGTACCACTGTACTTTTTTTAAAGTATAGTGTTTGGAGTGGGGAGGGGATTAGATAAACAACATTGGCTCGTCTCAATCGGTAACAAAAATGTGCGGCGTATTTGAAAGCCAAAGCCAAGGTCATTTCTGTCATCCCTATATATATTGCGCCTAAGCGCTTTTGTCACCGCTATGTCCGGTTACTCTTGATTTTTTTTTAAATTGACAATACAGACGTAAAAAAATAATAATTTTGGTTTCGAGATTAACAGAGCATGTTGTGTTACTCGCCGTAAAATAATATATGACATGACCTCATTGTTTGAGTTCATAATAATTTGTGAATAGGAAGATGAAATTTATGCACTGGGTTAAGATTGAGGGTAATTTTTTGGCACTATTATTTTTATGTAGAGGGGCAGCTTTGTGAAATTTTAAAGGTTAGTTTTAATTGGTAGTCGCAGACATTAATATCAATATCATCACTCAACCTGGATAAAAAGGATAATATGAAAGTATTGACCCCGTAGCATAGCACTGGTATTGCGCATGTTTCCTGTTATAGGCGTTGTGTTCTATTTTCCTTAATTTAACAATTCAAAGAGCCAAAACCTTTTTGTTTTAAATAATTTTTTTATTTATGTTCCAAGAAAGAACAAGTGTATCAAAAAACGTTGTGGTTCGTTGGGACGGTGTTTTATTTCAGTTTGACAGTTATTTCTTTTTAAGCGTTTTCACGTTAAACATATTTCACAATATATATTTCAAACGAAATGTTTTAATTTGATAAATTATTATCGAGCCGAAATTTGAACACATAAGAGCTGCAGTTCGGCCAACTTTGCTATAGGCATTTCAGTAACACTTTCACTGGTACCCTGGCACGATTTTACTACCCGGGTAATTGCTCGGCAACGGGTACCCGGGTAATTGCTCGGAAACGGGTACCCGGGTAATTGCTCGGCAACGGGTACCCGGGTAATTGCTCGGCAACGGGTACCCGGGTAATTGCTCGGCAACGGGTACCCGGGTAATTGCTCGGCAACGGGTACCCGGGTAATTGCTCGGCAAAGGGTACCCGGGTAATTGCTCGGCAACGGGTACCCGGGTAATTGCTCGGCAACGGGTACCCGGGTAATTGCTCGGCAACGGGTACCCGGGTAATTGCTCGGCAACGGGTACCCGGGTAATTGCTCGGCAACGGGTACCCGGGTAATTGCTTGGCAACGGGTACCCGGGTAATTGCTCGGCAACGGGTACCCGGGTAATTGCTCGGCAACGGGTACCCGGGTAATTGCTCGGCAACGGGTACCCGGGTAATTGCTCGGCAACGGGTACCCGGGTAATTGTTCGGCAACGGGTACCCGGGTAATTGCTCGGCAACGGGTACCCGTTGACAGGCCCACTGTTATACCATCGCTTTATGATTAATTATATCTTCAACGATATAATTTGTATACCAAATATTTTTTTAGGAAGTGCAGTGTATTTTTTTTCTGAAACGAAGTTCAATATGTTAAATTTCTTTTGGTCTCCAGTGAAAACTAACGCTTTCAATCATTACTAGCTTATTATACTTTCAAGAATTGTATACCTACACATCAAATACATAATTCCCTTTGTCAGTATGGATGTAATGCTGTTAGGTGGCACTGCGATCGATTTTGTTTTATAGTGTTGTTAGGTGGCGCTGCGATCGATTTTGTTTTATAGCTATCTCTTCTCAACATCTTCTCTCTCTTTCTATCACATCTTGATTTCAAATTTTTAAAAAACCGTTACGGTTGAAAGTATGATTTGCTTAAATAATTTAATGTAAGTCTAAATCTGTACGTATATATAACACTGTTAGGTAGCGTTGCTATCGCATATTAAAATTTATTAGTGAATATATAAGAATATATTTTTACAGCAGTAATTTTATATTGAACTCAAACCAAAAAAGATTCCGTAATTTCTGACGGGTTATCACTAGTATAGACATAAAGAAAGGAAATACTTTAGAAAGTCTCAAAGGCGTAATTAATATGCGTTGCTTACCTCCATTCTGATTACTTCAAATGTTATTTGATCAAAGTCTGAGAACATTGAGACCTTATATATACACACATTTATACGGCGTATCAAGAAAATTCATTTTCTTAAAAAAATATGCATAGTTTTGTCATTGATTTTTTTCCAAAACACTCGCCTCAAATCAATGTATTTGTATTATATTTGTCAATGGCTATGAATAAAGAATAAGCTTGTCGTTTGTTTTTAAAAATCTATAAATGCGAATGAACCAAACGCTAAATATTCTTTGAATAAAAAGAACAGTCTGTGCTGGATAGAGAATATTGAGAGAATGTCGGATTTCAAAACAAAAAAGTTGTCTAGGACTTCCAGGGCATCAAATACTTAAATGGACTAAAAATGAGAGAGGGATTTACACGAGTCATGAGTCCCAAAAAGGATGTACCTAGTGGAAGTATATTGTGGTTCACGCGAAAGCCTTACATGGATTTTGGCATCAATTAGGATGATTTTGATTTAAATGACATTAAAAAGTAATATACAATATTTTAATGTATGTTTAAAATGTACCGTTTTTTATATAAAATATCAGACTAAATAACATATAAGGTTTGTGGAAAATACTGAAGCAAATATGAGTTTTGTCGTAAAAAATAATCCCCCGCTATAAGTCTCAAAAGACATTTGTCGACATCTGGAATCTATTTTCTTCAAGGCGAGAAAGTAGCATCAATATAACAATCTATTTTCTTCAAGGCGAGAAGGTAGCATCAATATAACAAACTCTTACTAATCTGCTTATGGTTGTTTGTATAATATTTTGGTAAATTTTTTTAAAGTCATGTGTCAACACTTGAATTATTACATTAAAAAATTATACTCTCGCATAATTCGACGTAAATTATATGATCTCTTAAAGGGACCCTACAACGTTATGTCACTTCTGAAACCAAGTGTATCAAAAACACAAACGTTCTTTAAAGTCATTTATTTATTTCATTAGAATTTAAATACAAGGAACATACTTAAGGCAGGTGCCGCCTCGAGAATGGTTTAGAGTCTTAGAGAGAACATCTGAACAATATAAGAAAACATGTATTTTGTCACGTCTCTGAACACATCAAGATTGCTAACCGTAACGTGACTTTGGAAAATGCAGTCACTGACATATTATATTCTAGCATTACACCAGATAAAAGCTATAGAGTAAATTGATTAATGAAAAGATTGTGTACGTTAAATCCATTTTTTTAAAAACAAATTCGCATTTTTAAATAGCTATAAGTTCTTTTTTCAGTTTTAATATCTTAGTTGTAATTTTCGGACACTTCCCTTCTGTTCTGCTGTGCTTTGGGTTTGTTAGGGACTTGTGCCCACCCTTTTTCTTTTTTTACTTAATTAGTTTTTTCATGTTAGGATAAATAATACATGATACGAAACTAATTTAAACACCTTTTTTATTTGTAAGGATGTAGGAATATTTTGAATATTTTACACCATTATTTGTCTATTAATTAAGTTAATAATGTTTCGTTTTACTCACTCACATTGTGACAAACGTGAATTATGAATTCAACTCATCTAAGTTTGTTGGAGTTGATATACGATTAAAAAAATGTAATTTTCTCAAAACTGCCGATGCTTTTGTTTCATGAAAAATAAAACCATGTCCCTTAATTGTTAATGAAAAAAGCCACTTTGTAACTCCAATGCTTTTCAGTTAAATAGTAATTTGTTCGACCAGTCTATCCTGTAGGTTTCATCAAACAATAGGCCTGCATATAAATGCATTAAATATTTTAAAGAAAAGTATGAGTGTTATGAAAATGTTCTTAGCATTATAAGTAAGTAAAAGAAAACGGATCATTCAGTTCCACTGAATATTAACTAAACACATCCATTATTTATTTCACGCCCTCCCCACTGCCAATATAAAAATATCTGGCACAAGTCTTGGGTGTTCAAAAATGTTCACAATTTTAACTATTGTTGGGTCCGCATGTTAAACCCGCTAAGTCATTTAACACAGTGGTCCCCAAACTTTTTAACGCCACGGACCACAGGCTGGGGACCACTGATTTAACACACGCTAACAAAACTGTCAATGTAACAACACAAAATTCTGGATTAGAAATCCAAAATTGAAAACTTTGAAATGCACTTAAATTTTCTTCATTGTTATACCCGCTAAAAGCGGCGTGCCATTGAAAACAATAAACCAGGTGACAATAGTTAAGGCTACACCCAAACAAAAGAATGTAGCCCATACAAAAAAAAAGGAATATAGAAAATAAAATGTTTCTAGTTGACTCGGTGATACTTATACACTACAATGATTATTCTATACTAGGGGCAAGTACCCGGCTTTCCAGGGTTTAAAATAAGGTTTTCTATAGAAGCGCACAAAACTGTTTATTTGCCTGCAATACAAGGGTACATTTAACTTAAAGCTATGTGATAGACAACATTTTTGGCAGTTCCATTTGGAGTGTGTACAAAAAGATTTTCCTCTATGCCAACTCTGGAGCAGGCCACATACAACTGTCCAAGAGAAAAGCATGGTGTCTGCAAGTCTATACCAGCAATCCGAAGAGACTGAGTGATTATTTATATAATTTCTTTACCTGTTACCATCGCCAAATGATACTTAACAACCACCACAAGTTTCATACTGCCTACACGGGAAATAGGATAATTTTTTATTTTTTTATATTTAATAAAGCTCATATAAGTAAAAAACTACATTTTTGGCCCCCGGTCCCCAGTATCTTATACTTATATATATATGGAACGAAACCTGTTTAAGAACTTTTCCCACATAATTTTGTGTATGTGTACCAAATTGCACGTTATTTGGTTGTCTGGATCTTGAGTTATTAGGGAACAGACAAACAGACAACAAATGCGTCTTATATGTATAACATTTGGGTCCCCGGCCCCCCAGTTAGTGATAATTTTTCTTTCGACTGCTACCATCGCGGGAGGATACTCAACAACTTTCCAAAGTTCATGTTTCTACCTACAAAGAAAGATGAGGAATTAGTGTTGATTCAGTTTTATATAGCCCATATAAGTAAAAAAAACGGTTTTGGGCCCCCGGCTACCCATGAGTGAAAATTTTTTATAATTATTTTTCACCAATTATCGTCATAAGAGCGTATTCAGCAAGTTCCCAAAGTTTCATGATTCTACCTTCACGGGAAGTTGAAGAATTAGTGTTGAGTCAGTTTTAAATATAGGAAAAAAAATTACATTAGGGCCCCCGGCCCCCAGTAAGTGATAAATATTTTTTTTTGTTACCTGTTACCATCGCCAAATGATACTTAACAACCACCGAAAGTTTCATGCTTCTACCGACACGGGAAATAGAATACTATTTTATTTTTATTATTTTATAAAGCTCAAATAAGGAAAAAACAACATTTTGGGCCCCCGGCCCCCAGTATGTTATACATATGGAACGAAACCTGTTTAAGAACCTTTCTCGTGTCATTGTGTGTATGTGTACCAAATTTCACGTAATTTAGTTGCCTGGATCTTGAGTTATTACGGAACAGACAGACAGACAGACAACAAATGCATCTTATATGTATAGAGACATTGAGACATCTCCGTTGGATGATTGAATTGAATTTGTTTAGTATTGAAATTAACTTGTTTCAAAGGCTACATGAATTAAATCAGGAAGTACTTTACATATTTTTAGAAACTATTTTTCAGAAAAATCGTATTACGTGTGGCAGCCCATATGACATATTTGAATTAATTACATTTAGTTAACGCATTACGTTTTTCAAGAAATTTTCAGGAATGACGAAGAAAAAGGTGCAACCAGGTAATTATTTGTGCATTGATCTGATTCAATGTAAAGAACCTTCATATAGATCACAGGCTTAACTGTATGCATACTTTCAAGAATTCAATTAGGAAGTAACGTGTGGGTTGTTATTAGGCCTTCTGATTGCTGAGGATCGCTCCTTCTGACGGTATAAGCTACACAAAGGTACTCAAGCCGCAGGCGTCACCCTCACAGCTAGGAGCGAAGAGGGACGTGCCATGAGAAAGGTGGGGGGCAGAAGAAAAGGAGACAATGCCATCGTCCCTTGAGGATGGACGAACAAACACACACACACACAAATATACATATATATATATATATATATATAAATATATATGTATATATATATACATATATATATATATATTAGGGCTGTTAACGATTAATTTAAATTTAATAGTTAACTTTTGAAAAATTAACGATTAATTAATCGTTAATTTCGATTAAAGCCAATAATTAAAATATATGATGTCATAAGTAACACTTATTAAACGTTCTTGTTGAAAATCTAAAATAACACTGGAATTTCTCCTTTATATGTCATCTTTTAACCAACTACGCAAAAAGACAAGTGCGTTGATATTATTTTGTTCAAGTGATGAGCATGTCTAGTTGACAATAAAACCAGCCGAGCTGAAAATCATTCACATAGAACTGAGGTAACTGGTATGCACAAAACGGTCTTGGCAAGGAATTCCATTATCGGATATCTGTGTTCATTAAGTTTCTACCATTGTAGAGGGTTAATGGATTCAGGAACTTTCATCTCCATTTTGTAACGCAGTAATTCATCAGAAGAGCTGTCGTCATTTTATGTCTCTTGAGTCAGAATCCATTACTGCTATTAGCTTAACACGTTTTTCATTTGGTTTGATAAGTAGGCGAAGTGTTAGAACCATGGTAGGCAAACTTTATCAATATTTTTAACATTCCAGTCAGTCAATAGTTTAAACCCAAAATGTTCATGTAATCGTCAGGAAATTCATTACTTATCGGCCACTATTTATAATTTTTTTTTACTTTTTGACTTCCAATAATTTGTAAGTGATGGGTCGATTAATCGTTAAAAATAATTTAATCGTAAAAAATTTTAACGATAGATCGATTAATTAATCGTTAATTTCCGCGGTCCTAATATAATATATATATAGGTATAATATTTGTTTATGTATATATATGTTTGTCTCTCATTTTTACATAAATGATTTGAATTCACCAAATGAAACTTGCAGTGATATTTATTATGTTATTATCGCCCCCTATGTCGTTTTGCATACATAAGCTCTATCCGTAATAGTTTAAACGTTAATGAAGGTAAATGAGTGGGTCTTGACCAAACTTGGTATATAAAAACTTGATAGCTCATATTAAAATACAATAGGGAATTAAACTCCTAATGTTCTTTCCTTCAGGGCGGGGTCCGAAATGTTTTTTTCTGAAATGTTTAAGATTTTATTCCCAATTCAATTTTACACGATGTTGACAAATTTTGATCAATATATCCATTATGATCTGGATTGAAATGAACAGGTGTTTCAAAATTTTCATCTGGCATTGTTTTGCTCGGGGGCTTTTAATTTCGTTTTTTGCGTATATTATATAAGCTGTATAAAAAGAGTTAGCTTTGGCTACTAGGTAAATAAATGGATCTTGTCCAAACATGGTATGAAAAACTTGATAGCCCATATTAAAATAATGGCGGGGGTTTAACTTCTCATGTCCATCCCTTCGGGGCCAGGGGCCCCAATTCATTTTTTCGTAAACGTGAAGATTTTATTCTTCATGATATTTAGCATGTTCTTGACAAATATTGATACAATTTCCATTTTCATCCAGATTGTAATGAACAGAAGTTTTAAACTTTATATGTTGAATCCATCGGACCCGGAGGCCCTTAAAGTTTTTTCTTGCAAAGTAAATATTATTTTTTATCAGATCTTTTTAAACGTTATGGAAGTTGTTGAAATCAATCTGGATAAGTTTTTGGTTTAAAGAGTGTCAAAAATAAAAACTTATGGGGCATGGTGGCCTAAAATGTCATTTTTTCTAAAATACAAAAAGTTATTGGGTAGAGGGATGGATATTGACTAAACATTGTACATAAATAATTGATGAACCATATTAAACATACTACGTGACATTGAACCCCTAATGCTCATTTCTTTTTGGCCGGGGGAATAAAATATTTTGTTGTTTTCGTGGTTGTAAACTTTAAATATGATTTTCCCTATTTGATGTTACGCGACCTTGACATATTAACAGCCAGATTCATCGTTCTCCAGATTGCAATTTTTAAAGATGTTGAAATTTACACCTTGCACAATTTGGGACGCCGGAGCCATTTATGTTGTGTTTTAAAAAGTGATATTAGCTTTATTATTATTGTTTTATTCAACCTACAACCCTGATAATTTGATACGTTTTCTATTACAATTTACAATGGTAATGCATTTTTTAAAAAATCACATATTTTTCGGCCGGTCCCTTAATTTAATTGTATTTTTTTGCAAATATTTAAAATAGTATTTTATTTACCCGATTGTGGTGAAACTTGTAAGTTTTGTTGGTACATTTATGCAAAGGTTTCCGGCATAATTGTTTTCAAAGTAGCACTCATTGATTTCTTTGATATTGTTCCTACATACTGACATCGTTGCAACGTGCGTCGGGTCAGATAGTATTTCTTATAATTATGAGCCCACATAGTGTTTCATAATTAGTAACAATACATTGATTTTCCATACTTAGCTCTCTCCCCCCCCTCTCTCTCTCTCTCACTCTCTTTCTCTCTCTCTCTCTCTCTCTCTCTCTCTCTCTCTCTCTCTCTCTCTCTCTCTCCCTCTCTTCTTTTTTCTCCACTTAGATCTCCCCTTAGCACTATGAAAATACTACAGTTTCAACTTCTTTCTTCCCTTTTTTAAATTTTGACATTTTCGTTATTTGATTAGTCAGCGAGCAAGGAAGTACACTCTTGTAAGTCTTAGTCATTTATGAAAAAAAAACTTAGTGTATCCATTTATATTGAAACACAATTATTTTTATTTAAAGCCATTTTAAAACGAATTAGACCGTTTAATGTAAGACAAGACTTTTAATACACCATTTTCAAATTATTTGTTTGGAAAATTATATATATATAATTTCTCAAAATATTCAAAAGCTTACTCAAATATGTTTGTATAATATAATTTTGTATTCATTCTGGTTTAACCTCTTGTTGCCCAAACTTGTCATTAATTCAACAATAATTTATTGTTTACATCGTAGGTCAATACAAGAAAATTATTAAATGGACGATTTAAGTGAGCCTGACAAAGCTGAACTAGTTAACAGGAGTGGACACTGGTTTTAATCATCAAATTAATTGGGAGTGTAGCGGATTTCGGCTCCGGCTCCGGCAAATCCAGATTTCGGTAATTTTAACAAATACGGCTCTGGCACAATTACACTTCATAAATCCGGCCTAATCCGGCTGGTCAGTAGAGCCATAATATATATATATATAGATATATATTATATATATAATCCGGAATCCGGCCATTTTTTAAAGTTTCGTCTCCAGTCGGATTTCACGTTATAAATCCGGCCAAACCCGGCTCCAGTCAGATTTTAACAATGTGAATCCGGAACATCACTAATGTTAATAAAGCTTTTATAACATGGTTCCCTTGCCTGGGGATCGGCTTCCATTGCTCACACACACACTCACATACACACATACAAATATCCACTCACACACATAAACTTAAACTAGAGAAAATGTACATAATTTTTTTTTAAACAATTATAATTTAACAAAACTTTAAATGTCAGACGCCTCACAGATTTACGTTTAGCGGTCAAAGAAATTTTCAGATTTTCATATACTATCTAGGAATCACGTTCAGAGGGATGTAGATACAAAAATTTCTTCTCGGGGGTTACAGGAGTATAGCTTCCACCCAGAGACGTCAGTAGGGTTGGTGTCATAGGGCGGCCCACTCCCCCCCCCCGCCCACCCTAGTGACGCCACTGCTGCCACCAACCCGTGGACGAAGATGTAATTTGGTAGATTTCCAAACAACCATCCTTCAAAAAAAGGTATTTAAAAAGCAACAGCTTGAACTGACTCCCACCTACGAAACAATCTCCTAACGCCACTGGGCAAAAGGTTGTGTAATATTCTGTCCAATATAATATCATATTATCTTTTTATCAATTAACTTAAAAACATTTTTTTAAATTTTAACAATGATCTCGTAAGCTGTGTCTATAATCCAATGTGTTTGTGTGTTTGAAACAAATGGTAAACAGATTAATTAAAATAGTGTGAGTCACTTTAATTATTCAAGTACTAGTATTTGACGGGGACAAGATAAATTCATCAGCTTCTGCCTGGTACTTTCTTTACGCTGTGATATTTCTTGATAGTTCAGTTTAATGTTATATCATTAATCTTGTTTAGATTTAATCTTTAGAATATTCTTAAGAAATATTCGTTTATCATGTATACAAAACACACAAAAAATCAGATACGAAGATTATTTTAAGAACTGTTAAAACACCAAGCAAAGGTTTAAATAGTTTGCAAGAGGAATTAATTTTTGTTAAAGTATGTAAATGACTAAACGAGTTATTTGAAAGGCTATTGATAGTAGGCTTGTAAACCATTTTTTTCGGAGACAAAGTGGAAAATAGATAAGTAACATGAAACTCGACGGACTTAGTCGCAATTTAGTTTATACTTATTTGGAGCCACGCTGTCATCAATTAACTTTTGAAAAAATGAAGTATAGATAGTGATGAGGGTCTTGTGTTTAGAGAAGTGTGCTTGCCTTCTGCTCACGATAGCAATCAACATGCTACAACATGTGCGATTAGGTAAGAATTGTCGTTATACATCAAACCTTTTTACCTATTGAACCGTTACAGTTTAATTTAATGTCTTTGTTGCAGTGAGATTACAAACATATTTTCTCCAAATATCTCCCTGTCAGTACTTTCACGACATTTGCTTACGTAATTTTTTTATCTTGTTTTTTGGTTTTAAAAAAAAATTTTTTTGCCTCTAATTATTATGGGCATACAATCAAAACTTAAATCATTATTGATCCTGTTATATTGTTATAATATTTAAACATGTAAGGAGATCACATTTTGTTAATGAAATGACTTCATGTCAAAGAGAGACACAAAACATTAAGAATAACCCCTCACATTTTTGACTATATTCAAGTAGAGTTTAATGCTACCAAAGTTACGTAAACATCTTTGATTTACAAGTTAAATACAGATTATTGCCATACTAGTTATTTACATACATTTTACTTGAAAACCATGGACGATTTAAATTACATATTTTTGCTACCGAAGTTACGTACATAATTTTTGCTGTCTTGTCTTATCAATACAGACGCTCCTTCTATGCAGAAGATAATTGCGTCCACAGACCATGGCAGATGATATGTTGGCCAGTGATGCAGCGTTCACAGGCCACGGCTTTGTGGGTTCCACGCATTACCCAGCCGCCTAACTAGTGTTAGGTACCCATTCGGAGCTGGGTGACTCAGGGACGCCCTAGGACCCGGGAACAAATCCTTGCCTTGACATGAATTCGAACCCGTGACCATCGGTAGGCCAGTCGAGCGCGCTGCCACTCGACCACCGCGTCCTATCAAAGTTCTGTACAGATGTTTGTCATCAAAAGCCTTTTAGGACCAAGTGTTTTCATTGTGTACCCATCTTCCCGTTTACCTCTGCCCTCTTTACATTTCTTATTTCTTTAACCAAAACTCAGTCATCTCTGCATATCTGTTTTTGTAATGATCTATCTCCACATGTTTAACGATAACGTTCTCCACCAAGGAGCCGTGCCTACAGACCTGTCGCCATACTGCACGCCAGCGGAGGAAGGCAAGCCTTACACTCTGGCCCTCAACTTGTCTCTTCCTGCTGAGAACCAAAGTAAGAGGATATCACTGGAGACCGTGGATGCTCAGATCGCCGTCTGTGACCTGACCGGCAAGTGCAAGAACTTCTTCCCACAGGATATGGACATAGCCGTGTCTGTGAACGAGTCTACTAGTGATTTCAACTTCAACGTTAACATCTTCAACGTTACTCGACACATCAAGGGCATTCTGGGAAGGTGGGACGTCATATCCGGTTATCCCATTTACAGCTGCATATTTCTCATCTTTAGTAAGTATATTATGATATTTTAAAAGCTACCTGCCTATTTATTTGTAAATATCATATTTGGTCAAACATTGTATTTTCTTTTCTTAGCTGTTTTAATTTTTTTCTAGTACCAACTGCAATTTGTATTGTCTGTTATTTACATAATTAATTTAAAAGTCTAACTAAATAATAAATATACGTAACAGCTGACATTGAAAGAGAAATTTTATTTGCAATAAAACTTTTCTTATCCAAGGGGAAATGTATTTCTTTTCTAATAAGCTATTAAAATAATTATGGCCTTTTACAAAAATCTGAAGTTAAATGTCTCCATACTTATTATTGCATTAAAACATACTGATGATATTAAAATTTGGTAAACTATACGAAACTTTGCATATTTATTATTATCATTTGCTCTTTAAAACAGCGCTGAAAAATATTGAAGTACTTTTTAAAAAACACAACTCACATGCTATCCACTTTATTTACAGTGCGCATTCCAAACATCAGCTGTGATAAGTACATGATAGCCGATGAACTCCATGTTAACTGCAGTAGTTCCCACATATATCCACGAGCCAAATGTCAGATGAATTTCTCCCATGTGAGTTTTTCCATCTGCCAATAATTAGTTTTAACAATTTTATTTCTCAGAAACGTATGATAAGTGTACAAACTAAATATTGTTATCCAACAAAGATATAACCATGTTTTCTTCTCACAGGAACAGTCTAAAGTTTCTTATAAAAATGTCACGTTTGAAAACATGAAGATGTCAGATGACCCGACGTATTTCACTTTTACGTGCAACGCTGTTATACGTTTTTCTTATGTACCTCGGGGTGTGTTCTCATTGAATGTCAAAGTGTACTATTCCCTGACTGGGGACGACACATTTGTGGATTTTGGTACGAATAGTGCATTGACAGTTATCATAGGTATGTTCAAAAATGCATCATTTTAGAATTTTTAAAACACTTATTTAGTTTTCATTTGTTAAGTTTTAATTTAAAAAATCTTTACTGCACCTCAAGTTTGAAATGAAGAGCCCACTTGCTAAACATACAAAGGCACTTTTTAGAGTTTTTGAGAAAAGGCATTTATGTTCGAGCGACTTAACCGCTTGTGTTAGTATTTCATATTTTTAACAATAAAATACATCTTATTTAGATGGTTTGTAAAGATCGAACCAAAGAAAACTGTTGAGTTTAACCATTTAAATTAGAAATAGCAGTAACTCATTTTCCCGCCTTAATCGACTTGTATGTTTTGCAATTGGACATCTCAAATAGTTCCTTTTCAAACTGTTGTGGACAAAAATATACTGCAAAGGAACATTTATATTGATGACCAAATAGTATTTGTTATTCTTGCCAATTTGTGTGTTAGGAGTTTATCGATGTTTCGCTTGTATTGAAGACGATTCTTCTAATGAAAGCAACTTCTACAAAGCGAAATAAAAAAAATAGATATTTCATTGAAATTGAAAGTACATATTTTATCAAATCACATCATTTGATTCACAAACAAAGTGTTTATGCTTGAAATGAAACACAACATTATAATAGGGTGACATACGTGATACTGTATCTTCAAGAAACTCCCGAACTGATCCTCAGCAACTGTCCCGCCACCATTGAAGAAGGACAGCAGATCACGTGTGTTTGCGACCGAGTTGACCGAAGCCTTCTCAGCGTTATCATATACTGGACGGATGGGGACAAGCGCGTGCTGAAGGACAGGCACGGGACGCTGTCTTTCAATTCGTCAAGATCCTCCACATGTAAATATCTGCTAATGGCGTCATCATGGGATGGGGCTGGGGGACGACACAATATTGTATATTAAGTTGATTTTTTCATCAACATAGTCATTTCTAACACTGGATAACGTAATAGCTCATTTTGTAATTTTATTATTTTTTTGGACAAAAATGTATTGTAACAATGTTTTTGAGCTTAAATACAGAACAAATCAATACGTTCACAAAATTGTAAGCATTGTAAAATAAACGAACCAGCTTTTTTTCTTGTTTAAGTCTAACAAGTTGTCTTAAAAGAAACGAAGAATTAACAAATAGCTGATAAGATACTTCCTTCTCAACATACCCACATATTGACTCGTGTCTTATATTAAATGTGCCCGCCTTAAAACCCCAGATATATCTTTTAATAGATCTCCGAGATTATAACACAAGGCGTATGCAAATGTGATCGTCATTTTTACATTCTATAATTGTCTTCAGTATGGCTCAACTTAAAACTCAAATAAATAACGGAAAAAATCCAGTTAGGATGAATTTAGAATTTAGAGTAGTTCTTAATTACGAGCATAAATACAAATATTCCAATTCTTCGCAGCATTTATTTGCAAAGGAACCGCTTCACTTGGATGGGACATAACCGCTGTTCACTACAAGCCTACTGTCATAGGTAATAATTATACACTCTCATATTTAGCTTAAATCTTAAATTCTAAAACAAAAAATTATACAAAAACTTACCGAAAAAGATAAATTTATTTTATCGAAATTTATTTAATTATGAATTTATTAAATCCATGTTTCTAAAAGTAGTAGGCTTCAATATTATATTAAAAATATTAAGAAATTAAAAATCCCTATTAATTAACGCATGTTTTACAAATATCACTGATTAGTGAAACAGTACTATGTCACGTGTAATTTGTTATTGTATGAGATTAGTATGAGTGTATATAAGAAAAAAAGGGTTAAATTGTAGAAATTTGTTTTCTAATTATTTTTATTTTGCTATGTTTTTTTTTATTGGTTGAGTATATTAGAATTCATCATTTTACCGAATTTAAATACACATCTATATAAATAATTCACCAAAACGAATATGTGCAAATAAGCGTGACGAATGACCCTCGCTGGGGTTGACCAATAAGTTTATGGTTTGGCAAGCTGAGGTGGTAGAGAGAGGGGCAACAAAGGTTCTTGCGTTTAAGTGCGTTGTTTCTTCACACAATAACATGTGATTCTTAGTGTAGTGATTATCACGTCTGCCTTATACGTGGTAGGCCCTTGATTCAAGCCCAAGCGAAAACATTATTTTTTAATTTTTAAAAATGTTTGTTTGTGCCCGTAATTTTCCCCCTTGTTGCGAACATGGCTGACCCTCGCTGGGGCCGTCCAATCACAGTTTATGGTTGGCAAGCTAGTGTGGTGACGTGTGGTGGGCAGGTAGATAACCTCTTTTCGAATGTGTCGAAACTAACAATGCGTCGGTGATTTCTCCCCACCGACGTGCACGCGCATTGCTTTGATTCCTTCGTGCTGTAGTTTGTGTCCGTTCTTTCCCCAATTTTTTTGCACTATCCATTAGCAAGTCTGCGGCGTATGCTACGCCAAGAAGTGTATCTAGTAGTTATTATTCTGCATGAAAATGTTGCTGGAAGTTGTTATGATTCAATTGAAATGATATAAACAAGAATTTTGAAAAGCGGGATGTGTTAGTGAAATGGTGGGACCTTATCAGGCCTGCTCACCGCCGGAGCTGGTGGAGGGCGATGAACAAGGGGCAATAGACCCCAACTGCGTCAATTCTTGTAATCTCGGCTGATCTTTTTTAAGCTTGTTCCAGTTACTGTTAAATGGAATTCTAGGGAGGTAAGCGTTTATGGCTGTGTAGAACGTCAAAATTCTTGGAATTATTTCAGTTTGTCTTCAATCCCAATGCAACGTTTCAGCTCTAGAACTGAATTGGTCGTTGCTGCATAACTTTTTTTTTCTTTTTTAAGTTCCTGACTTTTTTGTTGGTAAATCAGTTCTTAGCTGAAATCCTTACACGCCACAACCCTTGAACCCACCATCAAACCTTGACACATCCCGCAAACCTTGACCCAATCCCACATCCCTTGACCCACCCAGCAACTCTTAACCCACCCAGCAAATCTTAACCCACCCAGCAAATCTTAACCCACCCAGCAACTCTTGAACCACCCAGCAAATCTTAACCCAACCAGCAACTCTTGACCCACCCATCAACTCTTAACCCACCCATCAAATCTTAACCCACCCAGCAAATCTTAACCCACCCAGCAGCTCTTGACCCACCCAGCAAATCTTAACCCACCAAGCAACTCATGACCCATCCCGCAACCCTTGCCCCTCCCCCAAAACCCTTAACCCACATCACAAACCTTGACCCACCCCTCAACCCTTGACCCAACCCGCAACCCTTGACCCACCCACAGACCTTGACCCACCCAACAACCCTTGACCCAGCCACAACCTTGACCCACTTCATGCACTACAGTTACCCATACCTTATTTTAGAATCGCAGATAAATTCAATCTAGACTCTAGACAATCGAAAATATTTTTAGAAAAAAAAATCATGTGTTACATTAATAACTTTAAAATTAAAAAATAACTCTGTTCGTGGAACTGAAAACTTGGAAAATTATTTATCTGATCTAAACCTTAATGACTCATCAACATATTATTCTGAGCTAAAATTGAACATTCCTCTTTGGTGGCCTTGCCTTTGTTTAATAAATGTTTGATTGGTGATTTAAAGCTTATAAATCTATTAGAAACAATTTTCGAAGTGACCTGATCGAAGAACTATGAAAAAATGGTTAGAAATTGTTTAATCTGTTTCTACTACGTGGTCCTTGAATGGTAATATAACTGTGGAAGTCATGAAATATAAATACAATAAACATCAATACAGAGTGCAAGGGTTTGATTTATACAGAATAACTATATTTTAACCCGATCAAGAAATTATATTCGTATTCCCATGACTGAGTTATAGATCGCATGCTTTTATTGATTATTGATTTATGTAAATGGACTAGAGTTTTCATTCTTTGTATTTAGTCTGATTCGGAAAACTATTTTTTAACTAGATGATTTTTAATATTTGGCTTCATATATCTTTTTGAACGAAGCTTATTTTACTTTAATCAATCCCCTACTATTGGATACTCAATCGGAAACGCCAGATGAAATACATGTCCTGCCTTTTATTTTCAGCCAAAGCTAAAAAATTAACATGTACCAGTGACAAATCTGGCCAGCATCTGATGCTAACGTGCAAGACTGAACGTATTTACCCAATACCCAAATGTCAATTTGACCTAAAACACAACGATGTAAGAAGATTTATTTTACATTTTTAATAAAGCTTTTTTTAAAAGAGCATGGCTCTAATCATTAAGGTCCACACTTCTGTTGCATTACTAGTTCTTCTAATGTATCTTATTGGCCCATGATAAGTGTATTGATCCACATGGGTCCCTTGCATTTCAAGTGTGTTTGCATAGTATGTGTGGTAATAACATATAATTTTAAGCTATAGCACTGCTTATCGCAATGGTTACTCAGCAAGCATTCATGCAGGGAGTATTCCTTAAGTTTTGTGGTTTACACAATTTCTTCAACTTAGCTCAAAGCTGACCTACCTCTGGGGATTGCTTTGCTTTCAAATTGTGTTTAGTGATAGACACTTGCTGAATGAGGTGTATGACTTAATTTTTCTAGGTTAAGAACAACTAGAAATAATTGAAATAATAGTATTTTATTTGCTTTTTATAACCGGTTTTCTTTTCATTTTTTTAAAACTTCCATTCAGGCAATTTAAAAAAAACAACAAAAAAACAATTTTTAATTAGCTTATTTTTTTTTAATTTAAAAAAATATTATTTTAAATTTAAATACAACTATACAATTCAGTTGCATTAAATAATCTATCTACCCCAGTATATTTAAAGATGAAGTAATTTATTAACTAACTGCCTTAACTGTTCAGTCAGTAGATTGGCGGTTTATATTGCATTGTTTAAGCCCAAACATCAGTTACCTATACGTCCATTTCTCTATCATTATCAATACTACCTTTCCCCGTGAACACCATGTGGATACGACCTGACACCACGAACACCACCCAGACACCTGTCAGTACTGCCAACAGTACTATGACGTACAACTATGAAGAGATCGGCAGCCCGTTGTACTACAAGGCGTCATGCATTCTCAAACTAACGATGACGTCACTGATCCATCCGGTGTATGACGTCACAGTGGCCATGTACCCGGAGACTGCTGGTGTTGAGTTCAGCACCAACAGGTCATTCACCGTCCTGATGGGTCAGTTTGAAGTGTTCGTTCTGTGATGTAGAAATTACGCTTACTCTTGTGTTTGAATCAATTTATTCTGACTTTTGAATGGTTGGCATAAAGATTTAATATATCTATGTGTTGTTAAATAACATTTAATATGAAGATTAGACGTTTCAAATGCTTTTTTAAGTGTTAAGGATACACAAATATAGTTAAGCATTTATCTAGATATACGTCCAACCGGTACTCAAATACATATTCAACAATTACCCAAATTTAATGGTAATCATCGTAATACATTTATGGAATAGAATCATGATGGTCAAAACGTTTTTAGCAGTATCAGTCATTAGGTTAATGCTAATTTTGCTAACTTTAATAATTTAACCCCTTCGGACACGATGTGTACATATGTACACACGACTTCAATCATAATTAA
This sequence comes from Ampullaceana balthica, assembly GCA_944989445.1. NCBI lineage: Eukaryota > Metazoa > Mollusca > Gastropoda > Lymnaeidae > Ampullaceana > Ampullaceana balthica. The sequence continues at coordinate 962,928 of CALYLW010000006.1, forward strand.
GAAATAATTATTTTTAATTGTTTTGCTATTTTCGATAAACACTGACAACCAATCCATCATTTTAATCGGAAATCTTTTTTATCTGAAGTTTTTATAATTTTATTTACCATGACTGACCATTGCGACCAAAAACAGCGATCTGGTGAGTTTTTTTTAATTTAAAGCTTGAATTCCTATCTTAAAGTACATTGATTCGATAATTTTAATGTTATTGTGTGTGAAAGTATACATTTTATTTTTATAAACATATTTGGGTGCCTAAAATAATTTTTAAAAAATGGTGTGCACATATGTACACAGTGTGTTTCAAGTGAGTAAAGTCGATAATAGGTTATAAGTTTAAAAGTTAGTAATTATAGTGAAAAAGCCTTGATTCATTGTAGATTTATTGTTGTGTTTTTCATTTAACAATTTTTTTTTCAATTTAACTATTCTAAACGTTCTTAAAATATTTAAAATGTGAATTAATTAATTAATAACTAATACTAATAGTCTAATAGTAGACTAATAGTAGTAATGTTATTGATTATATAATAAATCCTACAAGTGGAAGAAAGTGTGTTTTTTATTTATGGAGAATGAGATTTCAACCTTGAATGCCTGTTATTAGATCAGTTACAGTCAATGTTATTTTATTATTTTTATAATTTTCTTGCAGGTTGACAGCAATGACAAAGTCAATGTCTTGCTGATGACTGTCCGACTATGTTTGAGATTACCTCAACGATTCAGAATTGGACCTCTCAGAATCATATCGCAGAGATGACTCGGGTTATGAAATGTACAGCGGTGTTAATGAAGAGCCTACAGTAATGATATCTTGATTGATGAAGACGACAATGGTGAGGTCAACCCTGTTACACCAGCTCATCAGGAGCTGCCCTCTCAGGAAAATAGACAACCATTTAACCCTGATGCAACCAGTCAAGATAAACTTGATATTGAAAACTTTAAATACTTCTACCGAGCTGATTCAACATTTTATTTGCAATTTCCATTATCATGATAAACTTACTTATTTCCAAGGATTATAATGTATTGGAAAATAGTGGTCAGAGTTTGGTCAGTTGCAGATGTCATGCTTGTGAATCGATGTGCGCTGCTTCGGAACAGATTGCACAATTTTACTGCAGAGGGACCTCGGAAATAAGGGCACGTTGCTTACAGGTGCCCAGTGAGAAATTTAATTTAGTTGATCAGCAGATGATTCCATTTTGTTTAGACTATTTTTTATTAAGGAATTTAAACGTTTTTAAAAATTAATACTTTTTTTAGGTATTGTGAAATCCAAACGGTTGATGTGATGTGTGCTGAAATCAGAAAATGACCTGAAAACGATGGCAGTGTATCAAGTGACTATAAAATTAAAGCAGAATGAGATGTTTGTATGATCAAGTGGTTGGACAAATTTTACAATGAGGTGAAAGTTGCAAGGATTTTATTTTTGTTGATGGCCGAAGTGCATTCGGGTCCATGATGACTTTATGTGTGGAGTGGACAAAATGGATTTTCTTATAACGAAGTACAGAATTAACTATAAAAAAAGAATATGGTCAGTTTTGTTCAATTTATTTTGTAGACTTTTTGCTCTTTTAAATTCCTCTTTAGAGCATGGTGACATTGAAGTTCATAGAGGTTCCTCTAAATAATATTTTTGATCTACTGAAAAAGTGAGCAGGTGAACATGTTGATGAAAGCTTGCCTGGCTACACCCCAACTTTGCTGACCTGTTGTTAGCCCAAAGTATTAGCAGTTTTTGTTGATTGAATGCTCTTACCACCTGAATTAATTAGATCTTCGAGTCAGAAAGTATAATTTCAGAGGTTATAAATGATCAGTTAGGTAATTTTCTCATCTACATTTAAGAGTTTGGCCAAAGTTGAAAACTAGAAGAATATAAATGTTAAAACTTGTTGCAGGTTTAATGTAAAAAGTGTAATATTTTTCTGTGTTGAAAACATTGACAGAACTGTTTTTTAAATAATTTTTTAATGTTCTACAACAATGAACATGTACGCAACTATTATCTATACATTTAACCATTTTTTTTCTTCATATTTTTCTGTTAAATAAATTACAATATTATGATAAAATGTTTTTTAACAATATTTATAACTATTGAAATAATAAAACTTTGAGTTTTATTTATAATTTTCTTGATATTCTGAAATTATTGTAATGTTCCTATAAATACTTAATTGAGACACGGTGTGTACATATGTGCACATGCTCTAATTTGCATATTACATAACCAATGGTCAAAATCTTACTATGTCAATACCAGTATGTCCCATATATCATTTTCCAACCATCAAATAATTTTTTTGAAGAAATTTGTAAGTCCGTGTCCGAAGGGGTTTAAATAATTAATAAAAATCATTTTCAAATTTCAGGTGTTTTTCTTGCAAAAAAAAACATTAAAAGATGAAAACACTTGGTGTCGAAACACAAACGAGAATTTATAAATTGATTTTAACTATTCCTATTAATGTCGGTAGAGAGAGAAAAGTGTAAAAAATAATCTCCCCTAAGTAAAAATTGCTTCAATAGGAACATTTTCAAAATAAAGCTTAAACGAATGTAATGAACATTGATCATTTTCATAACACATGCAACTATTGAACTGCTCCTGAGATTGCGTTATATTAAATCTTTCCAGCAGATTATGCCAACACTGTGTGGTGGCAATGGTTGGGAATGGAAATGATTTCTTTCATTGTGTCAGTGGCTGTGCTATTGATAGTGATAATTATCGCAGTGTGTGTTTGCTGCTTCAGACGGAAACGTACGTTTTACTAGTTAGCTATTAATATATCAATCACAACTCTCTCTTATTAAAATATTATTTTCAATTTAAAATTATCATAACTAAAAACTAAAGTTTAAGATTTAATGTTTTCAAATAAACTTTGGGCAGTTTTTAAGTTTCGTTTCTGTGCGAGTTTGAAAATTTAATAAAGAATAAGTGATGAAGAAGATTTTAAAGTAATTTCAACCATGCTTATCCCCCTTAGCCACGAATAAAACATTGGATTGCTGCGCTGTTTGCGACGACGGCAAGGATTCAAACAGCTACGACGAGATCAACGATGGATACATACTCGTGGATTACACCAGGACTCATCCGGGCAAGAATGGCGGTTACAGAAATGTTACGTCCACGGGGCTACTGCGGACTGATGACGTGTACAACTCTCTAGTTGAGTACCACCACTACACAAGTATAGAGGAAGAAGAAGAAGACATACGTCACTCAGACAGAACACCTCCTGAGGAGGAAGATGATCCCGTGGAAACTCGCGGTGATGACGTAAGAACAAATGTTGACAAAGTTCATACAGTTGATATCCATACTGTAGAAGTTGATAAGGACGCTTCTGATACTCTTAAAGCTAATAAAGTTGAAGCTGACAATGTTGATGATTTTGAAGGTGAAACTGTTGATAATGTTGGTACTGTAGGTGTTGATCATGTAAAAGCTGATGATGCTGAAAATGATAATGTTGAAGCTGATGCTCTTTCTGGCGCGCTAATTCTTAAAAAAAAATAAAGATTAACAATTGAGAGAGAAGTAAATGACCAGAGCCAATTGAATGGAAACGACTGAATAGTATAAGTAATTTTTTTTTATAAACACCTAGGTTACTAAGGTTCTTGCTTTGACTAAGTGACGGGACTAGTAGTCCTTGTGAAGCAAGCTGCTCAGTTGGTACTCGGCATTATTAACATTTAATAAAAAAAATGTTTGTGATTTAAATTAAAGTCATTGAATTCCTAGGCCAAAAGTTGATGTTATTATTAAAAGCGGTATTTAAATCTGTTGTTGTCGTGACGTCAACGGTCAAGTTATTTGTGGGGTGTACACAGCGAAGTCAGGTTATTTGTGTGGTGTACACAATGAAGTCAAGTTATTTGTGGGGTGTACACAGCCAAGTCAAGTTATTTGTGGGGTGTACACAGCCAAGTCAAGTTATTAACTTATTTGTGGGGTGTACACAGCCAAGTCAAGTTATTAACTTATTTGTGGGGTGTACACAGCCAAGTCAAGTTATTTGTGGGGTGTACACACCGAAGTCAAGTTATTTGTGGGGTGTACACAGTGAAGTCAAGTTATTTGTGGGGTGTACACGGACAAGTCAACGCTGTAGAAATAACATGTTAGCGAATGACCACTGGAAGGTCAAATATGAAGACCACTGTCACAAAAACTACTATAGTTTCAGGAAAGCAACTGATTGATTCTAGCTGGCAGGTTTTATAACAAAGTCAAAGAGAGGCGACTCAAATAAATATCAAATGATTTTTTTAAAGCAATGCGTGACTAATATGAGTAGCCTAGATTGTAAGCTGAAAGGCGTACTAATAGTTCATGTGTTTGGATGTGATCGTGACTTTTAAAATGTTCATCTGGGTGTAGTTGAAGCTTGTCTCTTGATGACTAACTGTGTCCCAAATGATTTCAAGTTTTTTCAAAACTGTGTGATTCTGTCAGTTCAACATATGATAAAAACTATTTTATCATCCTGGATTTATTTCTATATTGAAGGCTTTCGTAGCTCCTGTGGTGACTAATTTAGACGACTATATAAATTTTGATCTATTTCTGGTGAAGGAAGTGATTTTTTTGAAAATGATGAAAGCAGGTGATAAAGTCTAAAGTGAAACCCATGCTGGTCACACATGTTGAGCCCAATATCAATAATGTAAAGTAGAACAAATGTGTAAAAATTACACTTGAGGAGAGACAAGTGATTACATTATGTATTACATTATATATTTTTTTCAAAACTGGGTAAAATCTTCAATTGTAATAACCAGTATTCAGTATTTATTATTATTAGTTAGAGAGTTTTTATGCTTTGTTACAGAATTTCATAATTTTTTTCATGTGCTAAAAACATGTTAATTATAGTATTAAGATTAGTAGACCCTTTAAAAGTTCTTTAACTATGATTGATATTTGCTTGCATCACACGTCAAATAAATCAAAGTTTATTTTAGGGCTACTGAACATATAAAACTTCCTTATAAATGAGGTTTTTATGGTTAAATTCTGATTCAAAGCAAGTCTCAGGACTCAGACAGAATCACACCCCCTCAAAAATCAATCCAGCATACCCTCACCTTCACCTAAAAAAAAGAAAAGAATATAAATAGATGAATTAGAAAGACTCTAGCTCCAAAGTAGGTGAGACATCTTTAAAATATCTTATTTGAAATGTGAAAGCCATAAAGAAAAACGCTTCTGCAACAATCTGTGTATTTTCAGGTAAATTCTTCTTTTCTGTATAACCTTAAATTCTATTGGCTGTCTATAATGGATTTGAAAGAATTTAATGAGTGATACAGAAGAAGTTGATTTACAAAATATATAATTGTAAAAAAGGTTACAAAAACATAATTAAATTAACTTTCAAAAAGATGGGCTTTCATGAGTTTATTTATTGAAAGAAAAGTAATACACATTAAAATTTCAAATCATTTAAACATTATTTAGTGTTTGTAAATTATTTGCATTATTTTATTTTTAAAATAGTGTTCATTTTATTATGCAATAGAATAAAACATATTCATGAATTTTTTATCCCTTTTTCTGTACAATATTTTTCATTAACAAATATATTTAGTTTATTGAAAAAATATCTTTATATTTGATGTACAATTATGTGAAAAAATATTTAAAACAAATATACATTTCTTTTAGAATTTAGAGACACAATATTTAAACAAATGTAAATTCTGTTAAGTTAATGTGTTTAATAAGTAATTTTCTTCCCATCTTAAGCAAAATATATGGATGTTATCTAAATATTAATTTAAATTTGAAAAATAATTTACGAGTAAAAAAGGGTAAGTAATTTCAAAAAAAGGTTTGTTAAAGATATAAGTAATGGTTTTTTTTGTTACACTGCTAACAATAGTTAAAATGTTTACAGAAATAGGTCTATGGACCTTCTAAAAAGTGTATAATTTTTTCCAACACAATAACAAACAACAATTAATGGAATAAATATTTAATATAGAGCTTCCGGATTAAAAATTTTTTAATCCGGCCGAATCCGAATTTGGGTGGCTTCATGATTTGAAATCTAGATTTTCTGGAGCCATTAAATATATATATATTAGGAGGGCTCTACCGGCCAGCCGGATTTTGCTCGATTTATGAAGTGAAATCCTAACGAAGCCGGATTTGTAAATATAGCCGGATTCTGGTTTTGCCGGAGCCGAAATCCAGTACACCCCTTATTTAATAAAAATTTGAGAACTTATATAGCGCAGTACTGCTGGTAGCAACTGGGCTCACAGCACTTTATATTAAAATAGTAACCCATATATGTACAATTGCATTCAATATAAAACATTCATATCCTTATTAAACAAAGCACATAATGAAGTGATGGTACACACAAACTACATTTATCAGTCAGAGAAATGTGGGATTGTTAATTTGGAAGGAAAAGTTGTCTTTTTAGTGCAGTCTTGAAGGTCATAACAGTAGTTTATAAGATATTTACAAATCCTTTCAAAATTTTCATCTCCTAAATGGTGGGCCACATATATTTTCAAAGTTTGATATTCTATGTTTTGTTTTACTTTAAGATTATGATCACCAATTGTTTTCCTTTTTTTTAAAGAGAAATTTATATTTTGCTGTTAAGCAAAAGTTCGAAAATCTAGAATTGAGTTTTTATGGGTGATTGACTATCTAAAAGCTTTTCAGAAATTGTTCAAATGTGTCAAAACACCCCCATGGCCATTTCTCAATTAACGAAACTTATTTAAATATTATTCGCCGCTTAGATATTTTATGTCAGTTATATTTACTGTCTTTAACTTTAACTAACTTATTCCCGCAGCGAGGGCTTTAAAAACCTTACTCTCATAATGTGATACCTATAAAGGTAAAGGGAGCTATCAATACACTATTTTACAGTAAAGATAGCTCCCGCGCACATAAGGGAGTAGGATATTATAAGAAAAACAAAATAAAAGCAAACCAGTACAAATACAATTCCTCATTATTACGTGAATATACACGCAGCGCAGTAAAACATCAAAAGCGCCATGACGTAAACATCACGCAAACTTTGATTGCATGCGTGGTTTATATCCTCGATAAAAAAACTAATTTTACTCGTCAGTCAAATACACAAGTACTGTGGTTGCTATAGTTTTTGTCTGTATCGTCTGGGTTGCTTTTAAACCCGGACCCGGAATGGATGTGATGATATAATCCAGGCCGGCCGTCTCGCCCTAAAATGTACACCGGGGCACCACTGCTGCCATGGCATGTGGCAGCGGTGTACGTGTACTTGACATCTAGCTCTCCTTCCTTTTCACAAAATCTCCAGTAGCCCGTGGTGATCTGTTTTGGACATCCGTGGGGATGAGCAATGATCACCATGAACTTTGGCTTCTTCTTTTTTGGACTCCCCCTGTGCATCTTGTAGATCTCATGCGTAGTCTTCTCAAAGACATGGATGTAGTTTTCGAGCATTTTGAGTAGACCAACGTTGTGAGTAAGGCACTTCAGTTTGCACCAGTCATCTGTCTCTTTGATGCTGACTCTCGCACCTACACCTTCGAAATAGACTTCGGGGCGACTAGAGTCGTCACCGTCGTACCCCCACCTGCACAACGTGGCCATGGCCTCATCCCCATCAAATACTACGTGCTTTGCTGTTAGAATATCTACGTAGCCCCAAGATGTCAGGACAGCCCCGGAATTTTTACACTCACGGCAGGGGCACTTACGCCCTTCCTTACCTTCTACAAAAGAGACTTTGAAAACTCGACCAGTTCCGTAAGTGACAAAGGGCAAGGTGTTGACTTTTCTTCCCATCTTCTCGTAAGCGGCCTTCCTGCCGTTACTTACAGTGGACACAGCAACTCGAACCGTGAGCGACGCCAAGAGATGAATCGAGCTGAAAAGATGTTGTTGGCGATATTTTAAGGGCAAGTCCTGCATATTGAACTCACAGGCAAGCTTGAATTGGTCATGTTCAGGATTCTTAACACAGTCGGAGTAATGCTGGCGAAGATCAGATTCTTCCCCACACGTCACTTCAGCTTCAAAATTGGCTGCCAAATAAGAGAAATGAGAAAAATTATAAATATAACTGAACAGAGCAAATTCATTAACAGATTATAGTACATTTAGTTATGAAGTAAACAAAAAAATGATGGGGCCAGTGATAAAATAAGTAAATTCTAGTTGATTTTGATAAAAGCTTTGTATTAATGTGGTTTGTTTTCATTTCTTTATGAAGTTTATACAGTGTATATTCCAGTTAAATGTTTAATGAAATGAAACCTTGATTAAGTCCTTGAATAAAAATTAAAATAACAATGTGAAAATTTCTTCTACAAAACAGCCTAAACGGTAATCTTTTTTTTTACTCTTTAAAACTGACTTTGACAGTTAATCTTCAAATGTAGAACACACATTTAAGATATAACCCAATATTTTCTTAACATCTGTAATAAATTTGTCTTTAGTCGTTTCAATAGATTGACAATCAACGGTTTCTATAAAAATATATAATAAAACATACCGAACATTTCTCTGATATTTCTTGCAAGACTCAGCCTATTGGTGAGATTTAAAGTCATTCCCTTGTTCAAAATCCTGTCAGAAACACCTGCTGACTTTTTTGGAGTCAATTTGCAAAAGGCTAGAGACTTTTCATCTTTCTTCTTCTTTTTCTCTGAATTAGATATGGTAAATAAATTATTCACTTATAATTATGAAACAAGAATGGGATCATAGTAATCATACAAATGGAAGGAAAACAAGAACAGAGGAGACAAACTTTTGACTAAATTAATGGTTGGTTTTGGTAATTTTTAAATTCAGAATAATTGATAAATATTTTAACTTCTTGGGTTAACAATTTTTTTAAAGGCATGGAATTTATATTTGGTTGCAGCCCTGCATCCAAAACCTTCACCCTTATATCTTTTCAGGTTTATTAGTTACTTGCGTTTATCTTATCTTATCTGTTACAGATGCTCCTTCTATGCAGAAGATTATTGCGTCCTACGCTTATCAATGGTTTTAGAATCTAATTTAATCTTAATCATATTACCTTAAGATTAATTGAAAATCAGATCCATTCCATAACTTAATAAAAAGTATTTATAAATTTTTCAAATATTTTATACATTTCAAAAAAGGATTTTTCAAAAATTGTGTTACCGACATTTCAATTATGATTTTTTGTTATTTACCTCCATGTAATAAGTTACTTCCATCTTTAGTCGCATATTCCAAGTTGCCCACACCAGGTTTTAACACATGAGCCCCATCTAGATCAGCACATGTAAAACTTGTCACCTGCTCTTCCTCATTAAGACTTTGCCAAACACCTGATGGTTCCATTTTTGGAGTATCACTAGACTTGTTACTGATTTAAACTGTAAACAAAAAAAAAGAATGATAACTAGTTGTTAGCTTGTAAGAAATAAAAAATACAAAGTAAATGTATTTCTTTTTAAATTAGTAATAACAGCAACTGCCTAGTCTCCCTAGTTGTGGCTTTGACTTTGGACACTTTGGTGTTATTTTTAGTTAATGATAATGAGGTGCTTTTAGATATTATCATTAGTTAATTAATGAGATTTCACATACAAGCATGCACATGCACAGCAGACTAGCAGACACACGTGAATGAAACATTTACAATGACACACATGCACCCAAAAACACTTGAAACAGCTAGACATGAGTCTTCAACTTCATGACATGAGAAAACATTTCATTTAGATTTAGAGCCTTTAAAAAAATTACCTACTCGCCTACGTCTACTATATTCGTTAACGTAGTTCCGACTTTATTAGCTGGCTAATAATAAAAGTAATGCTATATTAGCATTATTGTTGGTGTATACATATAGTATAGTGAATAGTTTAAATATAGTATACTATAAGGTCACAAATTAGGGCGTGATTCAAAATATAAGGTATAAGTATAAGATAAGTATAAAAAGGAATACTGTTGGGAGTATTAGCACAATCACTGAATCACAATGAGTGACAATGCGACCTAAACACCCTAAATGGCCTAAATGAGCCCATCACAAAACCTATTTACTATTATTATTATACTTGTGACTTGTGAGATAAGACTGATAAGTATAAGTCAAGTATAAGTAAAAAATGGGAACTTGAACTACTCAGTTACTCAGTTTACTGCACTTAGAAAGTACGAAATGGTTTTAAATAACAGTAAATGTAATAAGTAAAAAGTCACTGTCACTATCAGTAAGTTATAGTTATAAGAAGTTAACTAAGTAACTAAGCTTATCTGATCTGATCTCTACTGACGCTACTCTAGTTTTAAATAAGCCCAAACTTTTCCCTAACTAATACTAATACTAATTAAATTAAAATTAAAATTAATGAAAGTAATTAATATTAAGTACTGAAGTTGTTTATCGTGAATTGCATTTATGATTTATTTTATAATAAAATAATTTTATGCTTTTAATAAATAAATCGTTACTAAACTAAGTCTAAACTATCAATGATAGTAATAGTAATAGTAAAATTAAGTAAAATACCTCATCATTTTTGGCCTAACCCGAGGCTAAACAAATCCTGATCGGATGTTCTTTTTTTAAATCGGGAAAACCCAATTTTGAGAAAATGGTCTAGCTATCCAATAAAAAGGCCATTCTAAACCAAATAAAATATTAAAAGTATAATTAAATTTATTTTAATTTAGTTTTATCTCGCAAATATGTTTTGTAAGCCCTACCCGTAAATGATAAATACATTTTATTTGTTGAAATATTTTTAAAAATAGTTTTAAGTATTGATATTGATTGTACATTTGTAAAAGAAAAAAATACTTAAAAAATTGTGCAAGTGGTGGCGAACGAACGTACTTAATATATTAATAGTAATAGTCTTAATAGTAATAGTAATTTGTAATAGTCGTCGAACTGGCTAGTGGCTAGTTTTTAAAATAAAGAGTGCAATAAAATTTACAGCTTATTGTTATTTAATTAAAAATGACAATAAATTACACGAACTGACCTGTGAATCAAATAGTATTGCTTGAAGCAATTAGTATATCATATTATTAAAATATTTTTATTTCCAAAAAGAGCCAGATTTTTGCGGGCATCAGCTAAACACAACAGATATTTGTATATGCTACGGTGTAAGTCCAAATTTAACCACCAACGTAAAATATCAACATGGCTTAGGGCGCCATCCATATATTACGTACGCATGGAGGGGGGTGGGGTCTTAATTAACGGCATTTTGCTTATGGATGCGTACGGAGGGAGGGGGTCTCGACTGAATGTGTACGTACGCACAACACATTTAATTTGCATAATACTAAGACTAAGCCTAGTAACCATCATTCCATCCATTAGGCTCATTAGGTGCCGTTCCCAGAGGCGTATGCGATCTGGCCTCTCCATAGCTCTCTGTCTTTGGTCTTGCCAATCAACTCCGCTGGTGATTGTGCTCCATGCCATCTTGTCAGCCCATCCAACATCTTTTCTCTCTGTCTGCCTCGATCCCTTTTGCCCTCGATCTTTCCTGTTGCTACCATATGTTCCAGCCTGCCTCGCCTCATGATGTGTCAAAAAAATCTAGATTGTCTCTATCTGAAGCTATACATAATTTTCCTTGTCTGGCCTACTTCTTTTAGAACCTCTTCGTTACGTCTCTTCTCCGTCCATGGTAATTGTAACATTCGCCTAAAGAACGACATTTCACAGGCTTCCAAACGTTTCTGTAACTCATTTATGACTGTTCAGGCTTCATATCCAAAAATAAAAGTGGTTCGCTGTAACACTGAAGCACTCGTTTCCTCACTTCCATTGATATGGATTTGTTGGTCAGGAGATTCTTCATTCTATGGAATACTGCTTTCGCTTGTGCTATTCTTCTTTTTATGTCAATTGTGCATCTTCCGTCTGAGGTCAACATTGTTCCCAGATATTTAAATTTGGTGACTTGTTTTAATGTTTGTCCATCTACTACTATTCTAGTAACCAGGGCCGGATTAAGCCATCTTGGTGCCCAAGGCACAAACCCACATGTGTGCCCCCTTCTGCCCCAGGCCCTCGATCCTCAACTGACCGCTTTTATGTTCAATATTATGCAAAAAACTAACAAAGAAAAACTGTTGTTAACACATGTTTGTACTACCATCACTCACATAAAACATACAATCAGATATTTCTGTATTAAAATTAATATATATATATATTACTCCATGGACTTTTCGGGACATAATTTCAATGAGTTCTTCACATATAGTTCTTGGATAAATAAGAAGGATTTCCTTTCCCAGAATTTCCTTATTTCGCAATGTGTGATGCTAAAAATAGATAAAACTGACTGACCAACTCCAGCAACCTTAGATAAATTCCATTTTGTAAAGATCCACATTTTTCATTTGTCACTCTAAAAGGCCAGACCATGCTCAGCTATAGTACAAATAACCGCTACTGCTCGCCTCAAAACATGTTCTCAGTAACTTTACTCTTTATTTATTTACTCTTCTCGCTTTAGTAGTAGACCTGAGCCTTGTCGACGAGCTAGGTATATGAATATTAACATTCAGTCTTTACGATTAGAGCTTTGTTCATGATGCGCAACTTATGTACCACAATGATATCCTAAAACAAGTTTTAAAAAATAGCACACAAAAAAACTCGAAGAAAAATAGCAAAAAATTTGAAAATAACTGGCAGGTATTTTACCCCTCAGGGGTAACCAAGGTTAAATAATATCCATTTCAATATTTTATTTGCAATATGCTAATGTCATGTCGATTACGGTTGGGAACCGGCAGGGCCGTTCTTACAAATTGGGGGGGCCCTATACGGCTTAGAAAGCGAAACGGGTTGCGCTGGGCCCAGTATGAGTAGGGATAAGGAATTAATAAGGATAATAAGAAAAAATGAAGATAAGTGGGGCCTATGAAAGTCCGGGCCCACTGCGGCAGCATAGGTTGCAGTGGCCTAAGACCAGCCCTGGATACCAGGATAATATACATATTTTTTCTTGAGGACTTGTGGTGCCCGCCTAGCGCTTGGTGCCCAAGGCACGTGCCTTGTTTGCCTAATGGTTAATCCAGGCCTGCTAGTAACGTAAACCGCTCAGGCTGCAAACGGCAATCGAGACCGACTGAGTCAAAACTTATATGCAATAATGTTTTATAATTTAATGCAAACTACATTCTGAACTTTAAATTAATCCGAAATAATTCACATTTGATTCAGACTAAACGTTCACATATTACTGAAATATATCCGTCAGATTTATATCTCCATTTATTGAAATTAGTAGACGTTTCTCTTTCGCCCGCCGGTGTATCAGCTATGACGGTGATTTCACTACTTTTATTGTTCTATTGTATTAGTTTTTGTTATGCAGTGTTCAAGACAATAACATTTGATTGTTCTATTCTATGTTCTATTCTATTTCTTCAATAATTTCAAAATGAAAAACACATATTATATGAATGAAGTCACGCGATTTAGGCTGATTCTTACCACCTCCCTCCTCGATACACCTCGTTACAAAAACTTAGACCTCCCCTCCAGTATGACGTCACAAAGGGACCGTCTATAAATGACGTCACGCGCGTAGAGGGGGAATGGTTTTTAAAAAAAAAGAAATGTGACGTCACATCAAAACGTGGTACTTTAAATAAAAGTTGCACTTCAATATTTGATTGCTTACAATTTATTTAATGACGCTTTATATGGCTTCACGCCTGTCACGAAATTAGAGTGCAGCCTTTCACCGAATACATAGTTAAACTTAAATGACCAAAAAATGATTAGAAACATGATAAATTTCAAATAAAAATTGCTTTTATGTGGGGGGTGGGGTGGGGGGAGGAGGTATATTTTTGTGGATTTGGGGGGGGGGTATAACTTTTTGTGACAACGCTTGACGATAGGGGGGGGGGTGAAAATCGGCCATCATCGCTTTGACCCCCCTTCCCTTAAAAGCCATATTTTGACTGAGGAAACCAGTAAAACCGAAGCTTTATCAACATTTCAAACTATAACGAAAATGCTAGACTAGACATAAACTAGGAATAAGCGTAGGACGCAACAATCTTCTATATAGAAGTAGAAGGAACGTCTGTAACAGATAAGATAAAATAATTTGACGTTGATTCGTCCATGTTTGAACATTTTTATACAGTGCTGGGAGTGCAAGATGAATCTGTTTTCCAGAGGCGTAACTGGGTTTTCTTCGCTCTTGGCTAATTCATTTTTGGCGCCCTTGATAAATAGGGAATGTGCTATATTAAACAGAATAAATTGATTATTGAAGGATTAGCCCTCGTCGCCCTTGGCAACTGCCCCGATGCAGAGGTCGTTGTTAGGCATCTGCTGTTTTCACTAGGTCTGAGATATGTTTGTTCAGCGCAGTGAGCCCAGCCATAGGCTAGTATACTTACTGTCCATATAAGTGAACAAAATAAATAAACAAATAAATTACTAGTACTGAGAGCGTTAGTGTCAAACGAAACATAACATATGTTATTATCTTATCTTATATAAACTATTCTATGCAGAAGATAATTGCGTCCACAGACCATGACAGAAGATAATTGCGTCCACAGACCATGACGGATTATCTGTTGGCCGGTGATGCAGCATTCACAGGCCACGGCTATGAGGGTTTCACGCATTACCCAGCCGCCTAACTAGTGTCAGGTACCCATTCGGAGCTGGGTGACTCAGGGACGCCCTAGGCCCCGGGAACAAATCCTTGCCTTCACATGGACTCGAACCCGTGACCAACGTTACGCCAGTCGAGCGCGCTGCCACTCGACCACCGTGTTATATTATATAACACTATTACTATTACTGTTGAGGACTTTTGAACTGCGCTTCCGTTTACTTTTTAAAAATTATAATTGTATGTTTTTTCTCCTTCTCATCTTTTTCCTTTGTTTCCTTCTTTTAAAAAAAAATCATTTTATTTTAAAATCGAATTGAGACATATTTTAATTGAGTTTGTTAATATATTAGATCCTGATATAAAGCTTTGGGCCTTAAAACTGTTACAATCAATTAAGACAAAATTTAACATTAGTAAGCTGCTGACAAGATCTTTTCCATTTTTGCTTCAGTCTCCACTTCATTGTAAAATCATCATATCATCTTTTATCTTTCATAATAGAGTGAAAATTCAATATTCACCGAAAAGGGGTAGATTTGGTATTTCCGTTTCTAAATTAAGATCGAAGCTTCTGGTAAAGTAAAGTATAACATATTTTCAATTTTTACAAATTAAGTTGTCTATTGAGAGAAGCCCTTGTCACACAGACGATATTTTATGCAGCTTACATTTACATTTTATAATTTATATTAAAACAATGCACACATGTATTCTATTCTATTCTATTCTATTCTATTCTATTATGTAGCCGTAATGACTAAAGATCTAAATTTGATTGAAATTCCACTGTGTCAATTTTTTAAAAACATATATTCGGAAAAATCCAATTTTCAAGAAAGATAGAGAGGACAGAAACACACACACACACACAGACACACACATACACAAACAAACACTAACACACACACACGGAGAGAGAGAGAGAGAGAGACCAAGAGATGGAATATATACAACAAAGGCAGTCGCATTCGTTGTGTCCTTCATACGCTATGTTTAATGGACTGAGCAAAATGTTAGTTATTTATATATATGAATATGTATATTACTGTTAATTGATTGCCTTTTATTGCTATTGAGAGTATTTTAAACAATATGCGAAAAAAACTTTGGTAACTGCATGTGTCTGGTATAATAGTTTTAATGTTGCAGAACGATAATATATTTTGCTACAAATTTATAATGAAATCAAAAATATATTGTTAGGGGCCGTCCATAAAGTACGTCACGCTATTTTTGACCATTTTTAACTCCCCCCTCCCCCCTGTCACAAAATGTCTCACATCTCGGACCCTCCCCCCCCCCAAGTACGTCACACTTTCAAACAAAAATGTTGTTTTTTTATTAACAAAATAATCAAAATGTAATATAAAACAGCGTGACGTCACACATGGCCAGGCGGCTAGACCCCCCTCCCCCCTGTCACAAACTGTCACACTTTCTTACACCCCCTCCCCCCCCCTATGGAGCGTGATGTACTTTATGGACGGCCCCTTATTGTAAAAAAAAATATTAAAAAGTTTTAAAAAATTACAATGTTTACTCTATTGATGTTAACTAATTGCAGAAGCAGGGAAAAAATAAATTTACAGTACTTACATACACACAGCTTTTTGCAATAAATGAAATAAAGATTTGGTTAACCAATTAATTATACTATTTCTACTACCTTCAAAGAATGTTTCTCGAGAATTTCAACTTCGTTGCAGACTAACAAGAATTATGAAGAACACTTTTAAAAACTGAAAACAAGAAAATATAACGCCAAACGCACAGTACGGAGAGCTATTCTATTGTGAATGTTACAAGACAGGAAATACAAAGACCTCAGGTCGTGCGGCTTAAGCCTTGTGTCGGTCTATCTATGACAATTATCACTTACACAATCACACCTTTGGTATAAATATAGAAACTCTACATTCAGTTTCGTGTTAAATATACAGTTAAAATAAACTTGTATGTTTGCCTACATCTGATGGGGGAAGGAGTTCTGCAGTCAGGGGCGGATCAAGGTTGCACGGGGCACCTGGCTGTAATTCCACCTGGGGCCCGGCCCAGCCACTTTTATTATGCAATATAATAAGTTTGGGGCCCTAAAATCGTTGGGGGCCCCTGGCTTTAGCCCAATCAGCACCACCTTACTCCGCCATAGTCTACAGTAATGGATGGGAACAAGATTTATGAACTTTTTTTCAACAGCAGCAATGCCGTAATGTTCAGACGTCCCACGGGACGGTCCCTTGAGGCACATGAGCCGCTTGCAGGTACAAGAAGGGATCTCTTGGGCAGGCACTTTTGAGGCGTTTGGCTAAAATGATTAGGGTTTACAAATGACGAGTAAGAAAATGAGTGAATTGAATTAGTTAAGCCTGAGAAGCGCCCACCCCACGTTTTAGTCATATTACATCATAGTACTTGAGCATATAAGTTTGAAATTTTTATCAATCCAGACAAAGATTTTCCTTCACAATTCTGTGAACATTTTTGTTTCTTCTTTTTAGCCCGCTTATAAAAAACGTGGTTTTTTTAAATCTTTTTTTTTACTTCTATTTATTCTGTTTTTATTTTTATCTGTTATTAAATATTGTGTTATCAATGGTATAGTATGTAATATATAATTTACATTTAATTTAAATCTTTTGAATTTCTTTGTACTGATAAAAAATATCAACCGAAACTTTCACTTGTGTTTTAATCCATAAATAATTTTTTAAAAATTTGACCACACAATTCGTATGTGTATCAGTATCTGGCATCTGGTATTTTGTAAGTTCAAATAATTTCAAACAAATTCTGTAACTTTATAAAATGAATTCTTTTGTTTATATTTTTTATAAAAGTTTATTTGTTGTCCTAACTTTGATGGATATTAAAGAAATAGTATCTCTGCTTACTAGAGAACATAAACCACATGCCATTTTTTCAAGTTTCCCTGAGACGTTTCCTGAGATGAAATCGTTTTATGAAACTATAACATCGAGTCCCATTATATTAACTTTTTAAAATCACAACGATTTTTTTGATATGATAAGTTATAATTACAGTATGTTTATATAATTGCACTAAAAATGTACCCATGTATACTTTATAAAAGTGTAGTTTCAAATTAATGTGTCATACACAAACACGCACAAGCACACACATATCCAAACAAAGCTTCCCTGAGGCTCTTGTGTGTGGAAAGAGAATTGTGTCCCTTATAGCGATTAAAGCAAGTTATATTTTAAAAAAAAATATTTTGAATGCATCCCCTTGATAAGAAATGAAAATTTAAAATAAATAATTTGTATATTTTGGTTTGATATAAAACAGTGGAGAAGCGTTGGCGTGGCTGTTGGGGGCTGTCCGGCTACACCATTCTTAAGGTTGCAACATTTAAAACAAGGGAAATAATCTAAATAACCAGACTGAAAACCTCTTCGGACTCTTGACAAGGAAATATAGACCATTTTATACACGAAGCTTTATGTACAGTATTCCATCGCCATTTGCGGGGGTTACGTTCTTTTGCTTGCATCACACGTCCAAAAAAAAATAGTTGAGGTTTACTGAACACATAAAAATTATGTGTTAATTAGAATCAGGGTAAAAAAGAGTCAAAGGGAGTCCCAAACAGAATCGCACCACCCCAAGCCTCAATCTGACATCCCCCCCACACACACACTTACTAAAAAAAAGTGGGGATACGCGATCTCTATCTCCAGTAAAGCTGAAAAACCTTTAAAGTAACTTAAGACATGTGAAATCCATTTTTAAAAAAGGCTGATGCAACTATCTGTCTGTGTACCTTTTGGTAAATTCTTATTTTTCCCAAAATCTTAAATTCATTCTTTTGGCTGTGTTTGATGGATTTGAAAACTGTATAGAGTGATCGAGAAGAAGTTGATTGACAAAATATATTTTAATTAAAAGACAGTTAAGAAAAAAGAAATTAAATTCATTTCAGGAAGATGGACTTTAAAAAAATGATTTATTGAAAGAGAAAAGAAAAAAAAACGATAAAATCATTAGTAGTATCGGTTTGGACGAAACGATTATACTTTGTGTGGCGCGCCACCGTGCCGCCACCACAGCTGTTGCCCTTACCGGCGGCGACGCGCGCGGTAATTAATTATGTTAATGAGAGGTGTCATGTTGTTATACAACATGTTAATTAGTGTTAGACAAGTTAATTAGTATGTCATGATAATTATGTTAATTAGGATATCATATTCATTAGAACGTATGGCGGGAAATTCAAATTTCCCGGTGTTTAAAGGGGGATAATCGTGTATTTGTGTTTAAGTTACTTCCCCTTTTTTAAACTTTTTTTTTCAATGTATTTAATTATATAATTTTTAATTTTTTAATATTTATTTTATGTATTTAAAGGTTCTCAACCTATTTCTCTTATTTTTCATTTAATTATTAAGTGGTTCTCAAGCTATTTTATTATTTTTTAATTGTATTTTATTTGTTGAATGGTCGTATTTAAGGGTTTTAAGCACGGTTTTTATGTGCTTCAGGTTGTTAGGCGATGTATTTTATTTGGGGTACTCTGATGGACAGTTGTTGTTGGTGGGGAATTTAATTCAAATAACATAGTGGGGGGCAGTCGATGGTATAAGTTACAATTAGGAAGGGTTTAGTATATATTATAATTAATTAGACACATTTAGGAGGGGTGGAAAAAAGCGCGGGTTTGGCTGTTGATCTGATGTTAGTATAGATGTGGTAGTATAAAGTATGTACTGAAACTGACGAAGTGGATTTAGAATGCGTAGGTTTAGGTTAAAATCAATAGTACAAACGACGAGAGGGTTTGGATGGACAGATGTTACCACTGGCTGTATGACCGTTTTAATAAGTTAGTGGGGGTATGGAATGTGGTCCAGGACAAGTAATGCGTTGTTTTAGGTTAAAATCAATAGTACAAATGAGGAGAGGGGTATGGACGGGGGCAATTGCAGATGTTGGTGGTTAATTTAAAGTTGTTTTCTTTGTAAATTTAAATAATTGTAGTAGTAGTTTTATAGGCTTTTTTATATTAAAGCAAAAGTTTTCATCTTAGTGTGGAGGTCTATGTTATGAAAGGTCTTTTTTGTTCGTAGTGTTTCTTAATTCTAGGGTTTACACTAAGTTTATTTGACAGCTTTAGCCATGCTTATTATCTTAGTATCGGGAATATTTTCTAAGTTTAACGGTGTTTCCTTTCTTCCTTGTAATAGTTTTTATTAGATTAGTAGTTTAAGTCAAGATGTCTTTTATGTTTCTTTTCTTAACTAGATGGGATCAGCTAGTAGTAGTAATATTTGATAAGGTTAAGCGAGTCATTTTCTTCATTTAAAAAATTTTTAATAAATTCATTAGAGGTGCTTATCTTAATGTCACGGACAGTTTTATAAAGTTCAATGTTCTTTTTGGTTGTATTTTGTTTTCATAATTAGATGTGCTCATCTACCCTTGACAATATTTTATAAGTTGAAGGGTCTTGTTTTTTGTCTTTTCTTCGTTAGAAGTTCTCCTCTTAGGGACAGGGACATATTTTTTAATTTCAAGGGAATCATTTTCTTAGTGTTTTTTCTTAATTAGGGATTCTCAGCTTAAGTCCAAGGACAGATTTCTAGGTTCAAGGGGACTCGTACGTTTCGTGTGGATAGGATGTTAGCCGTTGTTTCTTTTCTTAACTAGAGATTCTCAATATAGTGTCGAGCATGATTCTATAAGTTCAATGGGTCTTTTTTGTTTTTGTTATTTACAGATTCTAATCTTAAGATAGGGCACAGTTTTATAAGTTGCGTTGTCTTTTTTGTTAATGCTATTTTCTTAACTAGAGATTCTCCTCTTAGGGACAGGGACATATTTTTTACTTTCAATGGTCTTTTTGTTTTTGTTACTTAGGGATTCTCAGCTTAAGTCCAAGGACATATTTCTAGTTTCAAGGGGACTCGAGTTTGTTTCTTTTCTTAACTAGAGATTCTCAATATAGTGTCGAGCACGATTCTATAAGTTCAAGGGGTCATTTTGTTTTTGTTATTTACAGATTCTAATCTTAAGATCGGGCACAGTTTTTTAAGTTACATTGTCTTTTTTGTTAATACTATTTTCTTAACTAGAGATTCTCATCTTAGCGCAGAGCACGATTCTATAAGTTCAATGGTCTTTTTGTTTTTGTTTATTGTTACTTACGCATTCTCCTCTTAGGGACAGGGATAGATGTCTAATTTCAAGGGAATCATTTTTGTTCATGCTATTTTGTTAACTAGAGATTCTCATCTTAGTGTGGAGCACGATTCTATAAGTTCAATTGTCTTTTTGTTTTTGTTTTTCATCACTTAATCATTCTCCTCTTAGAGACAGCGACAGATTTCTAATTACAAGGGAGTCATTTTCTTAGTGTTTTTATTTATTTATTAGAGTTAGTTATCTTAATGACGCGGACAGTTTTTTTTTAAAGTTCAACAGTGTTTGTTTTTTTTTCTTTCTCCATATACTATCGGTACCAAATTTAGTAATTTTTTAAAACGCTGCTTGGCGTATTTTTTCAACGGGTGTTGTAAATAATTTTTAACTAAGGTTGTTGTTTTTTTTATTCGTAAGAGTAGTTTTTGAAAAGTAATTTATTATTCTGTATATTAATTTTAATTTTTGTAAACAATTTTTCTGACTATTGTATTTTGTTGTCTAGTTTTAAACCGAAATTCAAGTGTAAAATAAGTGATCTCTTGTAAATTTTTGTAAGGAAGGTTATAATTTATGGTTTTGGTTAAAATTTACACATTTTATAAATCAGTAATTGTTAACATTGGTAGGTAATTTTTGAGGAAGGGAAAATATGTGAAAACAGCTTATCGTTGTAGCGAAAGTTTAGGAAGCTATAGTGTATCACTAGGGGTTATTACAAGTGATTGGTAAAGATTTACAGGTTTATGTTTATACTTGGAACACTAACGATTTGATGCTGTGGTATCTAGTGGTTACCACATGTTGTTAATAGACGAGAGTGTCTTATTGATCAGGGAAGGGAAACAGATGGGTTAAGCTACAGGCGAAAATATGCAGGCTGGTGAAATATAAAATACTACTCGACCAGATTCCTTTATACAGGCTAAAAAGTTTCACGTTTGCGATAATTAAACATGTGTTGGCCACAATCCGGTGTAGAAATTTAGGGGAGATGAATTGATTTTCTTTTTCATTAGGTTGTGACTTATCGCTGAGTAATATCTTTAAATAACATTATATTAAAAGACGTCTTCCTGACTTTTGTGTTAAGAATTATAGTGGCTGCAGTAGTTTGTTCGTTTCATCCAGTCCCTAGGTTGCTGTTGTTTGTTCATTATATGTTTTTTCACATGTATACAACAAACCGGTACAATAAACCTAAAAGTTAGCTCCTCGTTTCCCATCTTTAAGGTCCATACACGGGACGAATTACAAGCGCATTTTTTAAAATTAATTTTAAAAAAAAATTTTTGGTTTTTTTTTGTTTTTGTTGTTTTTTTGTTTTTGTTTATGTAATCTAAGCTTTGAGTTTTAGAGTTATGTTTTACAAAGAGGAACTCATACTGTCACATGACACGATATTTTTACATTAAGGCTCTAAGTTTCTCCCCTTTTAGTCTCATCTTTTTAATAGATGTGATAGAAAGTCCTAGGTAAAGACTAGCTGTATTTAGTTTTATGTTCTGTCCACAATGACCCCTAACTACGAATAGGTTGTTCTTTGGTTTTGTTGACAAAAATTGTATATGTAAGGGTGTACCCCAACCTAGACATTGTTTTCTCTAGGAGATGTGAAGATTTTTTTTTCTACGTACGTAGGGTTCAGGAAAGTTAAGGGATTGGGAGGTAACCATTATAAAATTGATTGTTGTACTAGGTGCGATGAAAGTGTTGTCAGGTAAGTAAGATTTAGAAAGTTTTAGGTACAGGCGGTAATCACATCATGGATGGTTTTAACAACCCTTGGATAAAGTTGCTCTGTCTGAGAAAACTTTAGAAAATATTTTATGTGCCGGGTGGTAATCCCTAACATGACCTGTAAGGATGTATGCTAAGATACAGACAAAGTCAGTAAGGGTGGTAGAACATATTCTTGTTAGGGTGATGATAGTTGGGTGCATGGAAGAAATGCTCAGGTTGTCGACAAGGGAGAACAAATGTATGCCGTTGGAGTAATAGTAACAGACTTGGAATTTGTCGGGCGTGTTTGTAAAAGAGAGTAAGGGAAACAGAGTTGTCATGCTCACGAACTAAGTAGGAAGGGAGAACAAAGATACACCGCTCGAGTAAAAGTAAACTTGTAGAAAGACAAACGGTCGTGATAAAGAAGACGATGGTCATGTTTTCTTTTAAGGGAGGGTTATACATTTTTTCCTAGAACCACATTTAACAACATCGCTGTTCCATCTTTCTTCCTTCGTTTATTTGTGGTTGTAACTGTGTTTAATTTTGTTGATGTCGTAGACTTCAAGAGGTCTTTCTAAGCATTTAGAAATCTTCTTTTGTCTTGATAATCATTTTGTCGACAGGTTGAGATTTCATTTTTTCTTCTGAGGGTTTTCTTTTAGTTTCAAAAGGAATGATTTTTGAGGAGAGGAGACGTAACCATTTGAATACCAAACATAAGTGCACAGTTCAACGAGACATGGTTCGCGCCATTTACATGATCGATTTGAGCTATCGTGTATCCGCTATGTCCGATTAGAAGCCCATCACAGGAGGTATGGTGGTCGCAACCTACCAGACTAGAAGAATTTTTCGTTCGACTAGTGAAACAGATAAACAAGAACGATGATGATGATGATGATGAACTTGTCATGTTTCTTAGTGACCCTATGTGTTACACGACGGTTATAAGACATTAACGATAGATGATAATAAGACTGAGGATACACCGACACTTAGAGAAACTTTGACTTGACTACCCGTCTGGATCGGTCACTAAGTTGTAGCAAGGGTTTGACTAAAAACAACGGTGGGGGAAAAGCTATATTGTCAACAATAAAGTTCCTTAGATGGGATGGGTTTTACTGGGGTAGGGATAAGTAAAAGAGCATATGAGTTGGATGTAAAGAAGTCAAAGCCGTAATGGGTGAAGTTATTTGAAGATGAGTTGTAGGGTTAATTTTAATAGAACAATAAAGGTGTCTTGAAAATTTAGGTGTTACGGAGTACGACGTACGGTGAAATGTAAATGTAGGTTGTAGTAGGATATGGTGCAAGGTGGGAAGTAACTTGTGTGAGATGTAGGTATAAAATATCTAGCAGAGAGGTAGAGAGAGAGAGAGAGAGAAAACAGTAGTAGGGTGAGATGATAGTTTGACTAGTGCAAACGTTGTGATAAAAGATAGGAAGAAAACAAAGTGTGATGGTTAGGTAGGGGATCACTTTGTAGTTGGGAGAGACAGAGAGAAAACAGTAGTTGGGTGATGTCCGGGTAAGGAATCGCTCTTACAAGGAGGCATAGTTATGACTTTTTGTTTTGGTAAAGGATTTTTATTGAAATTGTAAATAAATGAAATGTGTGGTAAAAGCGAGGTAAGGAAATTTAGAAAGTTAACGGAGAGGGTGAGCTGATATCGCAGCTGTTTAACTTGACAGTGGAATGCGGGAAATCAATAGCATTAGGGAAGTGGAAAGGTGCGGGGCGGTTTTAATTAATGACATAGTTTTAGAGCCAACGAGTGAAGCAAACAGATAAGGTTATGGTTACTGGTATGTTAAAATTTTGTAAGTTCAATCTGTTTAAAACAGATGAAGTAAAACATAAGGGCTAGATGAAACTTTTAGAAAGCAAGCGATGGAGTGAAATACGTAGATACGAAAAAGGATGTTTGTTAAAAGTATGCAGGAAATTTGTCGCGAAAGACTTTGAGTCAAGTTCAGGAGGGATGTTGTAAATTATTAACAGTGAGTGTTAACAACACGAGATGTGTTAGAAGTCAACGTGAGGAAGGCGTTTGTAGATTGTTAACAGTGAGTGTAGCAACACGCACGAGACGCGTTAGGAGTCAACGTGAAGATGGAGGTTGAGTGTAACAACACGAGACATGTTAGGAGTCAACGTGAAGATGGAGGTTGAGTGTAACAACACAAAACGTGTTAGGAGTCAACGTGAAGATGGAGGTTGAGTGTAACAACACGAGACGGATTAGGAGTCAACGTGAAGAGTTTGTAAATTTTTGGGTGGGAGTGTAACAACACGAGAACGTTAGGACTCAATGTGAGGAGGGATGTTGTACATTATTAACAGAGACGAGAAGGGTTAGGAGACAAATTTCCTTTTTCGTATCTACGTATTTCACTCCATCGCTTGCTTTCTAAAAGTTTCATCTAGCCCTTATGTTTTACTTCATCTGTTTTAAACAGATTGAACTTACAAAATTTTAACATACCAGTAACCATAACCTTATCTGTTTGCTTCACTCGTTGGCTCTAAAACTATGTCATTAATTAAAACCGCCCCGCACCTTTCCACTTCCCTAATGCTATTGATTTCCCGCATTCCACTGTCAAGTTAAACAGCTGCGATATCAGCTCACCCTCTCCGTTAACTTTCTAAATTTCCTTACCTCGCTTTTACCACACATTTCATTTATTTACAATTTCAATAAAAATCCTTTACCAAAACAAAAAGTCATAACTATGCCTCCTTGTAAGAGCGATTCCTTACCCGGACATCACCCAACTACTGTTTTCTCTCTGTCTCTCCCAACTACAAAGTGATCCCCTACCTAACCATCACACTTTGTTTTCTTCCTATCTTTTATCACAACGTTTGCACTAGTCAAACTATCATCTCACCCTACTACTGTTTTCTCTCTCTCTCTCTCTACCTCTCTGCTAGATATTTTATACCTACATCTCACACAAGTTACTTCCCACCTTGCACCATATCCTACTACAACCTACATTTACATTTCACCGTACGTCGTACTCCGTAACACCTAAATTTTCAAGACACCTTTATTGTTCTATTAAAATTAACCCTACAACTCATCTTCAAATAACTTCACCCATTACGGCTTTGACTTCTTTACATCCAACTCATATGCTCTTTTACTTATCCCTACCCCAGTAAAACCCATCCCATCTAAGGAACTTTATTGTTGACAATATAGCTTTTCCCCCACCGTTGTTTTTAGTCAAACCCTTGCTACAACTTAGTGACCGATCCAGACGGGTAGTCAAGTCAAAGTTTCTCTAAGTGTCGGTGTATCCTCAGTCTTATTATCATCTATCGTTAATGTCTTATAACCGTCGTGTAACACATAGGGTCACTAAGAAACATGACAAGTTCATCATCATCATCATCATCGTTCTTGTTTATCTGTTTCACTAGTCGAACGAAAAATTCTTCTAGTCTGGTAGGTTGCGACCACCATACCTCCTGTGATGGGCTTCTAATCGGACATAGCGGATACACGATAGCTCAAATCGATCATGTAAATGGCGCGAACCATGTCTCGTTGAACTGTGCACTTATGTTTGGTATTCAAATGGTTACTTCTCCTCTCCTCAAAAATCATTCCTTTTGAAACTAAAAGAAAACCCTCAGAAGAAAAAATGAAATCTCAACCTGTCGACAAAATGATTATCAAGACAAAAGAAGATTTCTAAATGCTTAGAAAGACCTCTTGAAGTCTACGACATCAACAAAATTAAACACAGTTACAACCACAAATAAACGAAGGAAGAAAGATGGAACAGCGATGTTGTTAAATGTGGTTCTAGGAAAAAATGTATAACCCTCCCTTAAAAGAAAACATGACCATCGTCTTCTTTATCACGACCGTTTGTCTTTCTACAAGTTTACTTTTACTCGAGCGGTGTATCTTTGTTCTCCCTTCCTACTTAGTTCGTGAGCATGACAACTCTGTTTCCCTTACTCTCTTTTACAAACACGCCCGACAAATTCCAAGTCTGTTACTATTACTCCAACGGCATACATTTGTTCTCCCTTGTCGACAACCTGAGCATTTCTTCCATGCACCCAACTATCATCACCCTAACAAGAATATGTTCTACCACCCTTACTGACTTTGTCTGTATCTTAGCATACATCCTTACAGGTCATGTTAGGGATTACCACCCGGCACATAAAATATTTTCTAAAGTTTTCTCAGACAGAGCAACTTTATCCAAGGGTTGTTAAAACCATCCATGATGTGATTACCGCATGTACCTAAAACTTTCTAAATCTTACTTACCTGACAACACTTTCATCGCACCTAGTACAACAATCAATTTTATAATGGTTACCTCCCAATCCCTTAACTTTCCTGAACCCTACGTACGTAGAAAAAAAAATCTTCACATCTCCTAGAGAAAACAATGTCTAGGTTGGGGTACACCCTTACATATACAATTTTTGTCAACAAAACCAAAGAACAACCTATTCGTAGTTAGGGGTCATTGTGGACAGAACATAAAACTAAATACAGCTAGTCTTTACCTAGGACTTTCTATCACATCTATTAAAAAGATGAGACTAAAAGGGGAGAAACTTAGAGCCTTAATGTAAAAATATCGTGTCATGTGACAGTATGAGTTCCTCTTTGTAAAACATAACTCTAAAACTCAAAGCTTAGATTACATAAACAAAACAAAATTTAAAATTATTTTTTAAAAATGCGCTTGTAATTCATCCCGTGTATGGACCTTAAAGATGGGAAACGAGGAGCTAACTTTTAGGTTTATTGTACCGGTTTGTTGTATACATGTGAAAAAACATATAATGAACAAACAACAGCAACCTAGGGACTGGATGAAACGAACAAACTACTGCAGCCACTATAATTCTTAACACAAAAGTCAGGAAGACGTCTTTTAATATAATGTTATTTAAAGATATTACTCAGCGATAAGTCACAACCTAATGAAAAAGAAAATCAATTCATCTCCCCTAAATTTCTACACCGGATTGTGGCCAACACATGTTTAATTATAGCAAACGTGAAACTTTTCAGCCTGTATAAAGGAATCTGGTCGAGTAGTATTTTATATTTCACCAGCCTGCATATTTTCGCCTGTAGCTTAACCCATCTGTTTCCCTTCCCTGATCAATAAGACACTCTCGTCTATTAACAACATGTGGTAACCACTAGATACCACAGCATCAAATCGTTAGTGTTCCAAGTATAAACATAAACCTGTAAATCTTTACCAATCACTTGTAATAACCCCTAGTGATACACTATAGCTTCCTAAACTTTCGCTACAACGATAAGCTGTTTTCACATATTTTCCCTTCCTCAAAAATTACCTACCAATGTTAACAATTACTGATTTATAAAATGTGTAAATTTTAACCAAAACCATAAATTATAACCTTCCTTACAAAAATTTACAAGAGATCACTTATTTTACACTTGAATTTCGGTTTAAAACTAGACAACAAAATACAATAGTCAGAAAAATTGTTTACAAAAATTAAAATTAATATACAGAATAATAAATTACTTTTCAAAAACTACTCTTACGAATAAAAAAAACAACAACCTTAGTTAAAAATTATTTACAACACCCGTTGAAAAAATACGCCAAGCAGCGTTTTAAAAAATTACTAAATTTGGTACCGATAGTATATGGAGAAAGAAAAAAAAACAAACACTGTTGAACTTTAAAAAAAAACTGTCCGCGTCATTAAGATAACTAACTCTAATAAATAAATAAAAACACTAAGAAAATGACTCCCTTGTAATTAGAAATCTGTCGCTGTCTCTAAGAGGAGAATGATTAAGTGATGAAAAACAAAAACAAAAAGACAATTGAACTTATAGAATCGTGCTCCACACTAAGATGAGAATCTCTAGTTAACAAAATAGCATGAACAAAAATGATTCCCTTGAAATTAGACATCTATCCCTGTCCCTAAGAGGAGAATGCGTAAGTAACAATAAACAAAAACAAAAAGACCATTGAACTTATAGAATCGTGCTCTGCGCTAAGATGAGAATCTCTAGTTAAGAAAATAGTATTAACAAAAAAGACAATGTAACTTAAAAAACTGTGCCCGATCTTAAGATTAGAATCTGTAAATAACAAAAACAAAATGACCCCTTGAACTTATAGAATCGTGCTCGACACTATATTGAGAATCTCTAGTTAAGAAAAGAAACAAACTCGAGTCCCCTTGAAACTAGAAATATGTCCTTGGACTTAAGCTGAGAATCCCTAAGTAACAAAAACAAAAAGACCATTGAAAGTAAAAAATATGTCCCTGTCCCTAAGAGGAGAATCTCTAGTTAAGAAAATAGCATTAACAAAAAAGACAACGCAACTTATAAAACTGTGCCCTATCTTAAGATTAGAATCTCTAAATAACAAAAACAAAAAAAGACCCATTGAACTTATAGAATCATGCTCGACACTATATTGAGAATCTCTAGTTAAGAAAAGAAACAACGGCTAACATCCTATCCACACGAAACGTACGAGTCCCCTTGAACCTAGAAATCTGTCCTTGGACTTAAGCTGAGAATCCCTAATTAAGAAAAAACACTAAGAAAATGATTCCCTTGAAATTAAAAAATATGTCCCTGTCCCTAAGAGGAGAACTTCTAACGAAGAAAAGACAAAAAACAAGACCCTTCAACTTATAAAATATTGTCAAGGGTAGATGAGCACATCTAATTATGAAAACAAAATACAACCAAAAAGAACATTGAACTTTATAAAACTGTCCGTGACATTAAGATAAGCACCTCTAATGAATTTTAAAAAAAAATTAAAAATTTTTTAAATGAAGAAAATGACTCGCTCAACCTTATCAAATATTACTACTACTAGCTGATCCCATCTAGTTAAGAAAAGAAACATAAAAGACATCTTGACTTAAACTACTAATCTAATAAAAACTATTACAAGGAAGAAAGGAAACACCGTTAAACTTAGAAAATATTCCCGATACTAAGATAATAAGCATGGCTAAAGCTGTCAAATAAACTTAGTGTAAACCCTAGAATTAAGAAACACTACGAACAAAAAAGACCTTTCATAACATAGACCTCCACACTAAGATGAAAACTTTTGCTTTAATATAAAAAAGCCTATAAAACTACTACTACAATTATTTAAATTTACAAAGAAAACAACTTTAAATTAACCACCAACATCTGCAATTGCCCCCGTCCATACCCCTCTCCTCATTTGTACTATTGATTTTAACCTAAAACAACGCATTACTTGTCCTGGACCACATTCCATACCCCCACTAACTTATTAAAACGGTCATACAGCCAGTGGTAACATCTGTCCATCCAAACCCTCTCGTCGTTTGTACTATTGATTTTAACCTAAACCTACGCATTCTAAATCCACTTCGTCAGTTTCAGTACATACTTTATACTACCACATCTATACTAACATCAGATCAACAGCCAAACCCGCGCTTTTTTCCACCCCTCCTAAATGTGTCTAATTAATTATAATATATACTAAACCCTTCCTAATTGTAACTTATACCATCGACTGCCCCCCACTATGTTATTTGAATTAAATTCCCCACCAACAACAACTGTCCATCAGAGTACCCCAAATAAAATACATCGCCTAACAACCTGAAGCACATAAAAACCGTGCTTAAAACCCTTAAATACGACCATTCAACAAATAAAATACAATTAAAAAATAATAAAATAGCTTGAGAACCACTTAATAATTAAATGAAAAATAAGAGAAATAGGTTGAGAACCTTTAAATACATAAAATAAATATTAAAAAATTAAAAATTATATAATTAAATACATTGAAAAAAAAAGTTTAAAAAAGGGGAAGTAACTTAAACACAAATACACGATTATCCCCCTTTAAACACCGGGAAATTTGAATTTCCCGCCATACGTTCTAATGAATATGATATCCTAATTAACATAATTATCATGACATACAAATTAACTTGTCTAACACTAATTAACATGTTGTATAACAACATGACACCTCTAATTAACATAATTAATTACCGCGCGCGTCGCCGCCGGTAAGGGCAACAGCTGTGGTGGCGGCACGGTGGCGCGCCACACAAAGTATAATCGTTTCGTCCAAACCTATACTACTATCATTTAAACATCATTTAATGTTTGTAAATTAATTTCAACATTTTCGATTTAAAACATTAGTTTTATTATGCAATATTATTAAACATTTTCTTTATTTTTATAGCGCTCATCTGTGCAATATTTTTCTTTATCAAATACAATTTAGTACATTTCAAAACTTTCTTTGTTTCATGTACAAATAAAGTGGAAATACATTTTTAAAATAAATGCAACAATTTTTAATGTTTTTAGACAAAAATTTTTGAAAAGTGTAAATTTCTGTTAATTTCTGCTGTTTATTAAGAAAGTGTTTTAAACCTTTAAATAAAATGGGATATTCATAAAAGAAGTCAAAGAGAAAATCTTATCTTATCTTATCTTATCTGTTTACAGACGCTCCTTCTATACAGAAGATTATGGCTTCCTACGCTTATCTATGGTTTGTGTTTAGTCCTGCATTTTTATTAGAGATTTAAATGTTGATAAAGTGTTGGTTTTCCTGGATTCTTCAGGCAACCCATTCCACGCCCGAATTCCGGACGGGAAGAAGGAAAACTTGTATGTGTTTGTTCTTGCATACGGAATAAGAAAGGTGTTTTTATCCTTATGTCTATCTGAGGGTTGTATTAAATCTGATAAAATCATAATTTAATTTTCTTCCTTACAACACTAAATACTGCTTGAACGTTGTTGCATGAAAGAATAGATTAAACTATATTTACCAGCAAAAAAATAAAATTTTAAAAAATCTGTTATCTATAACTGAACACATTTTTTCAGAAAAACAAAACATTTCTTGGACCATTTTTTTTTCTCGTTTCCAAATCTTAATCGTAATTAATTTGAAGGTAAACATCTAGAGAAAAACTAAATTTTAATAAAACTTTCAAGAACTAAATAGCCGGATTTTCTTTTGAAAAAATTGAATTTCTTATCAATCATATTTAAATATTTTCTTTGTCTTTTTTCACTGTCAGCAATATTTACAACATTTAAAAACCTGAAACATATAATTCTTCATAAAAATGTAAAGTTCTTCAAAAAGTAAATAAAATACATTGACATTTAAAATTGTGAAAAACACTTGATAGAATCGACCGGCATTTACAAAGCCTTTCAAAGTATTAAAGATCTTTTTAGTTAGGCGACATACATATTTTTTCAATATTCAATTATTCGTGTTCATTCATTTAAAAACAAATGTTGACCAATTTTATTTTAAAGAAGAAAAACGATAAATAGTGGAAGACTAAAACTGTATATTTTTACAACGTAACAATTAATAAAATGAGTTGAGATGTAGCTAGAGTTACATTAAGTCTACAAAATTGTGACGTAAAATCTACCTTAACATTTTAAGTACACCGAAGCAAAATTCATTTCAAATGAAAAATAATAAAATAAAAAGAAACCATTTTATTTTTAATACAGCTTTATTGCGTAAACTATTTTTCCATTGGAAGTCGTAGAATTTCGCAAACTTACATTTTCATGACTTTTGGCTTTATTTCGTTATGCCAACGTTGGTAAACATTAAGAGGTCATGAATGTTTGACGTCATTTTATGTCATCATATTTCGTGTTCCAAAAAAATCACATATATTCGGGATTTTTTATAAATTCAATGCCGTTAAAAATAAAATCCGTGCACAATAAATTATTTAAGATAAGATGAGGCCACGCGTTAGAAAATTTTTTGCGCCGGCAGAATTTGGCCCGCGAGCCAAACTTTGCAACAAACTGGCTTATGTGTTTGCCAGTATTAGTAATTAGCTGTTTTGGGAGGGGGGGCCAATGTTCCTTCTAAGGTTCATTGATCCATGTGCAAAGTATAAAAAACTCGTGTGCAAAGTTGCACAGCACCCATTTTTTATTCAATATTAAAAAAAATAATTGTGCGGTATTCTAAACTGCTGCGCGGCATCAGTCAGATATCTGCGCGGCCGCGCAGCAGCGCAGCTTAAATGGAAAATTGGTTTGAGGGAGGGGGGTGCAATCGATTTCGTCACATGCTTATTTTACTTGATGATTATTTTGTACAGTAAAATTATGTGTTAACGACATTTAAATGTAACCAAAAAATAATTTAAAAATTCAACTTATTCTAACGAACGAGAGATAACCCGCTGAGCAAATGACTAAAGAGTTGGTGAGGCCTGCTTTCCCTTGTAACAATAACTAACACTTTGTCCACACCCTTGAAATATATGTCATATAGTGAGACTTTGTTATAGATTGCAGAAAGACATAAATTATGTAGATTTCAATGTCCACTGGTTGTATATTTACGAGTCTAACATAGTGCATACATTGAGAGTGTTGTATGGTAACGTTCGTTTAGTTTACGGCTATTAAAGTGATCAAGCTAATTGCCTATTTTGATGATGCGCTGCAAGTCATCCATCTTCACACATTAAAACTGATATTGTTGACAGAATCAAACAAATTAAAATTTGATACGTCGAATGAATATTTCTTTTTGATGCAATATATCATTTTTTTTTAAAGCTGACTACAATTAGGCTAATGTGACCGATGAAAACTAATATGAAGAGTTCTCCTTACTTTTGTGGTCAATTTTTTTTTAGATGATTCTATATTTATTAATTCGTAAGCGCTAGCTTGTAGTTAAAATTTTTTAAAAATAATAATAATTATATATATATATATATATATATATATATATATATATATATATATATCAATATACATAATTCCCGTTGTCTGTATGTATTTATGTATGGAATAATGCTGTTAGGTGGCGCTGCGATCGATTTTGTTCAATAGTGCGCACCAAATTACTGCACCAAAAATAACACTTTTCGAACGTCCCGCATACAATTTTTCAATATGATAATAAATGAATCAAATAAAAATAAATGAAAGTTTTGTATTACGTTATTTTTAATGTGATGTGTATTTATTTTGAAACGCCGTGGTTCTCTCCAGACTTCCTTCTTTTCATTCATTCACAGTCGTTTGCCCAAACCCACCCCATTTGTACAACTGTTTCTTTCAAGAAGTCTTCACCCGTCACTAAATCATTAGCGGCATATGCTACGCCGCGGGTCAGCTAGTTATATATATATTTATCATCAGTCCCATGACCGTTGCGGTTATTGGTGGGAAAGCATGGGCACATCAACAGACAACGATCTCCACATTCGCCTGTCTTGAGCGCCGGCCAGTATTTCCTTCAACCTCAACCTTGTCCAATCTTTATGTTGTCAAGCCAACTTTTCCGCTGTCGACCTTTTAGCCGGCACCCTTCTACAGTGCTAACCATCAAACAATATAATATGGATTACAGAGTGTTGAATTACTTATTTTATCATCTCTTGAGATGTGATCCAACAATATATGCGTCTAATGACTTCTGATACAGATGTTTTAACGAAGAGTTTTTTATGGTCATATTTGTTTTCATTTCAAAGTATTATGTTTACGAGCAACGGTTCAATTACACTGTATTATGTCAAAGTTTCTTTGTGAATAAACATTTCAAAGCTGTCCGCAATTTCTTGGGGACGTTGATATGAGGCATCCACTGATTCATACATAAGGGACCTGTGATAGAATAAGAAAAAATATTATAAAATATGTTTATTACGTAAACTGTTAGCTAGGGGTGAATCCACAAAACCTTTATTTATGAGATGAGTTCTTGAAGTGTCATGTAGTAAACTTTCTTAAAATTTGTTTAATTGCATTTCTTGATACCTGCAATTATTAATGACTTGTTTGGTTTTTACTTGTTTTTATTTTTTGGTTTTAGAAAGAGCATCTCAATCATTTAGACTTTAATTTAGAAAGAGCATCTCAATCATTTAGACTTTAATTTAGAAAGAGACCGTAATGAATGGTTATAGGAAGATGACTGACTCACGTTTTTTAGCCGACTGAATATGATACTGTTGTCGGAAGAAATTATCTCTCATTTTTGTTGGGTTTAAGGAAACTTATGAAAAGTTACGTAGGAGGTTGGAAGAATCCATGCCTAACTCCATTTTTAAAAAAAACCAAAAATCTTCCATGAAATAAAATGAAGCTACTTAGAATGTGCCAAAACATACAAAACATAAGTGATATCGTTGTATGTCATTTATTTTGATAATGTAACCTTTCTGGAAATAGTGTATGACAAGGAGCCATATTAATATCTTTTTATTGCCTCTGATTGATTTGATATGCTTCCTGTTAAATTTGTAGAAATTCTATTTAATTCAATGGCGTACTCTTTCACGAAATCGAATCGTTAAATGCCATTTTGCACTATTTTGTTACTGAACAGTTTTAGTTTAATAAATGTTATATCACGGTGACTTGTGATCTTACAAGACGCTGCTCTCAAATATCTATTTTAATTATATCAGTACAAAAGAAGCATTTAATCGTTGGCATTTTGTAATTTTGTTTATTGGTCTTGTTCGCTGGGCTTGTATTTGTGTATTGATCAGATTCATTCTCATCTTCGTTGATTTGTCCATAGATTGATTTACTTTTGGGTTTATTGTGAGATTTTTCCATCTGCACATAAAACAAAAGTTTTTTAAAAAATTAACAATATACAACTTTAAAAAAGAAATATTTTCTTCTTATTAGAAAAGAAGGAACATTGAAATGGTATCTGGTAGGCTGTCATAATGATAAACATCTCCAAATTTTAGAGAACTTTAACCGTAATTGTTTTCCTGCGGCATCAAATAAACAAATAGCATTACGATTTTTTGAAAAATGTTTTTGTAACTTTATATTTTATAAAATACAATTTAGAAAGTAATTAAATTATTAGTTTTCTATATTTTCGGAAAAAAACAACAACAGCACAAATGTGTAGTTATCTTTACCGTTTCTTTAGTTATTTTAGGTAAAGACTTTAAATGCTCATTAGTTTTATTAAAATTTTGAACAAACTGTTTTTCCATTAAATTAAAATATTAGCATTCGCAATATTTACCCGCTTTTTGCTTTCATGTGTTTCCTTGTCAGGATTCTCTGGAAAATTCATTTTAAAAGAACAAAAAGGAGTAAAATTAAGTTTATATCAAAATTTAAAAAAAAATTATTTGGTATTTCAACAATGATTTTCTCATTTAACCAATAAAGAAGATACACATTTTTTTTCATTTTTGTTTTTTTACTACTATATTTGTTTTATTTTATACACAAATGCTTGCTGCACAATTACACTTTTTTGTAAAACTTTAACCTTAAGAAAAAATTAATTCATAATTTAATGTAATTGAGGGGTGATGTTATTTTAACCTCGGAGACCTGATTGTAATAAAGGAAATTCCCTGAAGGTTTTGCTTTCAAATAAACTCTCCGAGAGAGAGTTTATTTTCGGGGATACTTTTTTTGTGTGGCACCGGCTCATAACAACAAAATAATCTGTAACTGGAACACACGTCAAGAGCAATCAGTCGAGACTAGAAAAGGTGACACATTTGTGACTATTGCCTTATGTCCTGAACAATAACGAATGCTATATTGGATAGAAATAAAAAAAACTTTAACATCGATCTATATTGATTTTATCTACACACTAATTCGCATAGCTTAACCGAAGAGAAGCCAGCAGGAATTCAACTATTCAGCTCAGGCCAATCACTTTGTGGAGGGCTGTTCAAACTTTTTTGTAAAAGGGGCCGTATTTCATGACGTATAAATATGTGAGAGCCGAATTAAGATTTTTTTAAAAATCAGATGATGATATTTTTTTAAAATTTGTAGCGTGATTTTCTTTAATTCATTTTGTGTGTGTGTTGTTGTTGTTTTATAAATCCTTTATATTATCTCGTGGTGTCTGGTTGCTTGTTTGTTTGTCGAAAAAAATTTGGATCGATTTCTAACCCACTTTCTCGTAAGCTAGCGAGCTGAAATTTTGCTGGCAGTTTCGTGCCAATGATAAAAACGATGTATCGAAATTTCAGATCGATCGCATGTACTGTAATTAAATTATTGAATATTTAGATTATTTTATTTATCTCTATGTATCATGCTATTTTTTGAGATAGAGTGTCGCGGTGCGTATTATATTGAACACCCTTTCTGTCTCGCAATAAGGTGCGTATTTTATCGACAGCACTTTTTATAAACATATTCCCTATCGGTGCGCATGATATTAAACATGTTTTACGACACAACTACAATTTTGTATTTTTGGATGGTCTTGTGCTGCGTATTATAATGAACATTTTTTTAGTTACTTCTCGTACATAAAAGGATTTATAGTCAAAAACTTGTTTTTTTACGGGTTTTTTAAATTAAATATTTTTTAATGAATTAGATAGATTCCAGCTTTGTACTTACAATATCCATGTCTGTAAGAACCTTCAAGTCGTATTTATGAAAGACTTCTAGCACATTCGTTGGTTTAATGTAATTTCGAAAAGTCTCAGCAATTCTTTTAGACAGTGCTATGTCATTACTGTGATCACCTGAATGGTTTAAAGTACTTTTTGTGTTTGATGTGTTTACTATCAAGTGCGGGGACAATGAAGAACCGCAACCCATGTTAGAACAACCGGATTAAAGTTTCTCTTTCTCGTTTCTGTGTTTCCCCGAATATTACAGAGATCAAATAGTTCACATTCATACATTAATATTTGAAGACAATTTCCAAAAACCTCATTTAA
Organism: Ampullaceana balthica; assembly: GCA_944989445.1. NCBI lineage: Eukaryota > Metazoa > Mollusca > Gastropoda > Lymnaeidae > Ampullaceana > Ampullaceana balthica. The sequence goes on from CALYLW010000006.1 coordinate 1,000,258, forward strand.
AACATATTTTGAAAATTTTCTTGAAAGAGATATTTTCAAATAATTCGATGAAAACTCAGCATCACGATTTCTGGTTGCATTAAAGGAAAATCAGCAGTTAAATGAAGCGGTTATAATACAAATATTTTATTCCAAAGATTGAAATATTTTGAAACATAAAACTAGTCCTCCTACAAACATTCGTTGAAACAGCAACAGTAGACGGCTAAGAACTAAGAATGGTATATCACACAGCAACGAGAAAGCAGTCCGACATTTGTTTCCTGCATTTATACACAAGTTAATGCAATGCTTACGCAAGCCTCCATGTGGTAAGCTGAATATTTTATTTTTTGCTCGCTTACTTCTTACGTTATTCAATGGGAAATAACCTTGATAAGAGCCAGTTTGATAACATTGCGTTCAAACCGTTAACACTACGTAATATTGTGCTTTCCCGGAGTTTATTTTGGAAGACGAGCGATCGCATATGAAAACCGTTTTCAAGATATTTTTTTTCCATTTACCAGATAAATCATAGAAATTAAAGATATCACTGTAAATGTTTAGCTGTACTATATTTTTAAAAAAGGGATCCACCACACACATTGGAAACTAAAAAAAAGAAGTAAAGTCTCATCATTTCACTTCATGGTCAATTACAGTCAGAATTTAACAAAGAGTAGGCCTATAACTTCAAGTGAGTGAATTTTTAAATTATGGTGAAACCAAATCCGTGAATTATATTAAAAGTGATAAAATTCCTGAAGATATATGAAAGAAAAAGAGGAAAATGCAGGAACTAATGTTAGATGTCTTTTTATTTCATTCCTTGTAATGGGAAGTTAAATACTTTATTATTTGCAATGTCAAGTCTGTAGTGTCTGTCCGTGATGCTACTAATTTTAGAAAGCAGGGCACCAAATTACTGCATCAATGCATAAAAGGTGAGCAAATTAAAGATGCGCTGTAAAAAATTTTTATATGACGTCATTGTTTTCGCTCATATTTTAATTTTGGAAAAGGGATCAATGTAAAAAGAGGATTTGATGATGGTTAATTATAAAATTAAAAAAAACAACCCCTATTATAAAATACTTTGTGTACATTTCAGAAAGTTTAATATTTCGTATTTATCAAACAAGGTCAAGTTAGTTGGGCTTTTGAAAAAGGTCGGCAACGTAGGCGCCCATAAATAGTTCATTTTTTATAAAATAAATAGATTTCAGCTGAAAATTTCCGTCATTTTTAAATCCTTTATATTAACTCGTAATGTCTGCGTGTGTGAACCCTTGATTGCTTGTAACCAAAACTTTGGATCGATTTTTAACCCACTTCCTCGTAAGCTAGCGAGTTGAAATTTAGCAGGCAGTATGGTGGCGATGATACAAACTATGTATCAAAATTTCAGATCGATCGCATGTACTGTAAATAAATTATTGATTTTTTAGATTATTTTATTTATTCCTATGTATCATGTTATTTTTTTGAGATAGAGTGTAAGGGTGCGTATTATATTGAACAACCTTTCTGTCGGGCAATAGGTGCGTATTTTATTGACAACTCTTTTTATAAACATATTCCTGATCTGTGCGCATTATATTAAACATGTTTTACGACACAACTGCAATTTTGTATTTTTGGATGGTCTTGCGCTGCGTATTATAATGAACATTTGTTTAGTTACTTCTCGTACAAAAAGGATTTATAGTAAAAACTTGTTTTTTTACGTTTTTTTTTATTAAATCCTTTATATTAACTCATGGTGTCTGCTTGCGTGCACCGTTGATTGCTTGTCGCACAAAACTTTGGATCGATTTGTAACCCACTTCCTGGTAAGCTAGCGAGCTGAAATTTAGCAGACTGTTTTGTGGCCATGATAAAAACTATGTATCAAAATTTCAGATTCATCGCATGTACCGTAATTGAATTATTGATTTTTTAGATTATTTTATTTATTACTATGCATCATGTTATTTTTTTCAGATAGAGTGTAAGGGTGCGCATTATATTGAACAACCTTTCTGTCGCGCAATTAGGTGCGTATTTTATTGACAACACTTTTTATAAACATATTCCTGATCGGTGCGCATTATATTAAAAATGTTTACGACACAACTACAATTGTTTATTTTTGGATGGTCTTGCGCTGCGTATTATAATGAACATTCTTTTAGTTACTTCTCGTACATAAAGGATTTATAGTCAAAAACTTAGTTTTTACGGTTTTTTTAAATTTACTGGTGATACGCTAGTATATATATATTTAGGCATGGGTCGGATTGTGACGTAACTGTAGACAACTCGGCAAGATTATTGTTGGAACTTCTCTATGAAGTATATCAATGATAATCCACATCTCAGTAACAACGAAATGGTCAACGCCGCTAATCTGTTCATTGAAATAAAATGGTAATATTTTGTCTTGTGATTGTTCACTTCATACGATACGTGTGCGTTAAAAAAAGTAATTAAACAAATAAACATGTGTAAACTACAGCTTACTCAAATGTTGACATGAGCCTCACTGAAAACCAATAAACGTAATCCAACAACGTTCGCTGTTGTGTTACGTCCTGTCAGGCCAACTAACACTCTGTTTATATTTTATACATTTACTAAACGTAATCCGGTATATTTTTATCATGTCTATCTGATTTTGACAAAGAAGAAAAGAGCAGAGATAAGAAAATAGGGAATTCCCCAGAAGTGGACTGCTTTGTATTATGCCTCAGCTTATTATAAAGTTGATCTTATAACTCCACGTAACCTTTTTATGGTGTGTCATGCCTGAATGTGTTCAAGATTTATGTAATAAATTTTCTGGAATAATTAGACCCTGTATAAAGGTGCAGATTTAAATATTTCATACATTTCAGCTTTGACAGAATCTTTTGAAATTTGACTTTTGGCTCTTGATTGACGTTTCATCTTGATGAGGTGCAAAATTTTCTGGATTTAAACAGAAATAATTCAGTCAGACAGTTCCGAAAACTTCAAAGCTTAATCCCCATACAGAAATGTTTGGTGGTGTGGGGTAGGAGGGGGGATTTCTACATGTTGACTTTGTTAAGAAGACATTTTGACTAATATACGCCTTTTGAAGAAAAAAAAATGAATAGGAAGCCTAAACATTTATTCAAAATACTTTGACAATGATCATTTTAAGATTAAGTAAAGAACAGGATCCGCTCCAGTCATGAAAATACTTCTTACAAAATCGAATCCATGACAAACACCATGTATAACTACTGTTACACGGTGTTGCAGATGTTCCGTCCAGTTTCGACTATATACTACAATAAATTCAGTCAACTGTACATGTCTTATTTTTTATATTGAAATAATAATTTAATTAATCTCCGTCTTTTTCCACAGCAAATTATTTGACACACTTTTGGTAGTCCTCTAAGACTAAGATCAGAGATTTACAATTTCAATCCGCGTTTTATATGAACAATGATAATGATATTTACACTATTTTTTTTATAAATCTAAGTGATTTAAAAGTTACACAATAGAGAAATGTTGTTTCTCTTTCACTTACAGTACTTATAGAAAATTGAAATATAAATACAACAATAATAAATGATAAAACAAAGTGTTTTTTCTCTAATTTATAATGTATTGGTTTAATGACAAATCTGTTGTTTTTTTAAATATTCAAGTAGAATGTTGAAAAATAGACATCTCATAGATACTTGTATAGTATTGTGTGCAAAGCGGTAAACAAAATCTAAATAATAATAATAAATTCTATGCTATAAAACTGAATACAGTAATCTTAAAGATATTTTTAATGTGTAAAGATACAACGTGCACTAAATAAATATTTACTATAAGATAAAATACAGCGCGCTCGACTGGCGTACCGATGGTCACGGGTTCGGATCCATGTGAAGGAAGGCGTCCCTGAGTCACCCAGCTCCGAATGGGTACCTAACACTAGTTAGGCGGCTGGGTAATGCGTGGAACCAACAAAGCCGTGGCCTGTGAACGCTGCGTCACTTGCCAACAGATCATCTGTCATGGTCTGTGGACGCAATTAACTTCTGCATAGAAGGAGCGTCTATATAGATAAGTTAAGATAAGGCCTCCGGCAAAAAATATATACAAAAAAATATATATAATCACTATTTAAATTGTAATTGCTATTAAATGTGTGTCTCATTTACCTTTAATTCATTCAAATAATTATTGATCAAATTTTTTAAATAAATTTAATATATTAAGAAATACATATTAACACCTTTAAAAAACATTCTTTAAGTAAAAAAAGTTTTTAAGCAAACTCGTGTTCTTTACATAGGTTTCATAATAAAATAATAGATAAGAGGATTATTGATAATTTTTTTAAATTATAACGTTCCAAAAAATCACACTCAAATACTGCCCTAAAAATTAATATGCAAAATATCCTGAAGCAAACGCTGCTATATATAGTATATTTTCTTTTTAAACAAGTTTACTAAAATGAAAGGATTTTTAAAAAAAATATCTTAGTGTTGAGTCAATTTAAAGAAGCGTTCCTAAAATTCCTGAAATTTTGTATCCTTGTTAGCTGGGATTCGCTTTATATGGGCTATAGTGGAGTGCTAACTTTTTTTAAAATTAGAAATATTTTAAAACCATAAGATTCCACTGGCTTGTCTTTAAAAAGCCAAATTGATGATTGTTTATTTCTATATAAATATTACCAGTTTTTAAAATTGTTATTGCTAATTAAAAAGTAGTCATCTGAATTATTTTAATAAATTTTTGTAAATAAAGCAATAAAACTTTTTGAATGATTCTAAAAAAACTTATATAAATAAATTTTTTTAGACATAAGGAGCTATCTTAACTAAATTTATATGAAAGATAGCTCCTTTGCGTCAAGACAGCCACCACCCCCCCCCCAACAAAGAAAAAAACAATTCATCATTAATCAATTTTGAACAAAGCGGTGCTTGCAACTTTTTATTGAAATGCTTGAACATCCCATTTAGAGGGACACGGCAACGCTGTAGTTACCGTAATTCGGAGTTGTCTTCTTTGGCACGGTTTTGCCTTGACCGCCTTTGCCTTGACCGCATTTGCCGTGGACGCCTTTGCCTTGACCGGAGTGAATTTGAGAGTACAGCCCGTTCCTGCCGTCCCGTCCAAAGAGGAACACCGATGCGCCGCTGCTCCCGTGGCACGTTGCCGCCGTGTAGACGTAGTTCAAGTCGACCCCACCTACGTTGATCCGCTCTCTCAGAAACCCGAACGAAATCTGCTTGGGGCACCCGTGGGGATGAGATACGATGGCGATGAACTTGGGCTGGGAGTTCTTGTTGACACTTCTCCAACTTTCGTAAAGCTGTAAGGCTGAGGAATCGTACGCTTCGAGCTTCTTCTCGAGTCTCCCCAGCAGCTTCACGTCATGGCTGACGCACCTGACGCGACACCAGTCCTCGGTGTCACTGAATTTAGCACGGCACCCCTTCCAGTTTATTTCCGGGCAGTCATCACCGTCGTAACCCCACCGGAAAGTGGTCGCTAAGGCCTCATCCTGGTCGAAGACGACGTGTCGAGCCGTTATGACGTCAACGAATCCCCAATCCACTCGCGGGGCGCCGGGCCTGCGGCATTCTGCGCACCCGCACCGCTGCGCTTGTGCGCCTTTGAACACCCGGACGCCTATAACCCGTCCAGTGCCGAATCTTATACAACCGTTGCTGATCTTGTGGGCTTTCCTTTTTACGCTCGTGGTTGCCACACTCACTCTCACCGTGAGGAACGCCAAGACTTGGAGCAGCCTGTACAGGCCAGGTTGTCGGTACGGTAAAGGTAAGTTGTCGTAAGTGAACATGCGAATAGGCTTGAACAGAGAGTGGTCCGGATTTTTCTTGCAGTCGTCGTAGTGCTGGTGTAAGTCTGATTCTGGACCGCATATGACTTCGGATTCATAGGAGCCTGAGAAAAAAAAGGCAGTTAATAAGACGCGAATTATTTACTGACTTTAAGGCACTCGCTCTTTGAAAAATAAATCATATGTAATCTGAGGAGATTTTTGCTAAAAGTTGTGTTTTTTTTATACAATCGAATTTCTAAAAAGGGCTGGGCGAATAAAATCTTAAGCAATAATTATACTTTAATTTAATACCTAACAGTTTGTTTAAAAGCATTTTTTCCCGAGTGGAATGGGTTAGTGCGTTTTATATTCGTTATAAAAAAACTAGATACGACCCCACCGCGTAGCATACGCCGCAGACTTGCTCATAGTAAGACCAAAACAGGTGGGGTGGGGAGAACGGGCACAAACTATGAAATCAGAACAACGTGAGTGAACGTCGGGGGGAACACCGACGCATTGTTGGTCTCCAGACATGTGCACTGCGGTTACCTACCTGTACCCCCTTCGCCTGCAACAAACTATTTTGCCAACCATAAACTGTGATTGCCCGACCCTAGCGAGGGTAATTTGTCATGTTTATTTGCACTCGTCCTGTGCTTTTTCGGGTGAATTATTTATATAGATATGTGGCTAACATTGTTTGGTAGTTTAAAGATCAATCAAACACTGTTACACGATTCCGTTGGTTTCTCGTATTAGATAATTTTATTACTTAAATCACTGTTAAAATCAAACTGTAACGTACCCAAACTCTCTCGAAATATTTGAGCTCGTTGAAACCTGTCCATCGTATCTATGTCATTGAGTTGTTTTAACAGGTCACGACTTATAGTTTGAATCGGATTACCAGACCTCGGACCAGTTTTAGACCGCACTGCCATTTTTGGGGATTTCTCATCTTGTTCTGTGAAATAAATTAATGTTTTACAACAAATTCATCGCGTGTGCAATGCAAATCTTATGTATGAGGTACAATGGTTCTCAAAATAATTGATAAAAACTACTCATAAACATGTCTGTCATGACGTTTTAGAAAAAAAAACATTTTTAAAAAAAAGCAACTTTTAGTTCTCATTTTCTTGCCCCTATATTTACAGTTCTTTTGAAAATGTTTAAGAAAACATATTTTCAACAGAAATTCCGCAAAGTGTTTGAAAGGAAACTATCATGATCAAAAATTTAGACTGATTAAAACTTTCAAGGAATTTGTATGACAGAGAAAAATAAAAGTACTATTTCGTTAAAAAGCTAACAAAGTTTTTTAAAAACTTCTTATTTCTTACTATTGCCTTTCCTTAAAACAAACAACGAAAAAAAACAAGTGCGTATCTATTAAAAAGGTTTTAATGATCCAATATCCGTTAAAAGAGACTGATATCTTCAAATAATTTTTATTAGTCAAACAATATTTGAATAGTCAGTTTTAACAAAAATATTTGCTTAATTGTGCTTAAGATAAGAATTTCTGATATGTATCGACGTTTAAGCATCTTTGTACAAAATATTTTACTGGGCTTACCCCTTGCTCCACAAAAGGTGAAATAAGATATGTTAAACCAATTCTTATTCACCTTCACTTAATTCAAGAGGCTGAAGAACTGCGCTGACCACAGCCTTCGATTGGACAGCTGCGTTCGTCTCCCACACCGCTTCATCGCCAGAAGCCACAGAACAGAAGTTGTTGCAAGCAGCTTTCATTGCCATTACGTCAAATGATGCTAAGTTTTCTTAGAAATCTGTTACCTAAAAATAGCGATAATAAATTCACCTATAATAACATTGACTCTAAATTTTCAAGATTTGTGTTGTTTTTGGTAAAGAAAATTTGTGAAACACGATTGGCATATGAAGAATTTGGCAATCGGCAGAATTCTGGCCAATTTTATGTCTGCATGATAAACTTTCCTCTTTGCAAATATTTTCTACACATTCATTTGCGTTTTAATAAGGCTTTACACTTATTTTTTTTTAGGCACCATCGTCTGTGCATCATGTACATTTTTTGTGCCAAAATACCATCGCCATGCAAAAGCGTAAATGGGTTTTCCGTGCCCTTGGCTAATTAATTTTTGGCACCCTTTAGAAATAGGGAAAATACTAAATTATACAGATAAATTGATTATTGAAGTATTAGCCCTCGGCGCCCATCGCAACTGCCCCGATGCCCAGTCGTTGCTACGCCTCTGGCTCCATGCTCTGAGAAAAGGCAGGAGATGGCGAATGGCGAACAATTTTCAGCACTGTCAAGTTACTTTTCTTTGGCAAAGAGCTCTAATCAACAGTACTCCAAGCCGTTCGTAGTCGTAGCCAGATTCCGATAGATGCGAGTTTTTAAAAAAATACTAATGCAGACCAATGAATTGTTTTAAATTTTTACTCGTAAAAATCATGTGATGTTTTATAAGGGGGACTCAATTTGAGATTTCTTATAAAGTGCTTAACTATAACGCATTTATATCCAATAACTTAACTCTAAAGCAGATTGAAAGTTTTCGCAATAGTAAGTATGACTAGACATGTATCTTGGACACCTAGAGATCTTTGTGCAGCTAGTTATATATTTAGCTAGTTTATCAGTAAGTTGTCGTTTCCATTAGAAAGTTCTCGACGCTTACATATAAAATCGGGAAATCAACAGGCTGCGATACGGGCCTGTGTTGTAATTCTTGAGCGAACAGTTGTAATTAAAGTCAAATAAATACGTTAGTTAATTATCATCAAACACAAAATTAATTATCACAAAACAAAACCATTTAGATATAAAACCGTATTATATAAATATGTTTATGATACCTATGAGGACGATACGATCGAATATAATGTAGACGTTACAGTTTTTTAAATTGATATCAATGTTGCTGTTATATAAATCATATGAATTTTATTAAAATAATACTCTAACTCAGTGGTTCTCAGCCTGTGGTCCGCGGACCACTAGTGGTCCGCGGAGATGTCCCTGATGGTCCGCGAGCAGACGATGAAATTTTATATTTTTTAGAATTAAATACACAAACTGGTGTAAATGTTTTTATTATTTTTTTAAACGTATTGATTAATTTTAATCATTTGGTGGCGATAGCGCCGAAAATAATATGTTTTGGTTCTATGTTTTCTTTTAGCTTTACCGGAAAATTACATGATGTCACATTAGATTGTAGAATACTATAATTGTTATCTTTAAAATAAGAAATATTATTTTTAAAAAAAACGTTGAGTAAATTAGCCATAATAAATATTACAATTATGTATGTAATAAATTAATTAAATTGATTAAACATATGAAAGGGATACATTTCTAATAAATTCAACAACCGAACATAAGGACAACAATGATTCCTCAGAATCATCCTCACAATCCATGTGTGAACTAAATTCAGTTCCGGAGACAAAAATACGAATTGCCATTGTATGATGAAGATATTCGCGCTTTGGGTTTATATGCGTCATAGTAAATGATCAAACCAGATCAGAGTTTTTAGTATGTCCGCCAATGTTTGAAGAACTGAATAAATCTAATTCATCTCCTCTGCAAGGAAAGCAGACACATTTAATCACAAAGCGTATGCTTTTACGAAAATTACGAGTATTTTAGGCTTACTTTGACACGTTAGGTCAAATGTAGGAATTCACCGAGAAACAAGAACATGTTGAAAACATGAACAACTGTTGATAATTAGATTGCTAAACATGTTCAATCACTCCAGGATGAATTTAACTTTTACATTGGGGATTTGAACATTGAGAGTTTTTCCCGTGTGTTTCCAGTCCGTTTCATGCACACATTGACTAAATAAATTTACCAACATCGAATTTAAATCAATTCATTGACCTGACCAGCGATACTGCTTTGAATATGTTGCATAAAAAAGTGGGTATGGTGAATCTTTGGAGTTCTCAGAAAGCTTTTAAAATACCGTACTTTTAACCTTTGCAACATCATATTTATGAATGCAAATTTTCTACATTGGTTTCAACCAAAACAAAACATCTTTCCCGACTTGAAGATCAACTATCATGGTGTCTTTAAAGTATTACACCTCGTTTGGATGTGCTGTGCCCAAATGTGATAACTCAAGGCCGCACTGAAAGAACAAATATAGCAGGGAGAAGTCTTACTTATACTAACTACTGTTTAAGACTTTATTATTTTTTAAAATAATAAGCAATAAGAATTGAATAAAACTATTAGACTAGTATAAGCGACATGTGTTCGTTACAAAAGAAAGCCATTACTAACTGTTTCCATTCAATATTGTTTTGGAGCACGCAAATCGTAGTGTATTAGTATGGTTTTACTAACATGTATTATAGTAACTAGTTATATAAAAAGTATAATTATATATAAACTAGGGGTTTTAGGGCGCCAACAGCGCCCACTTGGGCTGTAGGGCGTCTAGGGCGCCCACTTTTTTTAAATTGTTTATTTCCATGGGAGTAGCAAAATTTTCATTAGTGGTCCGTGGAAAGACACAAATTGTTCAAGTGGTCCGTGAACCTCAAAAGGTTGAGAACCACTGCTCTAACTTGTGTATTTTTAAAAAATAGTTATACAAATAATTAAAAAAATTAATTGGAAATTCCTACACATCAAAACATTTCTTCCCTTTTTAACAACTAAATAGTTTTGGGAAAACCCAATTTTCAGAAAATAGGAAAGATTAGGGGAGTAGGTAAAAAGATCAGCTGTGGTTGTTTGACTTTGTTTTTAGCTAAATAATAAGACTTATAGAATTTGAACATGAGTGTGTGTGTGTTGATAAACGATGTTTCCTGGAATAAATAATTTAAAAAGGGAATGAATGTAAGCCTAAATTTTTAAGGTTAAAAAAAATTCGGATGGGAAATAAAAAACAAGTATTAAATATTGTTAGTTAATTACAGAGACATTCACTTACCTGCAAAACAATTTCCTTCAAGAATTCTAATTTCAGTGTAAACAAACAAGAAGTTTGAAGAAGGCTGTAACTAAACAACAGACACAAAAAGCAGTGTCAACACTACGGAGATTAAACGCCGTTATGAACGTCAGGTGAAAAAGTTAGACCACGGTTCGCGTGGCTTAAGCCAGGTGTTGGGTGACCTATGACAATTACGCAATCACACATGGCATATATAGAAAACCCAACATACAGTTTCGTATTGAATATCCAGTAATGAAAAACGTAAAGGTGACATCAGATCAAGGAAGGAGTTCTGCAGAAATGCTTTGGAGCAACGTTTATGAACTTTTCAACAACAGCCGCGATGAGTTCTGACGTCCTACATGACGGTCCAATGAGTAACGCATGCCTGTTGCAGGTATAAGACTGGGGTTCGATGACGTTACGTTCCAGGACGTTTCGATCACGGACGGTTAGACCCTGCTGATTCAAACAAAGGACGCTTCGACCCCACGACTCTTCCAACTCCACCGGTTGCAACCACGGACGGTTTGACCACGGACGGTTTGACCATGGACGGTTTGACCATGGACGGTTTGACCATGAACTGTTCGACCACGGACGGTTTGACCATGGACGGTTTGACCATGGACGGTTCGACCACGGACGGTTTGACCATAGACTGTTCGACCACGGACGGTTTGATCATGAACTGTTCGACCACGGACGGTTTGACCATGGACGGTTTGACCATGGACGGTTCGACCACGGACGGTTTGACCATGGACGGTTTGACCATGGACGGTTTGACCACGGACGGTTTGACCATGGACGGTTTTACCATGAACTGTTCGACCACTGACGGTTTGACCATGGACTGTTCGACCACGGACGGTTCAACCACGGACGGTTCGACCACGGATGGTTCAACCACGGACGGTTCGACCACAGACGGTTCGACCTCGGATCATGCATATGGCCGTATTGACGTTTGGAGGGAGGGTATTCATAACGCGAAATTGTCAAAAAGTTACAGAAATGTTGTTGATGTTGTGCATATGGAAGTTTCTGTAGTCGAAATCAAAATAAAACCTTTATTTCACTCACCCAAACTTATTTTATTTTTAAAATATATGATCATGACCTTTTCGTGTAAATAAATTGCTAGATTTCAAAACTTGTGTACGTTCATATCTTTTCACACATTTTTTTTATCTTAAAGGAGTTAAAGAAATACAAAGTTTAATTTTTGTCTTATACTTTGATGTGTATAACAAGTGTATTACTAAATCGATAAGTTGGTAAATGGGCACACACATCCATAAGTTTAGATAAGTTTCAATTTTATATCATGTGTCATTGTTTTTTGTTTTTTCTTTTCTTTTTATTTTACATAACTATTTTATTATATAGTATGTTTTAAGAATTTTAATATAATTTTATTACTCATGTAAGTACGTACTTTATGTTCCTTGCACTGACGAAGGCATTAGCCGAATCGTTTACTCACGTGCTGAGGTTACGCTAAAGCTAAAATACACTGTTTTTACTACACAAATTGTTTATGTGTTTTGTATGTTGGTGTGAGAGTGTACGCGTATAGATGCTTTCATTTTAATGATTTATTTCGATCTTAGCGTTGTTTATGTTTATTATATTGCAGGATACAAAAACACAATATTTTTTTAAATTATGCTTTCAAATTAGTTTGACTTACTGTTTAAACGTTGATTTTTTTTTAATTTAAATTCTCCTCACAGTGGCACTGGTGAATAGATGGAGAATTGTGTCCGTTATAACGATTCAATCAACTGTTATTTTCTTAAAGAAATCTTTTGATTGCTTCCCCTTGATAAGAGAATATGAAAACTTAAAAAGATATTTTTTAAATACATGTATGTGTTTAATATGTTGCACTGGCGCAGTGTGGGTGGGGCTGTGGAGAGGGGGGGGGGTTGGATGTCGCGACATACAACATTTTAAAGGGGTGAATAATTGCAAAAAAACAAAATTATCAAATAACCCGTTGATAATCTCCTGTGAATATTAACAAAGAAATTCAGAAACGAAGAAGCTACGTCTATAGTACAGGGAGTCCTCGGATTTCGCAGGTCTCGACTTACGCTGTTTCGTGGTTACGAACGCGCCCCCATAATTATATTACTTGTCATTCCGTCTTTTTTAACAAATCTTTTTAAAAAACAACTTGGTAAAGAACTATTCATTTTTTATAACACTGTTAATACAGAAATTTACAGTATATTTTAAATTTTTTTACACGTTTGGGCGCACATCGATAGAATACGCTGTGCTGTAGGTGTATGGAGAGGAAGACCGGTTCGTTCATTTTTAGTTAGTTACATACGTCATTTTGGTTGTTTACACCGTCTCTCTCTCTCTCTCTCTCTCTCTCTCTCTCTCTCTCTCTCTCTCTCTCTCTCTCTCTCTCTCTCTCTCTCTCTCTCTCTCTCTCTCTCTCTCTCTCTCTCCCTCTCTCTCTCTCTCTCGTGTTATATATATTTTTTACAAAAACATTTTCTTTTCATGTTGCAAGGAATTGTTTTATTTTTTTTTAAATACTTGTTTATGTAATTAAATGTTACATTTGTTTATAGCACTGTACGTACAGTGCTTTACAGTATATTATATTATATATATATATATATATATATATTTAGGGCTGTTATCGATTAATTTAAATTTAATCGTTAACTTTTCAAAAATTATCGATTAATTAATCGATAATTTCGATTAAAGCCCAAAATAGAAATTTATGACGTCATTAAACTAAACATTTCTCACGGACATTGAAAGTTAAGAATATTTTGAACTAAATTTTATGACAATGTGTTGATACTTGATCGGATGTTTGTGCTGAAGGTGGTACGTCAGCGATGTATTTGATCCTTTATTTGAGAATTGTTTATGGCAGTGAACACAGTAAACTTTTTCACCATCTTCAACTTTGCCATCCGCAGTTAGCTTAAAAACAAAATTTTTGCTCAACTTTCTAGTTATATGTTTAAAATTAACTGCGCTGATGCTGTCAGCCATTTTTTAGTTGACGTCTGCCGGTCCACATACAGCAATAAAATAAATTATAATATTACGCGGGAGAATTTTGTACGTAAAAAATATGTAAATTATTATTAATTATTAATAATTAATTATTTATTAAAAATTTTTTTTAAAAATATTATAAATATTTTCTTTAATTTTAACCGAATTTTTATCGATTAAAATTATTTTATACAATAAAAAAATTTAACGATTAATCGAGAAATTTATCTTTAATTTCCGCGGCCCTAATATATATATATTAATTTTCCGACATACACATTCGGGTAACGACGTTTCTGAAGAACGGATCAACGTCGTACCTCGAGGACTACCTGTATTTTACGCCTATAAATATAATTCACCAGAACAAACACAAGACGAGTGCAAATAAGCATGACGAATGACCCTCGCTAGGGTCGGCCAATCACAGTTTATGGTTGGCAAGCTAGGATGGTGCAGGGTGGGGGCAGGTAGCTGACCGCAGTGCGCATGTCTGTAGACCAACAATGGGTCGGTCTCCCACTCCCCCCCCCCGATGTTCACTCGCGTTGTTCTGATTTCGTCGTGCTGTAGTTTGTGTCCGTTCGTTGCCATCTTTCTTTGCACTATCTATGAGTAAATCTGTAGCGTATGCTACGCCGCGGGTCGTATCTACAAGTAAAGTTTAGACACATTGCAATCCATTTGAAACTATGGCAGATTAAAGGGGGGACTGAACGGGCTAAAGCCAGGGGCCCCCAATGATTTAGGGGCCCCAACATTTAGTATAATTTATAATAAAGATGGACAAATGTTTGCATTAATCCCTAAAAATATCATAAACTAAACAAATTAATAAAATCTTATCTATTAATCTGATCGCTATTCGGACCCGGTAGCCTCAGTATCGAAAAACTTGATTTGATTGTCTCAATAAGTAAACATATTAATAAATACTATTTATATCTTTTAAACTTTGTTCAATCATCAGTATCATGTGGTCTTGATGCAACGTGTTGTCTTGTGGCGCAAGCGGTAGCGGGTTCGAATCCTGGCGGGGGCATATTTTTTTTTCATTGCTCTTTTTTTTTAAATTATCTTTTTACACTCAATTTTAGTTTCCAGGCAAACAGTTATTTCTTTGTGGTGTGTTTTTTTATGAATCCGATCCCGGAGTACAGACACATTATTAACAAAGAACCAGTGGACTATCTAGTTGCAAGTTACAGTCTTGTATTAGCTGCTAGCAATCATTTTACAGGGACGCTAGCTGGATAGGGCCCCAGTTTGAATTGCAGCCAGGGGCCCGTGCAGTCTTAATCCGCCCCTGATTTGAAAACTATTGTTTTATGGGTCATGTTTATGAGCTTATATTTCATTTTACAATACTTTTTTAAATACAAATTTACATTTAAATAAATAAAACCCGTAAAAAAACTTTTTGAGTATAAATCCTTTATATAGGAGACATAAGTAAAAGAATGTTCATTATAATACGCAGCGCAAGACAATCCAAAAATACAAAATTTTAGTTATGTCTCGTAAAATATGTTGAATATAATGCGCACCGATCGGGAATATATTTTAATAAAGTATTGTCAATATAATACACACCGAATCGCGCAACAGGAAAGTATTAAAAATGTCGTTCAATGTAATACGCACCGCGACACTCTATCTCAAAAATTAACATGATACATATCGATAGATAAAATAATCTAAAAATTCAATAATTTAATTACGGTACATGCGATCAATGTGAAATTTTGATACATCTTTTTTATCATAGGGACAAAATTGCCCGCAAAATGTTAGCTCGCTAGCTTATGAGGAAGTTGGTTAAAAAGCGATCCAATGTTTTTTCGGCAAACAATCAAACAAACAAGCAAGGTCTCAAACATACACCACAAGTTAATATAACGGATTTTAATTAAAAAATATATAAGGAGCAAAAATCCTATGCAATGCATACCATGTTTTGGAGGAAATTTTGAATGCTTAAATAGAAAGAAAACTTATTTTATTGTATATTGTACAAGATACTCCTTCAAACGTTATTAATTAAATGATTTGTATTCTCGTTCATACTGAATACATAGACACTGTGTATATGGTGGACCTGCAGGATGTACGGACACAAACGTGAGGAGGACTTGTTTTTATATTATGGTTATTATTATAATCCCTAGAATTAATATTTATACTATTATTATTTTTTGGTAGGTGAGGTTGTATTAATTAATCTTTTCTGTCTTGATACTTTGTTATGAAAAAACTATAATAATTCATACTTTAACAGTCCAACTTCAAGAGAACAAAAAACGCAATTCAAATCAAGTCATTATAACTAAGATAATTACATAAAACGGCTGTCAGATTACTTTGCAATGCTCATATGCACATAAATTCAGTTTTTTGGTTTAAATTATGTTTAAAAATAACAAGGAATAATTGCAATGACACCATAACACTATGACATTAAAGGTCCACGTAGATGAGTCTCACACATTAAACAAAATTACCTCTATAATCTTACAAAAATTAACAGATTCTTACTATCCATAATATCCATAATGAGCCATAGGCTTGTAGTTGTGAGACTCATCGAATCTATCATCGACCATTATTTTTTTAAAAAATATTTAATTAAGGTGGGGTTAGCAACATAACACTCAAGGGATAACATTTTTACACACACACACACACACACACACAAAAAGACAAATCAAAGGGAGCCTACGCTCAGAGCTTTCAGGACTTTATTTGAATCACATGATCTCTAAAGACAGGTCTTAAACAGATATGTTTTTAAAAAAATACATGTTGAACTCTGTCCTGTATTTCTATTAAATGAATTTTGCATGCTGCATTTAAATAGAATGGTTTATCGGGGATTCTCAGCACGTAGAGTCGACGGAACTTGTTCTTACGGGGGATTCCGCTTGTGTTTGATGACCGACAGTCTGTTGATTTCTAGAGTTCAGTTTGAGAAACTATGTCTTCTTGTTCCTCGGAAGTTTCGTGTTCGTCTAGGTCATTCATTTCCTCGTTCTGCCGTTTATTTTCTGATGTTCTGAACATTAGTTCATCTGGTTCCTGTTTAAATGAAATCACAAATATTGCCACTTGCGCGATCTACGATAGAAATAAAAGTATCAATGCCAAACCCTGTTGTTAAGCTGATTAGTATGTGCCGACTATATGATATGTGGTGTGTACTAAATGACATTATTAATAGTGATACAAATATGTTCATAAATATCAAATTTGTAATAATGTTAATTTATTTAAAATTTAAAGTCCGAATTAAAAAAGAAAAAAAAAGAAAATGAATATGAAAAAAAAATATAGACATTATGATGATTATAATCTTAACTCGAAAAAGTATATTTATTTAAAGATGTAAAAAAAAAGGTAATAAAATATTAATTGACTGTCATGTTGATTACGATTGAATAATCGGCCTTTGCACAAACATTTCCTTTACTTCTGCGTTTGAATCTGTATGTGCGTTTAATAAATGTCTTTGAACATGTGAACACCTATTTACAAAGATTTATATAGAAAATGAGGGGAAAAAAAGTTTGTTGTTATTATTGCTCCAGCGATTAGATGTAACTGACTTGATAGATCAATTTGTATTATCAATAGGTCGATTTGTCTTATCGTATCTATTTCTTACGCTCCTTCTATACTGAGGATTATTCTTCAAGACGGGAAGAATGATAATTCTAGTAAAATTGTATATATTTGATTACATGTATTATTATCCAAGTCTTTAGACCGATCATCCGTTAGCCCAATTAATTGTTTAACGTGATCTGTTTTTTCCTAAAGTCGTGTTGATGTTGGCAAAGGACATTATGTTTATCTAAGTCTAGGTGGTAAACTATTCTACTATATTAATGTTATGTGTTTAGTTAATTTACATATAATAATAGCAAATGAAACAGGTAAATAATTACCAGGGTATGATTTATCTATTTTTCTAAGAGTCCGGCATTTATAGTTCTATGTACTTTATATTTTATTATTTATTAATTTTTTTATTTATTCAACAATTGAATCGAATCGCAGACTGCTCCGTCATTTATCCTTTACTGTTTATTATACAGCCTTAACCTACATGTCGATCATGGAGCATGCGCAGAGCCTGGTGACATATTTCCCCAGGGCACTCGGGCGTGAATGAAATTGACTTATACCCTTATCTAACCATCTGTAAGTTTCCTTGTCGTTTCCTTCTTTATTACTTGATTCTATAATATACGTGTACTCTCATTAACTCAGTTAACGTTCATGTTTTTAAACAATACAACTAATTTACTTTCTGAAGTGTAGTCTTCTTTGCTAGTTAATAAAACAAAACCGTAAAAACAAAGTTTTTGACTATAAATCCCTTATATATGAGACATAACTCGTGAATGTTCATTCTCTTTTGGGTCGAGCCGTTAGGCTCTTAAGACTCGGTTCATTTTATCGCAAGCGAGCCTCATCAAGCGGGCATCGCCGTAGAGGTAACCCTCTGCAGGTACCGTTACTTCATCTTCCAAATCCCCGCACAGCCCGGGGCACTCTTCGAGTACGTGGGCCACCGTCTCTTCTGGGTGGCCACACAGCCGACAGGCCAGTTCCCTTCTGGTGTTAAACTTGTACAGGTAGCTTCGTGTGGGACAATGCTCAGTTCTCATTCTAGTTATGAGCGTCTGATTGCTACGTCCAATTTTCCACCAGGAATCGCTTTTGCTCGGTCGCGGCATGTACTGGAATACTTTTCTGGCCGTGCATCCAGAAGCCCAGCCCTGAAGCCATTTCTCTCGGAAATGGTCCTTAAGCCACGATCTGACCCCCAGCTGGGTCATCGGGCGATCGGGTTGGGGCTGAGCTGAACCTTCTCTCGCTAACTCATCGACCCTGTCTGAATGGGGCTCGCCACTGTGCCCAGTGATGTACTGAAGGACTACTTTTCCGCCTCGTGCTAGGATTTCACCTACTGTTTCCAAAATGACACTGACCGTTTTCGTCTCCAGAGAGGATCGACCCACGGTCTCGAGCGAAAACCGTGAGTCGGTGAAAACTACGACGGTCGGGAAAACCTTTCTTCTTGCTAGACGTCGGCGCACTTCCTTCAAACCCTTGCAGATCGCCTCCAGTTCGGCGTCGTGACTACTGTATGCGGATCCGCACGGCCCTGACAGTTCGATACTGTCAGGTCCAGGTTGAGGGTATTGAATTAGCACTCCGTATCCACTTCTGCCATCCTTGAAACGCGAGCCGTCCGTAAAGACTTTTACCACACTGTCGCCATAAGCTTCGATCGTCTTCAGAGTCTCGTCTCGCTGGAGCTCGACGGGACTGGCTTTCGTCACCGCTGTATTTGCCAGTGTCATACGTAGTTCAGGCAAGTCTGAGCTTTCATGTGGTCCTCGAGCAGGGACCAGTCGCATGCGTTCCCTGTGCTTGGGTATGGGGACTGAGTCTTCTAGTTCGTAGACCGTATCCATGAAGGATGGTCTTTTCAGTCGGGTCCTCTTTACCCATCGGTCTTGTAATTGGAAGCAGGGTTCGTCATGCTCCAACCTACGGTATCGTTCCACCGTAGTCATGATTGCCTTTTCTCGCCTTATCGCCAGGGGTTCTACGTTAGACATAATTTCTACAGCGGCTGTGGGTGTCGTACGCAACGCCCCGCATACAAACCGTAGAGCTTGGTTTTGTATGCGGTCCAGACCCTCTAGGGCCGTACGGCTCGCAAAGGCCTGGACCGGGAGGCTGTAATCAATAGCACCCCTCACACTACCGAGATAGAGAGCTCTCAGTAGTCTTGCATCTGCACCCCAACTAGTGCTGGCCAGTTTCTTCACCAGGGACAGTTTAGCTGTGGCTTTGGCACACAATTCACGCACATGGTTATGTAGCTGGACCTTCTGGTCCAGTTTGATTCCCAAGTACGTTGGTGTCCGATCCCAATTCAATCTTTTCCCACATATCTGAAGTACCACCTCATGCTTCAGTGCATTCCGTCCATTTGTGAAAATGGAATGGACCGTTTTCTCCGTATTGACTACTAGGCGCCAACGGTTGGCGTAGTCTTCGATTCGATTCAGATCTTCCTGCAGCCTGTTCTGCAGGGTTGCAACGTCCTTTCCGGAACTCCATATAGCCAGATCGTCAGCAAACATGGCATTCTGTGACCCCAGAATACCTTGTAGGTCGTGGACGTAGGCTAAGAACAATGTACAACTAAGGGCGGACCCCTGTGGGAGTCCGTCCTCCAGGCGATCTTCGTTGGATAATGACTCCCCCACTCGGGTCTTGATCGTTCTGTCCGTAAGGAACGATTTTATCCAACTGTACATGTTCGCAGTAACACCTAACTGCTGCAACTTATAAAGTAGCCCTCCACGCCACACCTTGTCGTATGCCTGCTTTAGATCGAAGAACACCGCAACGGTGTGATTCCTCGACTGGAGTTCATTCGTGATTGTCTGAATTAGTCGGAGAGCCTGGTCCATCGGTTGACGTCCCTTTCGGAACCCACCCTGAGTCATTGGAATGCATTTGGACTGTTCGAGGAACCAGTAGAGTCGTGCGTTCACTAACCGTTCAGCTACCTTCCCCACACACGACGTGAGGGAAATTGGCCGGTAACTGGACGGGTGTTCGCCTGGTTTCCCCTCTTTGGGAATTGGGGTTATTGTGGCCTTTTTCCACAGCTTCGGCAGCGTGCCTGTTGTCCAAGTTCTATTTATGAAACCCAGCAGTTTCATTCGACCTGTCTTGCCCAGGTGTTTGAGCATTTCATTGTGAACTTTATCTGGTCCTGGTGCTTTGCCAGCCTGGCACTTGTTGAGTGCGGTTTGCAACTCTGTCATTGTGAAGGGGGCCGCGAAAACCTCTAACTGAGGGCCCTTACTTTGTCTCCTTGAGCCCTCTTTGCGCATTCGGTCGATTGTTCGGCTAAAATCAGATCTGGCGCCTTTTTTGTTGACCTGGGCAAAGTGTTTGTTTAGTGCTCGTGCGCGCTTAACTTCACTAGCCCTTTGGCCCTTTGGTGTCGTCAAAGGGTTGGAATTCTTTGTCTTCCCTGCGCCAGATAATGCATCCAAGAGCCGCCAAACTTTTCTTCCGTCTACGAGGTCGAGTTTTTCGCACGTATTTACCCATTTCGCCTTCTTCGCTTTGTCGACAGCGGCCCGGACTTCAGCCGTCAGTCTGTTGTACGCCCTACGAGCTTCGGGCGTCTTCAGCCTGGCTGCCTTTTTCCGTGCTTTTGCTCTTTGTTTCACCAATTCTGCCAGACTCTTGTCCCAGTAAGGTCTGAACTTCTGTTTCCCGTTCGTCCTTGGGATCGTTCGCCTCGCGACCCCAAGGATTGTATCAATAAACTGCCTGTAGGTGTCATCCATGTTGTCTCCTGCAACATCCAGCAGAGCGAGCTTGGTCTCGCTCTCGGCCTCGTACTTCCGCCAATCGGCCTTACGGAACTGCCAATGCCTTCTTTCAAATCGAGGTTTGCCTGCACCAAGTCCAAATTCAATCAGGATTGGTAAGTGATCGCTACCTACTTCCTTTAATACTTCCAGTCTATGCTTCGACTCTAGGTCAGCGGAAATAAGCGTTAGATCTGGGCGGGACTCCGTGCTGTGCCCCGTGTGCAGTAGTGTCGGTTCACTGTCTGCATTCTGTAGCCTGATGAGATTCGTATTAATACAGACATCCTCGATGTAGCGGCCTGACGCGTTCCGTTCAGCATAGCCCCAGTCAGGAGACTGTGCATTAAAGTCTCCTGCTATTATCGTTTTGCCAAAAATGACATCTTCCCCAACTGGAAGTGCGATAGGGTTTCTGGGCGTATTATAGACGTTCGTGATTGTAAAGCCAACGTCGCCTTTGAAAACTCTCACGGTGAGAGTATCAGTGTTGCTGTAACACTTAACTTCGAGCAGCTCCATCGTTAAATCATTCCGGACCGCTGTGGCAAGACCTCGACATCGCCGGTCACACTTGCAATGGTATAGCGAGTAACCAGTGATATGGAACGGCTTCCCCTTGAGGAGCGTTTCTTGGAACAGCGCCACATCCACTTTCCGTTCGTGGAGTATTTTGGTTACTTCGTGTGCCTTTTGCCTTATGCCACAGACATTCAACTGTAAAACTACCAGGGCTTGTTCAGGATGGCCCTTCGCACCCATACAAGGACGGCCAGTCAACGATTGACCGCTTGGACATGGCCTGTCGTTCGTCACCATGCCTCTAAGAGGGGGGGTAGCCAACCGACCCGACGTACCACCATCCGCCGAGAAGGGGTTTAGAAGGTCCATTCCGGGACCTGCTTTTTTCGATATATGAACCATAGAATAGAGAGGGGGTAGGCAGAAATCTTCAACCCATTGAGGACGGTCCGAGTGCGTTCCGCCCCTTGCCCAGAGGGTCTTCCTGTCTTCGGCGTTCCTAGCCGGGCACTGTTGGGTATGGGTCTGCTCCCACACCCAGCACCGGGCCTCTCGGTGAGGCCATGCCCCACCCCCCGGTTGTCCGGAGGGTTCCAGTGCGTATGCTTGGCGATTTCGCCGGGGTTAGTCAGTTTCAGGTCGCAGCCACTTCCGCAACCCTACTTATCTCCCGGGCCCCGTAAAGGCCAACCCCTTCCGAGAGACATAACTAAAAGTGTTGATTATGTTCAAACGCGACAAACATTTACAGTCTGAATCTGTCTTAACTACCCTTTGCTTTATAACCCCCGAGGGGGGGGTGGAGTGGAGAAGGGAAAGGTCTGGTCACCGATCGCTGGACCGAGCTCAACGTGACACGCAAAATGTAAACAAAAGCACGCCAGTACATCGACGATGAGGCGTCAACGCGCGAACATCGCGTGAAAAAAAAACAATAACAAACTGTAAAATTGAATTACATATGTTTTATAGAGATAAACTAAAAATGCATTTATTTAATTACGGTACGTTTGATCCATCTAAAATTTTGATACGATGCATTGTTAGGTGAAACGAGTCTATGTGCCAAATTTCAGCTCGATGGCATTACGGGAAGTGGGTTATTTTTTACTTTCGTTTTTAAGCCCGCCCGACGACGAACGACAGAGAGACAGAGAGAGACGGCGGTGAAGTTAATAAAAGGGATGTAATTAAAAAAAAACGAAAAAACAACGTTTTTGACTATAAATCCCTTATATATGAGACATAACTAACAGTATTGATTATTTTCAAATGTGAAAAACATTTACAGACTGAATCTGTCTTAACTCCCCTTTGCTTCATAACCCTGGGGGTGGGGGTGGGAGAGGGGAAAAGTCTGGTCACCGATCACTGGACCGAGCTCAACGTGACACGTAAAATGTAAACAATAGCACCCCGGTACATCGCGTAAACGCGCGAACTGAGCTTTCACGTGAAAAAAAAACAATAACAAATCGTGAAATTGAATTACATACCTCGTATAGAGATAAACTAAAAATCCATTAATTTAATTACGGTACGTTTGATCGAATCAAAATTTTGATACGATGCATTCTTAGGTGACACGGATCCGTGTTCCAAATTTCAGCTCGATGGCTTTACGGGAAGTGGGTCATTTTTGACTTATGTTTTTTCGCCCGCCTAAGACAGACAGAGAGAGATGACGACAGACAGAGACGGCGGTGAAGTAAATATAAGGGATTTAATAGAAATAATAACTCTTTTTAAAACGAAATATAAAGACAAAATCAATTCCTGGCTTTTGAAATCCTACAGCTAGCCAGACATAATTCAAAATTCTATTTATAATTCCAACCACGGTTTATCGTTTCCAATACGCAGACTTTGTCGGGATAAGCTGGGTGTTAAATATCTAAACCCTCAAATTAGTTGCGAGGATTTTAGAAGGCATTATAAAGTGTGATATCTTACATGGGACTGAACAATGGTCTCTCCAGACACCCCATTGGTGTCCCCTTTCTCTTCGTCACCGCGTTGTTCTATACAAGGGGCAGATTCTGTGCTGCTCGTCTCTGAAGTCATCGTCTCATTGTTGTAAGCGTGAGCTGATGCATAGTCGACATTTGTCATCCCTGAAGAGAGAGGGTTACGATAACAATTATAACAATAAAACTCCTGTGCAAATGAATTTTTTTAAAGCTTGTAGTTACGTGAACAGTAAAATTTTATGGAGATAAAATATTTTAAAATAATTTCAATTTCTCTCGACGGAAATCAATTTTTTCCATTTTCATTTAAAACCTGATATTATGAGTGTATAAACAGATTGTCTAATCGAGGCGGGATTTATCTTCTTTATGTCGAATTGTGCGAGTTGTGTCCGTGTCAATAGTATTTTTATGTGCGTGGCTCTTGTGTGTGTATGTCTATGTGTGTGTATGTTGTTTGGAAGTTTCACCCAGAGGCGTCACTAGGGGGGTGCGGGGGTGGACTGCACAGGGTGACACCATCATCAGGGGCTACACCAAAAGTTAACATTTTGTATGTTCCCGTTATTTGGCATTGACAGACTGGGAGGAGATCTTATGGACAAGTCTTGACTGGGTGATACCAAACTTGGCGACGCCTCTTGTTTGACCTGCTCCCAGACAGATATGTCCCAATATTTGAATGCGGATGTTTGTCCGTGTTTAGTTCCACAATAAAGTAATGGCAAGCCAATGATATATAATACCGTTGTTAAAGTAAAGCTAATCAGTTTGCCACTGTCATGATGAAATGATTAAGCCGATGTGGCATAATTAGAGGTTTTTTTTCATTTTTAAAATGCGTGTTCAGTTGCGTGTTTTTTTGTTGTTGTTGTCGTTATTGATTTTTAAAAATCCTTTATATTAACTCGTGGTGTCTGCGGCGGACCGACCTTGTCGCCAAAACTTTTGATCGATTTGTAACTCACTTGCTCACAAGATAGCGAGCTGAAATTTTGCAGGCAGTTTTGTACCGATGATAAAAACAATGTATCAAAATTTCAGATCGATCGCATGTACGGTCATTAAATTATTGATTTTTTAGATTATTTTATTTATTCCTATGTATCATGCTATTTTTTGAGATAGAGCGTCGCGGTGCGTATTATATTGAACAACCTTTCTGTCGCGCAATAAGGTGCGTATTTTATTGACAGCTCTTTTTATAAACATATTCCTGATCGGTGCGCATTATATTAAACATGTTTTACGACACAACTGCAATTTTGTATTTCTAGATGGTCTGGCGCTGCGTATTATAATGAACATTCTTTTAATTACTTCTCGTACATAAAGGATTTATAGTCAAAAACTTGGTTTTTTACGGGTTTTTCTTATTTATTAACGTGATTATTTTTTCCCCGATAAGGCATTTAGCCCATTATCTTGTGATTATCTTTCCCGCATTGTATTCTGTTTAGTTAAAAATGGATGTTTGTGTGTCTGTGTGGGTGTGGATGTGTGTTTGGGTGTGTGAGTGTGTTGTGTTTGGTCATTGGTGTAGATATGTTTTTGTGTGCGGGAGTGTGTTTGGTCGTGTGTGTAGATGTGTGTATGTGGGTGTGTGTACTTGGGTGTGTGTGTGTGTGTGTGTGTGAATGTGTGTTTGGTCGTGTGTGTGGATGTGTGTGTGTGTATGTGTGTTTTCACCCTTGAAATTTGAAGAGATGATAAAGCAGATCTAACCACCCATGTCTGACTGTTTGTTTTATTATTTGTTTCTTATTTCCTAAATGTCGACACTTGTTGCGTGATGTATACCGTATACCGTATAGTATACGTACTCATATTTTCTAAATGTCGACACTTGTTGCGTGATGTATACCGTATACCGTATAGTATACGTACTCTTATAACTCTTTGAAATCCGAGCATAAGGTTCCCTCTCCTCTTCGTTGGCAACTTGTTGACGGGTGACTTCCGCTTTCGCTTTTAGTAAGTCTTGTCTCGGTCTTCGAGCTAGTTTTTGACGGGGAAGTTTACACATGAATAATGACATAAAAAAACAACTGTTTAAAATCACGTTTTACAATGACATGAGCATTAGAAAGCAATTTGAACAAAGGGGCAGTCCATAACTGACGTCGCGCGATTTCTGCCGAAACTCCCCCCCCCCTGTCACACTACATCACAAAAGGTTAGGCCCCCTTCAAATGATACATCTAAAAACGTTCCCACCCCCTCCCCCATAAAAGCCGAATTTCCTCTTGGAAAATTATCATGTTTCAAAACACTTAATTGTTATTTATGTTGTATTTACTGTAAGGCTGTGCTCAAATATCGTAACGCGCGTGAAACCATTTAAAACATCATTAAATAAATTGTTAGCAATCGAATATTTAAGTGAACTTCTGTTTAAATCTTGCGCGTTTTGGTGTGATGTCACATTTCTTTAACACCACCCCCTCCCCTTCGTCACACGTCGTCACAAATGTGTGATACCCTCCTCCCCCCGTCGTGACGTCATTTATTGACGGCCCCTGATGTGTGAGCAGGTTTGAAACAAAAATGAAGATGATTCCAAGCGATGCCTCAATTTATAGATGTCTAAACACAGGAGCTACATTGAAGACTCTTACCGATTTCTTTGATTTTATTCAGTGGCGGTAGATGCGGAGCTAGCGGTGTGCTGTCGATCCATTCATCTTTGTAGACCCCTTTGGCAAACACAAATAAAATGATAATGGTATCAGAGATTTAAGTAAGACAATAGACGTGGACTCATATGAAAACGCGTTATGTTGTTATTTAATATTGGAACACGTTACATCCGGCTATTCAGAGTTATTAATGCCACAGCAATATTATAATAACGCATTTTCTATTTTTGAAATATTATACTATTATTATCGTTATGGAACACATTTATGTCATATTTGAAAATGAACATTATCATCTTCATGGAACGTTATTAAACACAATGAAAATAATTTATAAACGAACATTTACTTGCCCGTATCCAAATGGTTTGCATGTAAACTGACAGCCAAAACATAAGCCCCAAAAATGAATACATAGTTACGGAACAATTCATTAATTCAGTAATCTAACTAACAACGAACGTCATAATATAATAAATGACGCGATCACAAGGCGTGGTACAATCACAAGAGTACAAAGGGAAATAATATAAATAATGATTTAACTTAGACGTACTACACAAAGATAACTTAATACAACCCTCAGGTCGACATAAGGATAAAATCAGTTTTCTCATTCCGTATGCAAGAACAAACACATACAAGCTATCGTTCTTGCCGGCCGGAATTCGGACGCTGATGGGTTGGTTGCCTGATGAAACAGGGATACCAGAACTCAATCAAGATTTAAAACTCCGATAAAAATGAAAAATTAGACACAAAGCATGGTTAAGCGTAGGACACAATAGTATTCTGTAAAGAAGCTCCTGTCTGTAAAACATACGATAAAAAAAACGATTTCAAGGTCTAACTACCTGATCTCCTCTTGTCCTGCCGTCGTTTCCGTTTGACCACCAAAATGTAGACCAGGAAGATGCCGACGGTGATGAGTATCAGTAGTAAGAAAATGAGGCCAATTTGATGGGAATCGTCTTCATTGTCATCGACTTTGTGAAAGTGTAAGAAATAAGATGATAGAAAAGTTTTAAAAAAAGATATACTGCGTTATTTGGATAATTTCTGTCGCTGTCGCTAACTGTATCTAGATCATGGTGTTCAGTATCTCTAATGGCCTTCAACAAAATATTAAAGATGTGCTTTAAAAAAAAAGTTACATTGACTTTAAATAATGTCAGAATAAAAACAGTAACCAACCAAACGATTTTATCTTTAACTTCAATATGGAGCACGCAGGTGATAACGACCTGATAATTAATGAATTTGCACCAAAAATGTATGGTCCATATCTGCCCGCAGGAGCTTACATATAATCAATTTGTAACTGGACTAGAATATGTCACGTATGTCTGCACGCGAAATTAAACCTTACATTTAAATAAGTATATAACAATATTATTTGCTAGTATTTTCAAGGTCTGTGTTCACGGCACTTAACAAACACTTTTAAAACAACTTTGCAAGATGTGAAATTACACTCCTTATCTTTCAAAAGGTGTTCTATTTTTGTTACCTAAAAGTATTCAGGAAGTAAATACATCGAAGAGTGGTAGACGGATGGAGCTGGGTCATATTTCTTGATACTGTTTCCCCGCCCTCGACCCATTAACCAATTCTACACATGTATGAAAACAGAAAGCTAACATCTGAGGCCTGATGACGTTGTCAGATCTTAACCTCTTTAAATCTTGTTCAACCAAGTATGATTCATCAAGTGTTAACACGCGATCCACCCTCAAACTACCCTCGGAAATGACTCATTTATTATGCAAGACAACTCTCAAGCACATAAACGTTTTGTGTATTTATTACGTTATATTAGAACGAGCAACAAATCCCGTCCAAGGACGTTCCGCCACCGTTCGGTGGCATGTTGTAACTCCCCTCCAACAGCCGTCTTGACCGGCATTACATGTGCATCGTATCAAAAATACTATTCATTATAGTTAAAATAAATAACTCGTAAAAACAGAGCTTTTTACTATAAATCCCAACGCGCATAACTCAAAATAAATTCTTGGAAAGAATACTGCATTTAAAAAAAAACTCGTAAATGGCGTAAACGTGTTCAATATGATTGGCTGTAGGAGTCATATGTGTTTGAGGGACCAATCGCTATAGATGACCGGACAGAACGGACATAAAGGACAGAAACTTGCCTTTTATTATATAGGATACTTTTTTCTATAAATTTTGAAAAAAATATTGGTGATACTGCAACAGGTTTTTAGATAAATAAATTTAATATATATGTTATTACAAAATGGTACGTATCAGCCTGACAAGACCTCTTTTCAGACATTAAAATAACTTTTTTAATAACATATATATTTATTTTTGTAAATTTGCCTTGTTTTTTTAAATTAATGTGTGTCATTGCAAAAGCATCCTTGTAAATCAAAAGGATATAATATTATACCATCAATAAAATTGAAGGGAGGACCTCCACTACGTTTTAGAGTTAAAAAGAACACCAAACGAACAAGTTGGGTAATTAGTAGAGCTATCCATAAGTTGACTTGAAAAACAAACAAAATATAAAAAATACAGTACTCTAAAACACCAGGATGTATAATTAAGGTACTCTAAAACACCTGGATGTATAATTACCGTGCTGTAAAACACCACTATGTATAATTAGAGTACTGTAAAACACCGCGGTGTATAATTTCGGTACTTTAAAACACCAGGATGTATAATAACAGTACTGTAATACACCAGGATGTATAAGGCTCAGGACAGAACGAACCTGGTCCTGAGACAATCGTCACTAAGGCCACGCCGTCAGATATGTCATTGTCTTTGAAGTCGGCAGGAAATATGTCCACCTTGACCGTGTGGTTAGTCTGGTTGTCATGTGGGAAGGTAGCAGAACACGTTGTATTGACGTAAGAGTCGGCTCGCGGGGTTGATTGAGCCCTCTTGGAAATTATACTGATTAATACCTGAATAACGAGAGGGATAAATACACATTCACAAAGAGTAATATTTGTAAACATAGTATATAAGTACACACACATACCTATATATATATATATATATATATATATATATATATATATATGTTTGTATGCATTTATTTATTTCTAAAATTATATATTTTAATTTGCATACTTATTTCAACATTTAAAAGTGTAGCAAAATGAAAATATACCGATTAATCGATTAAAAAGCTTTTTCATTAAAAAGAAATTGAGAGAGAAAAAGAAAAGTCTTAACATCATATATAGATATGCAGTGTAATGTTGTGTGTGTGAGTAACGATTGTTCAAACTACTACATTTATTTTTAATGGGAAAGTAAAAAAGAAGGCGGGTACACTCAACAAACCCCTGAAAATGACGTCACGTTCCATCTACAGGCGCCCTTAGGATAAACTTTCTCTGTGGAACACGTCATCAGAACATGTGTGGTGTTTGATGTGCGGCTACAAAATGGGTTCTCAGGGCGGACTAAACGAAACAAACAGAAAAGAAACTTGTAAAAATGGTTTAAGAACACAAAGCTAAGTGCAAGCTTGCATTGAACAGATCTATACTGGAATATGCATTGAACAGATCTATAGTGGAATATGCATTGAACAGATATATACTGGAATATGCATTGAACATATCTATACTGGAATATGCATTGAACAGATCTATACTGGAATATGCATTGAACAGATCTATACTGGAATATGCATTGAACAGATCTATACTGGAATATGCATTGAACTGATCTATACTGGAATATGCATTGAACAGATCTATACTGGAATATGCATTGAATAGATCTATACTGGAATATGCATTGAACAGATCTATACTGGAATATGCATTGAACAGATCTATACTGGAATATGCATTGAACAGATCTATACTGGAATATGCATTGAACTCATTTACCAAAGAAACCTTAGGTAAAGTATAAACAGAATAAAAAAGGGAGCTGCAATATTTATTACTGGTAAATGTTCACAAATGACAGGAGTGACACCATCAGTTAAAACATTCAGCCTAGAAACACTAGAGAATAGAAGAACAAAGATCAATTTAGTAATAATTCATAAGATATTAAATTCTACCTTTGAAATTCATTGCAACAGAAATCTATTACAGTGCAAAATAGTTGAAGAGATAAACAGTTTTTTTATTCCGTATGCAAGAAAAACACACACACAGAGAAATTTTTTTCTCCCGGTCTTGACTTTGAGCGTTGAATGAGTTGCCTGGAAAACCAACACTCTTTCAAAATAACAAAATTCAAATAAAAATTCTGGACGAGACAAAAACCATGGATAGGCTTAGGACACACTAATATTCTGAATAGAAAAACCGTCTGTAATGTATTGGATAAAATAATACAAATTAAAAAATGCATCTGTTAAGTTTGGATTAAATTAAATAAAATGTTTGCTTCTTACTCCAAAATGAAACTGTGTAATCTTTATCACAATAAAGGGAAATTAATCGTGAGAGAAAATCAATTTCTAAAGTATTCGACTATGTAAACATTGTCCACTTCATACAATTTTATAACGAAATTTCCATTGCTGTTAGAACGTCATGACTCACGAAACACAAAGAAGAGACAGCTAGTATTCTGATGTCCAGATGATCTTGGATCTCCGACGCCACAAGTCAACATTCCTTCATCTTCCATCCGGACTTTCTCGATGACCAACGAGACTCTCCGATGAGTTTCGTTGAATGTGACGCTCCCCTTGTATATAGGAAGGCTGCTATCACACCTGTTCTTGACGCAGGTCACGAGGTTCCCGGTGTTACGTGAGATGGATATCGTGGAATCCTGGTCACTGGTGGTACAGGATATTTCACGACTGGATCTTCCAATTTCAGCTGCCGGGCACGACATGGTCGGTATGCTTGTCCCTAGAACAAGTCAGTTTTCATTTTTTAAAATAAATATCATAAACCCTATCTCAATTTGTAAACCTGTCTCGAATTATAATACTAATAAAGTGAGAAGTTGGGCTGCAAAAATGCTGGAAAACACAACTTGATAAAACATGCATTCAATAAGTAAGAAACATCCACCCTGGCATGTCAAGCTAGTACTTTGCTTTTTTCAAATTTCTCCCTTTATACTTTCGTAATTTCAAGCAAATATATACATTTTTTACAAAAATTATTATAAAAATAAAAATGGAAGAAAAATGAAAAACCGAAATAAACAATTTTTGATATTTTAATATTCTGGCTAATTTTATTACATTTCTCAAAGTTTCACCTACCTACTACAATTTCATTTACAAAACTAAGACCTAAAACACAGAGGCATAACTTCGTGTGCCTCATTTTTAACGTCATGATTCCTGTATCATTTTTTATTATGAAACTTTCAGGTAATGTGTCGACACCGTGAACATTTTAGCTAAATCGTCAGTAAAGTCTGTTACGAACACTGAAGTGCACATTTTATCTAATATACCAGTACTTGAATTCGAGTGAATAGTTTAAATCATGAATAAGAATAGCTACTGTTTTGATATCATAAGGTTAAAAAAAAAGCAAAAAACGATGCTGAGAATGACTTCCTTTTCTTAATGTGTGATTTTGACAAACCATTTGTTGGACGTCTCAGCTGGCCTATCGACTGGTATGAGTTTGTTTACTTAGATTAGTACATGTACATCAACCGAGTCGTTAATCGAGGGCGTTTCTGAGATGAAGGGGCAAAGGGAAACTGAATTTTAAAGTGTACGTTAATTTACTTATCTGAAAAATAGTCTTAAAAAAAAATCGGGTAAAGTAAAATTTTAAAATAATTTATTGAATCAATTAACAAAAAAAAACATTATTAATAATTTAATATATACTTATTGGATGAAACGTAATCTAAATAATTATTTGCTTATAATTATAATTAAATGTCTATTTAAGAGCTTTACTTGGCAAATTTAAGCGATGTTTTCAGTCATTTACCACCTACTACAACATCTCACATCTTCCCAAATTTCAACGAATCAGCGCCGACTATGATTTGGCGGAAAACAAAATGAGGTCATCCTATTAAAAAGTGACGAATTATTTGTCTCGTACAAGTTGTTATCTAAGCCGAGAGAAATCACGAAAACACGTAACGCACTCTGAAACATTGAGTCTCTCAGTAATTATTAGGGGTGTACCGAGTAGGATTTTTTGGCCGAGTCCCGAGTAGTGGCGGCCATGTTTTACCGATACCGAGAACCGATACCGAGAACTTGAAGAAGCATTAACCTGCTATTAACCCACATTTTGTGACCTCAATTCTACATTCACGTCACACATTTTTCTCTCGTTTTAATAATGATTGTATTTTCAGGATCTTATCTTATCTTACCTTATCTGTTTACAGACGCTCCTTCTATACAGAAGATTATTGCGTCCTACGCTTATCAATGGTTTGTGTTTAGTCCTGCATTTTTATTAGAGATTTAAATGCTGATAAAGTGTTGGCTTTCCTGGTTTCTTCAGGCAACCCATTCCACGCCCGAATTCCGGACGGGAAGAAGGAAAACTTGTATGTGTTTGTTCTTGCATACGGAATAAGAAAGGTGTTTTTATCCTTATGTCTATCTGAGGGTTGTATTAAGTTGTCTTTGTGTTGTATTTCTAAAATTGAATTAATTGCTCTATGTATGATTACTACTTTGCTTTTCGTTCTTCTATCCTCTAGTGTTTCAAGGTTTAATGATTTAACTAATGGTGTTATTCTTGTCAGTTTCGAATATTCTCCAGTAATGAATCGGGCAGGTCTTTTTTGAATTTGTTCTAGTTTATCAATGTTTTCTTTGGTGGATGGGTCCCATACAGAAGATGCATATTCTAGTACAGGTCTCACCAAAGTGAGGTAGCATTTTAGTTTTATATCTCTACGCTGTAAGTGAAAGCATTATTTCTTTATTTTTTTTTAAAAAATATAATTTATTAATAAATCATTTTACTTTGTATACACTTTAAAATTTATCTTCAATCGAAGTTTCTGATGTGTTTACAAATTCCATTACGCACATCTTTCAATAGCTACATATGACTCCTCTATAAAAGTTCACAAATAAAATTAGGAACTCCGTTTGAACCTTCAACGTTGACTCATAATTAATTTTAACCAATAGTTAAATGGCTTTTGCAAACGGCCACTTTTTAATGAATGAAACAAAGAGTACAAAGCAATAGTAGTAGAGTCCAAATTAGGTTGAAGGATGAACGGTTGCCAATGACAACAGTCTGCACACGGTACATTTTTTAATCCATACAGTAACGAAATGTTTTAGACATGCGATTATGCGTGCATCTTTGCTTTTGGAGCAATTACATAATACTCGGCATCATTTACGTGGCCGATTGCCGAGTATTTCCGAGTATGCGAAAATCGGCCGATTCCTAGTAGCCGAACCGAGTATCGGTTCAGCCCCAGTAAATAGTCAGTCATCCAAACTAACGCTGCTATAAATAGCAACACTTTATGGATATCTCCACATCAGCGGTAAATGAGTTTTGAAAGTATAACTTTACACACACACACACAATCTCTGAGTAGTTTCTTTTTCCTGGAAATTTAAATATTCATTTTTAAACCTAAACACGTGTGCTGAAACAATAAGAATTTTATTGTGATTCCAAGACGTCAACAAAATGCTTGATAGCGTCATAACCGGGTGGCGGGGTGGTAACAGTTTTATTGGGGTTATAAAGTTGATCAGCTGCTTGAACAATGGGAACATGAGCTAATGGGAGGCTATCGCGTAGAAGCCATTGAACGTGAGCTGATGGGAGGCTATCGAGTTGACGCCATTCAACGTGAGCTAATGGGAGGCTATCACGTAGAAGCCATTGAACATGAGCTGATGGGAGGCTATCGAGTTGACGCCATTGAACATGAGCTAATGGGAGGCTATCGAGTGACGCCATTGAACATGAGCTAATGGGAGGCTATCGCGTAGACGCCATTGAACATGAACTGGTGGGAGGCTATCGAGTTACGCCATTGAACATGAGCTAATGGGAGGCTATCGAGTGACGCCATTGAACATGGGCTAATGGGAGGCTATCGCGTAGACGCCATTGAACATGAGCTGATGGGAGGCTATTTAGTTGACGCCATTGAACATGAACTGGTGGGAGGCTATCGAGTGACGCCATTGAACATGAGCTGATGGGAGGCTATTTAGTTGACGCCATTGAACATGAACTAATGGGAGGCTATAGAGTGACGCCATTGAACATGAGCTGATGGGAGGCTATCGAGTTGACGCCATTGAAGGGGAGATTATTGGTGGTTTAAACAAGATTTTCATAGCCGTGATCTTGTGGGTGGCTGTTATTGCAGTGGGTAAAACATAGAAATAGAGTCGCAACCCTCAGACGTGATTCAGTTGTTTTAATTTTTTTTAAAATATATTTTATTATGTTGATTTATATAGCTTTCAAATGCACTTATTGGAACTGTTTAAACCTCCATATATTAATGTATCAGGTATACAAAAATTTTGTTGACAGTATCCATATATATGATTCACTTAAACGAACATGTACAAATGAGCATGACGATTGAAACTCGCTGTGGTCGAAAGGTCACAGTGGGCACGCGTTGTGGGATGAAAAGAAAATAAATAGAAGTAAAAAAAAAGATTTTTAAAAAACACGTTTTTATAAGCGGACTAAAAAGAAGAAAATAATTTAAACCTTATTAGTTCAAGTACTTTGATTTAATATGACTAAAAACGTAGGGCGGGACTATATGAGGTTTAACATATGCGGTTCACTCATTCTCTCACTTATAGATCTCTCTTTTGCCTTCTACATTAGAAATCTTTAATTTTTATACCAAACACCCACCCCACGTTTTTAGTTATATTGAATCGAAGTACTTGAACTAATAAGTTTTAAATTATTTTCTTCTTTTTAGTCCGCTTATAAAAACGTGGTTTTTAAAAATCTTTTTTTTACTTCTATTTATTTTATTCTTTTTAGTCCACTTCTAACAACCTGGTTTTTAAAAATATTTTTTTACCTCTATTTATTTTACCAAACACCTCACAAACGCCCGCCCAACGTTTTAAAAACATGGTGATGTGGTCACGGGGCGAACTCACAGATGTCAACAAAAGCCGACGGTACAGATGCTTTTATATAGACTATAGATAAACTTAAAAGTTCAATAATTTAATAACGGTACATTCGATCGATCTGAAATTTTGATACAATGCATTGTCATCCAAGACCTATCTGTGGTAAAATTTTCAGATCTCTAGGACTATCAGAAATGGTTCAATTTTACGTTGGCAGATTTGAAAAAATCTTGGACAAACAATGCCCAACGAAAGCGAGCTAATAAAAACGTAGTAAAAAAAGGTGGGGGATGGTGGCAACAATGCTTCAAGCGTTCAGTTCCATTGTTCCTTCACACAATAACATATGATTCGTTAGTGTAGTGGTTATCACGTCCGCCTTTCATGCGGAAAATCCCGAGTAAGCCCCAGAGGGAACAATTTAAAAAAAATTAAATGTTTTTTTCTGCCCGTTCTTTTCGCCATTTTTTGTGAACATGACTTACCCTATGGTCCGCAAATCACAGCTTATGGTTGGCAAGGGATGGTAGTAAAGGGTTGCGGGCAGGTAACAACATTCGCTGTGGACATGTCTCAACGTTTACTCGCTTTTTTTTTCATTACTTGGTGCTGCTGTTTGTGTCTGTTCTCTCACCCCCCCCCCTCGTTCTTTGCACTATTTATGATGAGCAAGTCTGCGGCGTATGCTACGCCGAGGGTCGTATCTTGTGTGCAATGTTACACATAAAATGGCCGCACAACTTTCTTTCCGACAGCGCGTAAGCAGTTTTGACTTATCGCGATGCAAATCTTGATAAAGGTAATATAGTTTTTCGAAGAAAATTATTATTTTCCACATTAAAAAATGAATAATACGCAACGGTGCACGCACACGAATTTATTAATTTTTCTTTTTAAAGGTTCAAGAAAACTTAGGAATAAAATTGATTATGTACCTTTTTAGTATTTCAATGTTTGGTTTGACTTTGCACTTTAATGTATTTTCGCCTAAAAATCCTATAGTGCATTTTTACGGACTCAAATGCATGTAAATGGTTACAGGTGTAGAGATTATGTAATTAAGAATTACTTTGACGTGATTTTATTCCATGTTTTGTTGGCATAGTTTAAAGTGGAAGAGATGCATATAAAGGTCATACTTTAGGCTTGGACGAGGGAAGCAAGGCTCCTGTGTCAACGGTCAACAATAATTTACTGTTTGTTTGTTTAATCAACAATTATTTAGTAATTGTTTGCTTCATCAACAATAATTTAGTGTTTGTTTCTTTCATCAACAATAATTTAGTGTTTGTTTCTTTCATCAACAATAATTTAGTGTTTGGTTCTTTCATCAACCACACATTGTAATTTAGTGTTTGTTTCATCAACAATAATTTAGTGGTGTTTGTTTCATCAAAAGTAATTTAGTGTTAGTTTGTTTCATCAACAATAATTTTGTGTTTGTTTGTTTTATCAAAAATAATTTAGTGTTTATTTGTTTCATCAACAATAATTTAGTGCTTGTTTGTTTCATGAACAATAAAATGCTATGTAGACAAATTAATTGCGCTATAATAATGATATAAATATAGTATTATTATTCATTAGATGAAATGCGTAAGTTATTATAAATTTTAAAAAACTAGGATTAAAGTCTGCTTGGAGTGCACCTCAAACATATATATATATATATATATATATATATATATATATATATATATATATAAATAAATAAATAAATATATATATATATATATATATAAATATATATATATATAAATATATATATATATATATATAACTACCGTACATTCCGGCATATAACACGACTCCCTACTTTTACTGGTAACACATAGGTTTATAAGCTTTCTTTTCACGGTATAAGATTACTTCTCTTCCAACACACTAAAGATTTGAAACTGTCTTCATATTTCTTTCCTCTTACAGATGGAGACATGATGGGATCTTGACTTTTAGCCAATTGTATACTGTACTGTATTACGGTACTGGTGCTGTACTGTATGAACAAGTACAAATTCGATGAGACGCTACCCAGCGTTTAAGACGCTACCCGGCGTTTAAGACGCTACCCGGCGTTTAAGACGCTACCCGGCGTTTAAGACGCTACCCGGCGTTTAAGACGACCCCGGACGTTTGAGAAGAATTTTAGTGGTTAAAAAGTCTTCTTACACCAGGAATATACCGCACTTATCATTGAGGGTTGCTGAACATAAAAAAATCCGTTCAAAGACAGCGCCTCTGAGGTTTCATAGCATGACGCACTTGGTCCCGATATAATGACATTAAAGACACATTTTGTTTAGACCCAAAAACACTACTACAGGCACGCAATATGCGTGAATTATTTTTTAAAAAGTTAATGCTCGCACGGAAACTGCCTCGTAAAAATTTCAATTCGTCTTTGACAAAAGCAGCCTGTAATGTGGAATACTGAAGTTCAACGTAAGACGTGTGACGTGGGCCTTGATGCGTAACGAGCTAAAATATACCTGGCCACACACGTAAAAGGGATCAAGAGGAATATTTGAACACACCACAACACATCAAGGCTTTCTCGCCAAAAGCCCGTTTGGATTTTAAAAATAATTCATCACCTCATAGATTTGTGAATTCACTTAACAAGTCATCATAAATCATACAAAACAGACTTTAGACGTTTATCGATTTTGTGTGTATGTGTGTGTCCCATAACCTCGTGGTCGTGGGGGGTTCTAATGTTTCTATTATATTTTTCTCGGGGCTTAGTAGATCTGTCGGCGCACATCACCTCTCCAGGTCAGCAGAGGATTTTCTAACAATAGTCGTTAATCAACATTTTTATGGTGGCTTTAACGTGGACTAGATCCCACGCCCCTCAGCTTGTGAATAAGAAGTCGATATTCCACCTAAAGGCGTCACTAGGGTTTGTATCACCCAGTGCAGAACATAGTGTCATTGTGTCACCCATTAACGATTTACCTTATAGGGCTGCCAAGAGTCTGCCAGTGCCAGATAACGAGAACAAACGGAATAATTTTACACTTTGGTGTCATGCCTTGTGATGGTGTCCCCCTGCGTGGGCAGCAGCATCCGCCCACCCTAGTGACGCCTTTGAGGCGATCTATTCAGTCACCCATCTATTGATCTACTCAGTGCCGTCAGGCCCTTTCAACCCCCCCCCTTCCCCACGTTTTCCACCCTCAAGTGTCCCGAGTATTTTACGCTCATTTCCATGATAACAAAATAACACACCCTAACTAACACTCTATTGTCCCAAAAAGCAGCCCACCAGCTATGAGAAATGAAAAAGCTCAGCATGGAAGTTCCACCCTGGCCAGTAGTATTCCTAAACCCCTTTAACTTGTATACCCAGCATTGTCCTATGGCATTGACCTTTTCTGTCATGCGTACATTCCGCATGTGCATTGATAACTGTCGTTGCGGTGAAATTTGTCATTAATTTCACTTGTAGAAAATGCCGTCTTTCCATAGCCAGTCATGTTGAATTTAGAGGCATTCCTTTGTCGCCAGTCTTTCCTTATTGACGTACCCTGCACTGAAAACCATTTTTGAATATTCGAGACCAGATGAACGATAACTTAGCTTTGCTTCGATGGTTTTCAAAAGTAAACCATTTTCTGCGGACGCGGGAATGCGGAATCTATTAGCAAACAAATCTGCTTTCGTTTGTTTCATCTAAGAAAGAGAAGTCATTTTTTTGAAATCATGGATTGGTTTCTGTTTTTGAAGCAATTGATTCCATGTGCGTTTTTAGCCTCTAATGTCCAGGTAAACAAAAAAACTTTCTGCGGCCACGCAGATGCCTTACCGACGCCGCGCAGCAGTTAAGAATTAATTCGCAGAAAATTTGGTAAAATGTAGCACAAAAATGGATGCTTTGCTTTCTGCACACGAGTTGTTTTATGTTTACTTTTCACACGAACCAACGAACCTTAGAAGGAACACTGGATGAAAGTAGGAATTCTTTTGGTCAATTCACGTCTTTTAAACAAGTATTCCATAGTAATATTGTATATTATATTTAACATCTGGCATATATGTATATAATTCAACCTTTTTTTGACAATTAGAAGCATTTAGAGGAATAGATTATGATTAACGTGACACCAGCATTCTTCATAGAGATATGAAATCATAGATAAAACTGGAAGAATTTTTGCATGGTTTTTCCACTTATTACAAATTCGTTTACGTTTCTTCTCTTGTGACAGGGTAACAATCTGCGAGGTGTAACATAATTTTTATGCTACTAAAGATAATAGTATTTTTCCTCAATATTAAAAATAAGGTTTTTCATTCCATTATATTTATTTATTAGTTGCCTTTACCTTCTTAAAATAATAAAAAACTAAACTTTAATCACTTGTAACTATGCAAACAAGAGACAGTACAGTGGTGCCTTGGGATACGAGTGCCCTGACATACGAGTTATTTGAGATACGAGCTTTCGAGCGAGCGAAGTTTTTTTTTGAAATACGAGCGAAATATGAGATACGAGCACTCTCAGGACCTGATGACCGATGAATTACAAGAGTTACTGTCACAGCAGCATTCGGGGGTTCTGCAAGAAATTGGTTTTGAGGAAGAGCCAGAGGTAGAGGAGGTTATCTCTACAAGTGATATAAAAGAGATCTTAGGAATGTGGGAGAGAGTTTCACAGTTCGTGGAAAAGAAACACCCCGAAAAAGTAGCAACTGGTCGTGCATCGGAGCTATTTAATGACACTTGCCTAACTCATTTCCGCAGCATTCTGAAAGGGATGAAGATACAAACCTCCTTGGACAGTTGTTTTTTTAATCCGGCGAAAAAGTCAAAGACCAGTGAAGAGAAGAGCAGTGACTAAATTTAAGTAGACAGTAGCATTTAAGTTGTGTTACATTTAAGTGACCAACATACAAATATGTATGTACACTTTATAAAACCAGTTTGTTTTAGCTTTACATTCTCTTTTATTATGTTTTTATACTATATTTGTCATTTATAAATACATTTTTCTTATTCAAAAGCACGTAACGAAAACAATTAGGAGTAGCACATTTTAAGGCTGGGACCGATTAATTGCATTTCAATTAATTTTAATGGGGAACATTGCTTTGAGATACGAGCAA
Organism: Ampullaceana balthica; assembly: GCA_944989445.1. NCBI lineage: Eukaryota > Metazoa > Mollusca > Gastropoda > Lymnaeidae > Ampullaceana > Ampullaceana balthica. The sequence goes on from CALYLW010000006.1 coordinate 1,040,758, forward strand.
TTTGACATACGAGCAAAATTGTGGAACGAATTAAACTCGTATCTCGAGGTATCATTGAAAATAATTATTTTAAATAAATTTGTCTCCTTTTTCTTCTTTTTTTTTATCTCAAAGGTGTTTTGACAAATGTACCTACAGCAAAAACTGAAATTTAATATATTTTTTAGATTAAACATTGTAGCTATAACTTGATAATAAAATGTCTTACATAAGTGATTTTATTTATTTCGTATTTTTAGTTCAAGGACATTGTTATAAGTTTAATATTTTTTCAATAAATTTATTATGATGATTTGGATAATTTTATAACTGAAATTAAAATTCATCCATTAATTTTTTAATAAAATGCTCAAGCGTGTGAAAAATAGGATTCAAAGAGTTAGGTATCTCGTTACACCAAAGTATTGATACGTTCTTCCCAGCTAAATCTTTCTTTACTAGCAATAAATACTGCTCTTTATCCATCATTTTAAATAACAACCTTGATGATAATCCCTTATTGCACCAAAAGTAACATTGCTGAAAGTCCTGCATCTGGATGGCTCATGTGTGTTCGATACATAATATCTAGAATTAAAAGTTTTAATATTTCTTTTATTTTAAATGTCACATTGTCCCAAAGTCTGAATGACCTGGTGAAATCTGTTCCTTGCCTGGAGTAGAAGTTGTTACCTTTTTTTCTTGCATTACATCAAAAGGAGACGATTGTATCAGGAATGTGGTGAAAACAAGAGAAGATCTTAGGGCGAGAGGCAGAAATCAAGACAACTATTTATTTGTATGTACTTCCAAGTGTTTGAGATGACCTCAACTCCTGTTTGACTAGTAGCAGTTTGAATTTATATTATTGAAATGTAGTATGTATATACTTATTTTTTTTACTGATGTAAGTGGATAAGATACAGATACACTGCAATATTAGTTTTTCTTTAGCTAATGATTCTCATAGTTCAGATTAATGTAAGGTTGTACACTGTAATGAAACATATTTTATTACAATTATTGACATTAGCGTGATACATACAGTTTATTCTTGCTAAAGTTCAAGTTTTTTAAGTCAAAGAAATATATTTGTATAGAAATATGGTGTAATAAAGGCTAATTCATTATTATATTTTAAAACATAATAATTATATTTTTGTGCACATGTTGATGAAATTTGTCTAAGCTACTAGTCGGTCAGTTGTTTAAGACACAATTTATTGAACTTTTATTATAACTTATATAGGCGTTTGGCTTTGTATTTATATTGGTTTATTTGGGCTTGTAAAATATCTTGAATAAAAAAAAATAATAATAAATAAACAAACAAAAACCTCTGTTGACATTTTTTTAACTTCTTTTTTTTTCCAATGTTATTTTTTTCCTTGTTATTTGTTAACACTGAACAAACCAAACAATGAACTGATCATGATTTTTATATCTGTCAATTGACGAACCTTTATCCTGACTTTTGTCTTATGTAGAGGTAGAATGAATGCAAAGTGATACAATGTGTGAGGTATACATGATTCTGGCACAAAGTTGGAATAGAAAATACAGCTTTTATTCCACAATTTATTACTTACTTCTAACAAAATCTACATGTTGCTCTATATTAGTAGTTTACACATCTTGAGGTTAGAGTTACTGGGCCAATCAGTTTGAAAATAGTTGATTGTGCTAAAGATTGTTGCTAAACTATCTCAGGCTAAAAAAAACCCAGGGGAGTATGCTTTAGGGAGTTGTTGGACACTGGTCATCACTCTTGGTTTTATTTTCTAACTAAACTTCGTTGCTTTGAGGGGATCTATTCTACTTCTCAACCAATGTTCTTTCTAGGATTCGTCGGTCCGTGTGTAAATTTAAAAAAAACAACAACAAAAGGAAAAAAACCAACTTGTGTGTTAAGTTTCACAGAAGCCATTTTTGTGCAATGTTTTACAAAAATAGCTGCGCAGTAATTTGAAACTGCTGCGAGAGGTTGGTCTAAAATCTGCACATCCGCGCAGCTTAAAGGAAACATTGCTCTCAACATGGCTACAGGGAGCCGAAAAATCCAAATCTGAAATAGTTGGAAAGAGAGAAGAAGCAAATGACCCCAAAGGAATTTGGGAGAAGTAATGTTGGAGAATCAGGATATAGATGAAATGGTTGATAATTGCATCTTGGTTTGATATCTTGCTCTCTTTTGTCCCCAACACTATCATAGGTAATTATGTTAACCATGGTTGAATTTATAAGATTAATAGTTTATCTACAAATGGACGGTATCTAATGAATAAATTCTCCTTGGTAAATATTGCCTAAAATATTGTAAGTGGGATTATCCATCTAAATCTTAATACTCTGACAATTTTATCTCAAGTGATTTTATTTAGTGCAGCTATAGCTTCCTAAGTTTTAGTACATTTTTTATTTAGCTTATCTTCACTTTTAGTTTAGCTTATCTTCACTTTTTGATTAGCTTATCTTCACTTTTTGTATAGCTTATCTTCACTTATTGTTTAGCTTATCTTGACATTTTGATTAGCTTATCTTCACTTTTTTGTTTAGCTTATCTTCACTTATTGTTTCACTTGAGTTGGAAGTGGGGGACTCTGAGGACATTATATTTAAACGTGCATTAATTAATTGCTGGAGGGCAAAAAGCTCAGTGTCTGATAATTCCTCTTTGTCCTGTTTGCATCCGTTGACAACCTCAGCATCAGCACCAACTCGGCCCGGAACTTGGAGCTCATCTTAACGTACACAATGATCCCTGTGCTGGCGTTGACGCCTTCCAGGAGAGTCGCAACGTTCCAAACCAGGGTGAGAACATTCGAGTAGGCTCCCGTCACGCTCAGTTCGGGGTAAGCCAACATGGCTGTCGCTATCACGGCCACGGGGAGGTAACTCACGAGAAACACGCATGAGATCGAGGTGATCATCCTGATGACCTTCAGTTCGCGGACGGCCATCGTTTCGTTCTTAGCGGAGGAGGAAGTAGCATTCCGCCATTTTGTTTTGCTGAGAAGTTTAAAAACCAGAAGACACGTGCAAAGTGTGACGCTTGGGAAAGATGAAAGGATGGTTAAATTGTTGATGGTCACCGATACTTTTTCCATCTCCTGCCCGTTTGGGATGTATCTTAATTTCATCTCCAGCATCGAACGATTGGAAAAACTGCTAGGAACGTATTCAATTCTGGTGGCGAAGAGTGGCAGGGAATTACTGGACATCATCGCCACGAATATCCCCACAACCACTATTGCTGTTCTCTGTGGCGTTATTATGGACTTGACTTTCAGTGGCAGGGCGACGCAGAGGTACCTCTCCATTGTGAGGTAGGCCGTGAGGCAGCTTGACACCCGCGTAAAACCGATGTGAAGCCACGTGATCATGTACGATACCGGGAAATACTCGAACATGATGTCCGGGTAGCTGAAGCAGTTGAGCACCACTAGTACGATGGATGACCCCAGGTCAGCCAGCGACAGCCCCAGTAGCGTTATGTTGACGGTGTCGCTGAGCCCCATCCTTAGATACACGGCCACGTTTATGCTGTTGAAGACGATCCCGGAGAAGCCGGTGATCCCTGTGAAACCGCTCAAGGCCATGACCACGATGGAGGCAGCCTCATTGCTCAAGAGAGGCGCGGAGAGGTCGGTGTTAGGAACACTGCCTAGTGTTGAGTTCTCCATGTGCCAAGTCTCGATCGATAACGAATTCGAACACTGATATTCTATGTATATCCTTGTTTAAAATTGAATTAGTCTTACAGTCAAAATCAGAACGGATTCATAAATAGACTTTTAGTCATAAATAGATCAAGTCTTTATAGGTTCTCTGGTTTAACTCCTTAGAAAGTCAAAACGCTTATATATCTGATGATAATGTTAACTTAAAGAAACCCCATGAGATGTGTTACATAGTTAAAACAAAAAATTATTTAGGTCTTAACACGACTGAACCGGGATACACATAAATAAAGTCTACAACTAACTAAAGTTGGAACAAAAAAAAACAGGAGTGACTCAAGCGATTGTACTAGTGTTATGACCTGTGAAAGTCATATACCCACTGGTTGATCTAATATATCATTCATAGGTAAAAATCAGAAGCGGCCAAATCATGTTTTACAAAAAATAATTACACCTACATTAAATACCAATTACGTTATCAGTGTCAAATATGCTTTAAATTCGGCACGTAATCTTAACTTTTAAAAATGTTTGAGGGCATACAGATTAAAACAGTTGGTAAGTGATTATTTTCGAGAAATTACTGAGGGTACACTGTGTTAACGGTGATTAAGTGGCATTTTATCAAATATGTTAACGATTATTCAAAGAAATTATCTTATCTTTCAACAGTGTGCACATTAAAGACAATCATCATCACAAGCGGTTAAATTTTAAACGAATCTGGAAAAAAAATCAATAACGTTTATAGCCAAGTTAACCTAATTACACAGTGAATCGGCTAACAGCTGAGCTGGTACAGTCAGTGGCGTAGCTAGAGGGGGGCGGTGGGGGCGGTCCTCCCCGGGTGGCACACATTTAGGGGCGGCATTTGTGGGCATTTGAAAAGTGCAACCTATTCCGACAACCACCCTTTTCCTTTTGAAGGGGGAAAACCAAGGTGAAACAAAAATATTCGTAATTTCCAGTTTTAATTAACAGATTCCCACAACATTTGTTTGATTACATAGTGGATGTTATAACTAACGCAAAACCGTTCAAAAATAAAATCACTAAAAAAAGTATCGATTTGATTAGAAAATTAAGCGGTATACGACCAGATGACGATTTTATAAGAAAACTACACAAAACAAACATCACCGCTGGGCCCAATATTATGTGCTATTAATATCGCCACGATGGTTTTTGCGTGGAATTTCGACACTCGCAGAATGATGCGCCAACAAGTACCTACAATTCATGGTGGTTCAAATATTGTGTTTAACTTGCAAGTAGTAATTTATATTACTGTTGAGTTTTCAGAAAAATATTGTAAGGTACGGTATTAACAATTAAATTTATTCTGTATTGCATTAAAGTAGCACAAATAATGTGTATGTTTCATTAAAATACGGTTAGTCATTAAAAATATTACGCATATTCAATTAAAGTAATGTGTAAATAATTTGAGTTCGTCTATTTTATGGAAAATTATTAAGATTTATGGCAAGAAAATAACAATATTCAAATTCCTCCTTTAATAAACAGCACAATAGGCATAAATAATTTCGAAAAAGACATAAAATTGACATCTGAAGAAGTAACTAGTAAAACGAGATCAGATGCTGGAATTTTACTCAATTCAGTGCAATCTTTTTCTTTTCGATGTTATCTCAATTTAAATTAATGCAAACCCATTGCATGGAACAAAGAGATGTGCTATACAAAACGAGGTTATATCAGCCAAACAATTTGTGAAGAGTTGGAGATATCAACTGAACCCTGAGTTAGAAGGAGAGAAAAAATATGAGTGGGGAAAATTAAGAAGACCTGGTTCTATCTTTAGAAAGAGAAGTACAACGGGAAATGTTTTTATACATGGATGGAAATATAAAAGAAAATGAAAGAACGCTTTGATGAGTTGCAAGTCCTTGCAAGAAGATATTCGTGTATAACCATGTAACCTACTAAATGAAGCATTTGAACACCAAATAAATTACTTTATTGACATTGATAAAGAACAGTTGAATATTGAAAGAAAAAGGATCCAGGTTTTTATGTCTGTACCTACACTACAAGAAGAGGCATTCGGCATTATGTTAGAAAAGCGCTTTTATTACTGCTTACATAAATATGGCATGCAATGGTAACCCTTTACTTCGTTTCAATTACAATTATTTATTCATGTTTAATAATTTATAATTAAAAAAAAACATCCTATAATCAACTAAGTGGCCGTCCATAAATGTCGTCAAACGATTTTGGATGATTTTTCACCACCTCCGGCCTCGTCACACGTCGTCACAAAAACCTAGACCCCTTCTTTAATATGACGTCATAAAGCTTTGACATCCCCGCCCCACCATAAAAGCCGTATTTTCTATTTGAAAATAAGCATGTTTCTAAACAAATTTTTGTCATTTAAGTATGTTTTTAGTGCAAGGCTGCACTCTAAAATCATAACATGCGTTTTACGTAAACGTCATTAAATAAAGTGTCAGTAATCAATATTTAAGTGGAAATTTTATTTATAGATACGCGTTTTGACGTGACGTCACATTTCTCAAACACACCCCCCCCCCGTCACACATCGTCACAAGTGTATTACTCCCCTCCCCGCCCCAGGTGCGTGATGTCATTTATGGACGGTCCCTAAAAAGGGCGGCACATTGAAGACCGCCCCGGGCGGCAAAAGTTCTAGCTACGCCACTGGGTACAGTTCCTTATTCCGCTGTACAAGAAAGATCACACAGTGCAGCTTCTTTAGCCATATAGTTTGGCTACAGGTGAAAAAAAAAGACATTTACAAGTTCTCCATTCGCGGCAATTTAGCATTTATAAGTTTTGTTATCAATATCACACTGTGTAAATAATTTTACTGTGAAAAAGCTACTTTCATTAGATTAATGTATTTACGGCATAGTCTTGAAGATATAAAACTAACATTATTGTAATACATTATTTTACAGCTGCAAGAAATCCTAGAGAAGTTAAAAAACAATTGGGACAGACTGGTGATGCGCTCTTCAAGATTATTAGAGAGTACAATGTGTGTATAGTTCTTAAATTCAGAGCATTTCCTGCTCGCTTATGGGCTGCCAGTGGTGATTATGTAATCTTTCTTCAATCGATCAGTTAAGTATTATGGTGATGGTTCATGCAAACCATCTTCTCCGCACCACGGCCAAATATAACGACAATGTTGATTTAAGAATAAGTATTTATTGTATAATCCATGATGAGACAGTTACTCAAGGGGATACTCTGGAAATGCCGAGTTTTAGAACCCTCGCTAAGTGTTGTAATATATAATATTCGTCGCGAATTGGAAGAAAAGTAAGACACTTCAATGTTTAAATAAATTTTAATTTATCTCAATTAATTACAATTCTATGAATATCCAACCAAACAGTCGTAGGTAGAATTACCGCCTATTATAAATATGTAAGAAAGTAAACAACTACGAGTCATGACCGGTAGCTATGGGTTAAAATAACTTCTCCTGTAAGTTCTTGTTTTTAATCACACAAATAGTTTGTGTAACGTGTATTGTGTTTGAAAGATTTATCACTGCTTGTAGTTTCTTCAGCGGCGTAGCGTGGGTATGTGCCACCTGGGGCAGAACCCAGATCTGCTTACCCGAAAAATATGTTGATACTATAAAAAGATGTTTTAAAATTGGAAATAAATAATAAGGAACATACATTGTTATAATAAATTTAATTAGAAGTTCTTTCATTTATTTATTAAAATTTTAAATTTTTCCTCATGTCACGATCTTATATGCCATGCTCAATGTCCAAAATAGTATTATTGATTATAATAAATGTTTCATTTACTTAATTTTAGACAACCCTCTCTCACATCTGGAATTACATTTGACACTTGTAAAGAATATCCATTATATTAGGCAGGGTAACTGCAAGCCAAAATATCTTAATAAACTTGACTTAAATTCATTAATTCATTTTATTCCCCGCGAGATAAAATAATCCTACTTGGACAATTTCATGTGTGATACTTTAATACACTAATATAAAGGCAAAATTTCAGATCTGAAGATTAGCTGGTTTCTTATCTGTATTAAGAATTCTGTAAAAACGTATGCGAAACAGAGATATACCATTTTAAAAAAATGTTTTGGTACTCTGGGATCGAAGGGGTGGGCATGTGGAGTTCAATTCAATGTAGAATTTCAAATTCCTTCTTAGATTTACATGTACTAAGTTTGGTCTTGGTCTATTCATTGGTCCGGCAACGAATTATTTAGTTATACTAATTTAGCTAATATGGGAGAATGTGAAATTACTGAATATTATTATAACGTAAGTTGTGTCATATTTAGGGCTGTCAATATTGTCTTCTAATGACAGTTTCCTGCAAAGTATATGCACTTCAAAGGCATTTGATCTAAAATTACCACATTAATATCAAATCTCATTTTTTCTACAAATTATTTGGTATGCGGTGGAAGAGGAAAATGGCGAGTACTGTAAGAACCCCACATTTGTGCAGGAAAGTAGGGTGTCATCTTGTGCGTCGAAAATACAGTAATTTCTGCCAGTTTAAGACTGAAAAATACTATGACATTAATAAAAGATCCAATATTATCATAACTTTTTACTCCGAAGCTCACGGAAAGTTGTTTTTTCTCCCATTTTGTTTTCACGATTTCAAGTACGTCACACAAGAGTTGTAAATATAATGCCAACAATGGACGAGGCGTGTTTAAATTGTTGCACTCTCTTGTGGAGTTTATAAACTAGTGAAAAATACATGGCTACCGCTATCGGGCAGTTTAACCGAGGGGTAAGTGAACAGCGGTATATTGTAAAGCTCCTTCGTTCTCCTTGATTTTTCACCTCGCATTCTTAAAACAGAGGCAGCTTTAATGCTTACAGTTCTTCTCTTTATTATGATATAACTTCTGGTTACTACATTTGCTCTCCCTCTCTCGCTCTCAGAATCTCTCTCTGACTGCCTGTCGTGCACTCTGTTATGGGGTAAGTCTCTCTCTCTCTCGGTCTGTCCTCTAGCCTTGGGGTGGGCTTCTCTCTGTCCTGGTCTGTCCATGTCTCTGATGGGGGACTCTCCCTTGGTCTGTCGTGGGAGACTCTCTGTCCTGCTCTTTCCAAGTCTGCCTTGCCTCCTACCGTCCTCTCCTTATATTGCTAGCCACATGCATGTGGCCCACCCCGAGAACGCCCCCCCTAGTGTGAGCAATAAAATTCGCTGTCTTTCATCCCTAACCCATGTCCAATAATTAGCAAATTAGGTTACCCCGGTCGTACCTAATGGTCTCCTATCCTATAGTCCCTTCCACAGGCATTAAGATTTAGTTTCCTGTCTTAACAATGCTGACATTGTGCTACGCCATGTTCTACCCCTACCTTCGTACCACCCAACATTCCGTAAGGGGGGGGGGAGGAAGGCCAGAATCTTTTCATTCCCAGTCATTGTTCTGAAAGAATGGTCTACCGTCAGCTCCTTTCTCAAATATTTCAACCAAGGTTCTCATCCACAATATTATCTCATTTGGGGTAAAAAATAGTACTCTTGGGGGTAATGCAGACTCATTTGGGACATTTAACATCAACTACAATACACTAGATATATTAAAATACGTCATGTGTACCGTAATTTGTACGTGTACGCTTCGAACATATGCCCACTATTGAACCGGTTCCTTGCAAAAGAATTATTTTTAAAATTTGACAACTATGTAGATTTCCTACCTACGTGATATACGAAGACACCTAAATCCACCCTACTTTCATTTATATTTACACGAGTGACAACAATCTTAATCCACTTGACTGTATGAAGTATCCTTTCATTGATATTTAAAATTAATGCCTTAAAAACTGAGCTAAGAAGATAAGTTGTTTTGTGTAAGGTGACCAGACGTCCCGATTTAGGCGGGACATTCTGGATTTCCCGCTTTTTTTAAATACATTTTTTAAATAAAATAAATACAATTAGTTTTATTGTTGTTTTGGGTAAGAATGACTAAATATTTTCTTATATTTAATTAAATATTCAAAACAGTGATATTTTTTATAAATTTAAATTGCTTTATTATTAACTAAGGTGGTTGGTGCGTCGATTTATGTGGTTATTTACATTTTACTCCTTAAAACTGCCTTCCCCTGACTTGTCGGTGATCCTGTTGCGCAAGGAGACCAGACGTCCCAATTTTTATTATTACACGCTTTTATTTAAGTCACAATGTTTGTATGTTGTATCCATCCATCCTTCCATCCATCCTTCCTTCAAAACTTGAAACGTAAAATTATACCACTTCGGATGGTTCTAGATAGATCTTGGATGTCAATGCATTGTATCAAAATTTCAGATCGATCGAATGTATCGTATTGAAATTATTGCATTTTTAGTTTATCTATAGTCTATATATAAGCATCGGTACCCGTCTGCTTTGTTGACATCCATGAGTTCACCACGTGAACTCAACACCGTGGTATAAAACGTTGGGCGGGCGCTTATGAGGTGTTTTGTATAAAAAAAATAGTGGTAAAAAAGATGTGTGGGCTTCAGACGTGAATTTTAAGAGTTTGTATTATAAGTTTTAAGAAATAGCTAAAAAAAAAGAAGTTTTTGGCTATAAATCCCTTATATATGAGACATAACTAAAAGTAGTGATTATGTTAAAAGCGTGACCTTTTTAAAAAAATATTTTTTAAATATTTATTACACGCCTTTATTTAAGTCACACTATGTGTATGTTGTATCCGTCCATACATCCATCCCTCGATCAAATCTTGTAACGTAAAATTAAACCACTTCTGATGGTCCTACAGATCTCAAAATTTTATCACCGATAGATCTTGGATGGCAATGCGTTGTATAAAAAATTCAGATCGATCGAATGTATAGTAATTAAATTAATGCAATTTTAGTATTTAGTTTATGTCTATATTATCACTCACATCAGTGAACCATACCTCAATTCGCCCTAGAGGGATACAAGTAATGTTAATGTGTTGATGTCAGAGTTGGTTTATAAAACGTTTTAGCGTGATGGATTGCCGACCTGGAGGTAAGTGGGACGTAAAGGTAAGTGGTTTAAATTTTAATTGGCGAAACTAAAAGAAAAACAGTATTTAAAACGCTTTTATGTGCAGTGGATGTGTTCAGTCATTTCACCTGTTATTAAAGAAATTTTGTATTTTCTACTTTTTAGTGCACTTTCTATAAGTAAATAAAAGCGTGTCCTTTTTAAAAATAGAAATTTAAAATAATTTATTTGTTCCAGAAACCTGGGGAAACCCCCCACGTCCGATGGGCCCCGTCCCGCTTTGCCCCCCCCCTCCCCCCCAAAAAATCTGGTCACCTTATTTTGTGCTACACTCGAATTGCGATGTCAAGAATTTGATGCATTCAATAAAATTAATGAATATTATTATATCTAGAATGGCCAGGGGCGTTAGACCAAAAACCAATCGAACATATCGAACTTAAAACGTTTATAATTGTATCAAATAGATCCAAAACAAAGATACATTTTTAAAATTAAAAAATGGATGTTCCGTGTCGTTTCGACTTAAAATATTTACACATAATCCTTTTGATATCATTTTTAGACAATTATCAATGCTGGTAAAACTCACCAGTTGCATTTTGGCGGTGGGGGGGGGGTAACGACGCTCCCCCAAATCCCAACCCGAGTCATATGGGCAGGACCTCAAGTCTGGGGGTGGGGGGTGGGGTAACGCACACATAAACTTGTATATTTTTGGGTAACTGGCAAAACAGTTCGCTGCCTCGTGCCGTAAGAGAAGCAAACGGAGCTGCGGTTACATCACAAATACTTTGATGTCCACATCAAACGACGCAGGGTAACAATTTTATAGGTTCTCTTGTGGGTTCTCAAACGTAAGGATTATAATTAGATTTAATTTTCATTTCTTGATAACTTACGCCAACCGGCGTCTGATGGCCTACGGACCGGCTTTTTTGAGAAGCACTGATGGTTTAAAAAAAAAGTCATTAAATAAATTGTAAGCGGTGGTCGAGTGGCAGCGCACTGGACTGTCGTACCGATGGTCACGGGTTCGAATACATGTGAAGGCAAGGGTTTGTTCCCGGGGCCTAGGGCGTCCCTGAGTCACCCCGCTCCGAATGGGTACCTAACACTACATGTAGTTAGGCGGCTGGGTAATGCGTGGAACCCCCAAAGCCGTGGCCTGTGAACGCTGCATCACTTGCCAACAGATCATCTGTCATGGTCTGTGGACGCAACTATCTTCTGCATAGAAGGAGCGTCTGTATAGATAAGATAAGATAAGATAAGCGACCAAATATTACAGTGGAAGTTTTATTTAAAGTTACCCTCTGGATGTGACGTCACAATTCTTCAACCCCCCTCCCCCCCCTCGTCACGCATCGTCACAAAAGTGTGACCCCCCCCTTTTTTTTTAGGTGCGTGACGTCATTTATGGACGGTCCCTTTAACCTTTTGTAATTGCCCGCAAGTATATAAAAAAAAACTATTTAAACAATTAAAAGTGTAAGGAATATAAAGAATGTGGAATTTTTTCATTTTAATTTAATATGTTGATTCATTTGACATTTCTCAATAGTTTCACACACCTACAAGGATTGCACTTACGAAACAAAAACCTAAAATACAGAGACATAACTTCATGTGCTGCGTAGTTAACGTGGTGATTCCTGCATGATTTTTAATGCGTTAAAATTTCAGCGAATGTGTCTACACAGTGAACCTTTTAGCTGAATCGTCAGTAGAGTCTGTTATGAACACGGAAGTGACCTTTTTTTAGCTAATACATGTATACCAGTACAGGAAATCAGGCGAACGGTTGAAGTAATTATTGAGGGTAGCTACTGTTTTGTTATCATAAGGTAAAAGAAAGAAAAAATGATGCCGAGAATGACTTCCTTTTCTTAACGTGTGATTTTGACAAACCCTTCGTTGAACGGCTCGGCTGGCCTATCGACTTGTGTGAGTTTGTTTACTCATATTAGTAAATACAAAACAAACCGAGTCGTAAATCGAGGGCGTTTCTGAGATGAAGGGGCGAACGGAAACTGTATTTTGAAATGTACGTAAATATATTTATTTGAAAAATAGTCGAAAAAGGACGAAGAAAAAAAAAGGGGGGGGGGCGGGGAGCAATGTATTTCAAGAATTTATTGTATTTTTAAATTATATAAAACGAACTTTGTAAATATAGGGAAATATTTATGGTATGAAAAATAATATAATATTTGTTTGCTTTTAATTCAATGTTTATCCAAGAGCTTTAAATGTTAAACTATGTTTTCAGTCATTTAACAACAGCTACAACAAACACGAATTCCATCTTCCCTCCTAATATCAACGAGATGGCGCCACCTATGATTCGAAGAGGATAACATCATGAAGTCATCATTAGAAATGACGAATTATTCTGTTGTTAGTGCTTGTCTTAGCCAAGGGAAAGAACCAAAGTACGTAACTCTCTCTGTATCAGTTAGTCAGTAAGTTAATTAGACAGTAAGTTAGTTAGTTAGTTAGTTAGTTAGTTAGTTAGTTAGTTAGTTAATTAGTTAGTTAGTAAGTTAGTTAGTCAGATATTCAGTAATTTAATTGTTAAGAAAGTCAGTTAGACAATCAGTTACTCGGTCAGAAAGTTAGTCATTAAGTTAGTAAGTAAATTAGTTTGTCAGTAAGTTAGTAAGTAAGCCAGTTAGTTATATAGCTAGTAGGTTAACTAGTCAGAAATGTAATCAGTTAGTTAGATGATTAGTCATCAAATGAGTTACTCAGTATGTTAGTCAGTCAGTAAGTTATTTGGTCATTTAGTCAAACTAACGTTAAAAATACGTTTAAAAACAAATCTCAGAGCGCAATTTGACTTTTTTTTTCACTTGAAATTAATTATTGATTTTAAAAAAATAACTACCGTATATACTCGCATATAAGCCGAATTTAGAACTATAAATTACAATACTAAAATCAGGGGGTCGGCTATATGCGCATAGAAGAAAATGGACTCAAGGATAGACACTAAAATGTATAAATTTTTTCTAAATATATACTTCGTTAATCATCAGTTGTGAACAACTTATGAGCGGAGGTTCAGATTTTATCCTAGCAAAGAATGTGGAATGTGAAGAACACATTTTTGTGTCATTCCAAAAGGTAAACAAACTGGTATGTAACATTAAAGTAAGCATTTTACATCTTTACTGTAGCAAATTTCTAGGAACCAAAAATATAGAGTAAAATTAGACAATTTTTTGGTCTTAATTGTTTTGCTAAAAAAAAATATTTTTTTTTAAAAAGCCATTTTAAAGCACTTTTAGGGGGTTAGCTTATATGTGTTGTATGCTTTTATGCGAGTATGTACGTTTTCTGGGCTGAAACAATAGAATGCTAATGTGATTAAAAGATGTAAATGAATTGTGTGATAGCCTAACGGGGTAGAGTGGTAACCATTCAGTAGGGATTATAAGATTTATCCCCCGAATGACCCTGGGAACACGAGTTGATGGGAGGCTATCGCGTAGTCGCCATTGTAGGGGAGGCTATTGGTAGTATTAAAAAAAAGAAGTTTGTTATAGCAGTGATTTTGTGATTGGTCGTTGTTACTGTGGATAAATTATAGAGCACCAATCGTCTGACGCGTTCAAAATATTATGATAATTTTTTTAAAAAATTTAATTTTAATTTTTTAATTTTTTTTTGTGCGGATTTTTAATGCAGTGTGCTCTATTGAAATATCAGATTTCAAGGAAATTTGTTTGACATTGTGTGCAATGTCCATCTAAGCTGTCCGCACTGTTATCTACCCAACGCCGAGCAGCAGTTTAGAGTTATCACGCAGCAAACATTGATTAATAAAGTATATTTGTTGGTATAAAATATACTTTTTCCACAGAAAAAAAATGTTTGATGCACAGCTTTGCACAGGAATTTATATTTAAAATTATTATTATTATTAATGTTATTATTATATTTTTTTTGCAAGAGGTCCAGCGAAACTTACAGATAAAACTGATTGTGTGGCTTATTAATATAACAATGCTTCATTTGAAATAACTTTCAATGTATATTCCTCTACACTAGCAATAAATTATTGCTTCAAAGTGATTACAGAACTAATAGTTCATTTTTGGTAGGCAAAAAAAAATAATCAGAGGTTGCATCTATTTAATAATTTCAGAGCCTACAAGTGATATGGGCATTTTATTCATGAATCAGTTGGATGTAATAGGGGACAATTGTAGAGACTTATGTGATTAAGAGTTACATTGAAATGGTTTTAAACGACTTGTTCCTGACATTGTTTGAGATGGAGGAGGCACACTTCAGTGTATACCTGGACCAGCGTACACTTCCGAGTATACTTCAGACCTGGACCAGCGCACACTTCAGGGTATACTTCAGGCCTTGATCAACGCACACTTCATGGTATACTTCAGGCCTGGACCAGCGCACACTTCAGGGTATACTTCAGGCCTGGACCAGCGCACACTTCATGGTATACTTCAGGCCTGGACCAGCGCACACTTCATGGTATACTTCAGGCCTGGACCAGCGCACACTTCATGGTATACTTCAGGCCTGGACCAGCGCACACTTCAGGGTATACTTCAGGCCTGGACCAGCGCACACTTCAGGGTATACTCCAGGCCTGGACCAGCGCACACTTCAGGGTATACTCCAGGCCTGGACCAGCGCACACTTCAGGGTATACTCCAGGCCTGGACCAGCGCAGCCACCTCCCTGTGTTAGCAGTAAACAATAACTGAGTGTTTGTTTCTTTTATCAACAATAAAATGATATGTAATATAAAGGATAATAGCGCTGTAATGCTGCCATAAATTCATTAGAAAAGCATGTGAAAGTTAGTTTCAGTTTATAAGTAGGATTGGTGTTTTTTTTATTGCACCTGAAGCCTAAACCAAATATTTTTATAGATATAATTGATGGTTTCTGAATATAAAAATCTGTTGAAAGATCGTGCAACTGAGGTTGTATAGCATGAACTCACTTGGTCACGATATAATGACATTGAAAACACAGTTTGCGTGGACCCAATAACGCTGCACCAAATAATACAATCTTCGTTAATTATTAAAAATCCAGCGGCGCATGAAAACTGCCTTATAAATAATTCAAAGCGTCATTGACAGACGCAACCTGTCATGATGACTACTGCAGTGTAACGTGAGCATTCAGGTGTGACGTGGGCCTTGATTCGTAACATGCCAAAATACCAGGCTAGACACGTAAAGAGATAAAGTATGAATATTTGATCACACCACAACACGCTTCAAGGCAATCTCGCAAAACGAAGCCCGTGTCGGTTTTTTAAATACAGTAATTGATACCGACATAGCTTTGGGACTTCAACAACCAAGCCATCATGTCGCATATAAACTAAGGGTGTACCTGATTACGGCTCCGGCTCCGGTAAATCCGGAATCCGGCAATTTTTTATAAAACCGGCTCCGGTCAAGTTTTGTCAGATTTGGCAATAGCACAGTAGCACTCCCAGTTTACTATTTCTCGCTGACGGAAATATGAATTAAGACCACACACACTCATTTTGGATTTTAATGGTGTATTACTTCATAAGTTTGTGGGACCTGAATAAAGTGGTACTTCGGTATACGTCTGCTTTGCTATAAATCCAACTCGGTATACCTCCTGTTAGGACGCGAAATAGTTTGCTTGTGTTCGACCTTTGTTTGGTATACGACGGCGTGCTAGAACTTGTATGGGGTCGTCCATAAATGACGTCACGAGATTTTGGACGATTCTCCCCCCCCCCGTCGTCACACGTCGTCATGAAAAGGTAACCTCCCCCTCAAATATGACGTCATAAAGTTTCGCACCTCCCCCAACCCCGATAAAAGCCGTTTTTCTTATTTGAAAATTAGCATTTTTCAAATGGCTTTATTGTCATTTAAGTATTTATTTAGTCAAGTGTAAAGCTGAACTCTAATATCGTTAACACACCGACGCCATTTAAGAGGTGATTGAATAAATTGTAAGCGATCAAAGAATTAAGTGGAACTTTCCTACACAGTTGCGTGCTTCGATGTGACGTCACATGTGTTTATAACAACAAACCCTTCCCCTCACCACACAACATCACACATGTATGACCCTCCTCTCCCCAGGGGCGTGACGTCATTTATGGATGGCCGGTATGAGTCAAAATGGCACATCGCGCTGCACAATGTTCCCTTCAAGCTGCGCGGCTGCGCAGATATCTGACCGACGGCGCGCAGTTGTTTAGAATTTTTGCGCAGTAAATTTTGTAAAATATAGCACATATAATAGTTTCTGTGCAACTTAGCACACAAGATTTTTAACTTTGCACACTGACCAACGAACTATAGAGGGAAAATTAATCGTGCATGAGTAGCATGTATTAAGGAATGTACACTGCGTGATACTAAAGTGTGTGAGTACGGCAATTGATACCATTCAGAGAACAATTCGCGCAATAACTATAAACTGTCACTGTTGTTGAGAGTTGGAACTGAGCTGCCAATTTGCTAACTGAAAACAATGTGAAAACTAAAAACTGAAGCTGAAAACAAAAAAAACGGAAATTATTAAATTAACATTACGTGCTTGTGTATTATGTTTCATCTTGAACTTATGGAACTTAATATTAATTATTTTAATGTAATTATTTTACACTTCAATGATCTAATATGAGTATACTAGATGCAAACCTTGCAGACTTGCTCATAGATAGTTCAAGGAGAGGGGGATAGAACGGGGACAAACTACAGCACGAAGAAATCAGAAAAAAGCGAATTAACATCGTGGGTGGGGGCACATCACTGACGTATTGATGGTCTTGAGACATGCGCACCTGCCCCCACCCTGCACCGACCTAGCTTGTCGACCATAAACAGTGATTGGCCGACCCTATTTCTCAGAAAAAGGGGGGAAAGAACGGGCGCAAGCACACATTTTTAAAAATTAAAAAATAATGTTTCCTATTAAGTTTGAACACAGTACCTTTCGCGTGTAAGGTGGACGTGACAACTGCTATACTACGAACCAAATCTAAATACGTGAAGGAACAACGCAAGTGAACACAAGTAGCATTGTTGGTCTCGAGCCATGCCCATCCCCACTTTTGAACCCACTTCGTTTGATTTGTCGACCCCAGAGAGGGCTATTCGTCATGCTTATTTGCACACTACTCGTTGGTGATCTTGTTCTGGGGAATTATATGTATATACGAGCTGAATGCCCGTGCTATGCTACGGGGTAAGCACAATATAAGCAACTGTATTTAAATTTTGGGTCTCAAATAACGCTAAGAAATTTTTATATAGGTATCCGTAAATTTAGATGGTGGTAAATCAAACCACTTCTTCATAAATAACAGAATATGTGTGTCAAGAAAATAGAAAGTATTATGAACTTAAATATTACCCATCAATTTTGGTATTTCATCTTTAAAAACGCATGCTTTTCTCTAATACTCTACCAGAATAACAAAGGTCCTTAACAGTTACAATAATCTAATGGGCAAGGCTCAATTTCTGAAGCTAAAACCGATATTATATTACATGAAAGAAAATAGTGTCAAGCCGTAATTTCAAAGACATATGAATGGTTTAAGAAGATACTTACTGGTAGTCTTGCTAGAGGCACAACATTAGCAGACAAAGAAATAACCAAAACACACCGCCCACCTACCCCCACACACACTGCAGCTATAAACAACTCAACAGTTATTAACCGAAGCACATACCATGCCATCGCATTATTATAGCAATATCATACAATTTGTTTTTACTGTAAGCTTTATCATTCGTCTACCCGATAAAAAACCGCATACATTCTATTACATTTTGTGCATGACCTTTGTTCAGGACAAATTTGTATATTTTTACAGAGCTATATAATGTGTATGTAAATATTGATGCCTAGGGTAAGGGGGTTTAGGAATATAGTTTATTTGTTTAAAAGACACACGTTGAGTCGCAAGGTTTGGGCTTAAAATTTGCTCTGTTGATTTAGCTTAAGCTTTGCAAAAATGGATATTATCAATGGCTAAGAAATAATGTTGTTACCACCAAGGGTTGGGTGGTATTATTAACTCCTGCCCCTACAAATGAAAAGCACCCTTCAAATAGTTCTCGAAGTTTCCCCTCTTTAACTATTCCGATTATTAGCCTCAATCTTACGCCAGTGTATATAACTCCTATACAGATTCCATTTTCTTATTTAAAATCCCTGAGCGTTCACTCTCGACCTTTCTTTAAGGGTAGCTTATATAGCAATCGATACAAAACAATTAAATGTATTATCTTAGAACCTAAGGTAAATAAATAGTTCACCTAACAAAAATTTTGCATTGGTTTTATAACAAATCACATGTTACATGCATCAAATGCGGTTCCTTGTGCATTTTTCTATTTATAAATTTAATCTTATGCAATTTAATTTTGTTAATTGCCGCTATAAAATTTTCTTTCGTCCGATAATATACGTAGGTGTAAAAAAACATATTACAATGTAAGTCTGATAATTCGTTTCCCCTTAAATATTGTTTTTCAAATATTTGTATAGTTATTTGGCAATGATTGAACTTTAAATTTAAACTAAAAGTTCACCCCAAGCTAAGATAAAATTAGTTCGACTAGATTTTGATATTATTATTATTGAAAAATACCTTTCAAAATTTTACAAAGGTTCACCTCTATATAAAAATAAATGTGCCGCCAATCTTAACCCAGTGCATATTTTAACCAAACATTATCCAATTTCTTATTACAAAGACCCGGTAAGTTTTTTTTGGTCAATCTTTATTTTCACTTGTAGCAATCGATGAAAGCAATCGTTCTAAAATAATCGCATTTAATAATAAAGAACTAATGTAGCATTGTCGTGTCAGAGGCATGACACCCGGTCATAACATTTAGTTCATATCTTATACAGACACACACTTACACGCACACATACACATACACACATACACACACACACACACGAACACACTCGCGCACACACTTATCACACACGTAACTCGAGTTATCAACATAAAAATTATTAATCAATCACGTCAAATAAAGCACTACTCTTTTTACATTGTTTCCTTTTCACAAATTAAAATATTAACTAAAAAATGACGTCAAGTCATTTCATATGTTACGGCGCGAAACACCACACGCTATGTTAATCTTGAAACCAAAATTACTATAACTTTACTTCCATACTTTCAATTTTAAAAAAAATTAAGAATTACCCCGCATAGGGGCTTCATACTGACTGACGGACGCGTTTCGGCGCAACATATATAAGGATGTCATCATTGTTATGTCTATAGTAAAGAACGGCAATAATGAACAATCGAGTGACTCCACTCACTTAAGTCCCGTGATGTAGTACGTTATTTTTTTTTAAATTTGTATATCATGTTCCCCCTCCAGTCGGATTTATAAAAAAAAATTAAATCCGGTACACCCCTAATATAAACAGATTTTCTCGAATTTATCCATTAAGCCATGTATGTACTCAATCCATCCAGAGGCGTCACTAAGGCTGGTGTCAACCATTTGCGGTAGCTCACCCCCTCACGACTTACCCCATAGACCGTCTTCTAGTCTGCATTTGCCACATGACAGGACCTAACAAAATTTTACATTCTGTGTCACCCCTTTGTGATGGTGTCATCCGGTGCTGTCCTCAACACCCGAACCCCCCCCCTTGCCAACTGACGCCTCTGAGGCCAGATATTCAACCGCCCTTCTATACATCTATTCACTGCCATCAGCCTCCTTGACCATCCCACCTTCAAGAGTCCCGAATTTTCCCCCACTCTTTTCCATGAATAAGCAAACATTACCCAACATGCTATTGTCCGAAAAAGCCGTCCGCGTGCTACGTTAAACATAGTTTGCAATAGTTTAAAACCAAGTTGTAGCGAAGTTGTCCTCAAACCATGGTTAGCAGAGCACGCAGTCGCAGTTGATTTACAAAGCATTCCCCAGTAAATGAACGGGCTCTCTACGGCCATGTCATCCTGCATTTCAAGACTGCAATCATGTTAAGTACGGTTTGTCAGTGAATAAGTTAGACAGTACCCCTTGTGTGCTATATACAATTTTTCTGTACTCAATTTCTTGCATACGCATAGTATTTTACCTTGACCAGGGTTCCCCTATCTTTCGACATCCGTCTCCCTGACTGTAATTTTGCGGAACACTTAATAATACCCTTTCAATAAACAACTGCATATTCTTAAATAACACAGATATAGCAAAGCCACGCTCATAGTTCTGCAAATGACTTCCAATGTCTTCAGGAGTACGCATCCCACGCTTTGAGAAACACGGTCTAGACTCATGGGCCACGGCAAATGCAGTTCAGTAGCATGTGTGATATACTTAAATCAACAGGCGTTCCAGGACTCCAATGTTGGATGTTTAAAGATTTAGTGGTGAAATGTAACGTTTTTTCTTCTTTTTTTTTCAATACTGGGCGTTGTTAGAGCCGTATGTTTCTTAGAGGTGATATTTTTGTTGGCTAACACCGCAGCTCAGTTGTCATTTGATTTTAACTAATTTATTGTATTTCCCTTTATTCGTTTTTGTCTTTTTGTTTCGTCGAGGAAGCCCCTTTTTACTAAACCTTCGTTGTTTTGCGACGATCTGTCAGGCCTACATGTTCCCTATTTAAATAACGTTCGTTGTTTTGCGACGTACAGTCAGGCCTACATATTCCCTGTTTAAAAGATTTTTTTTATTCTCTAAAAAGCCTGATTGCAGTCTCATCCATATTTTATCCTTTTTTTTTCATTGCTAATAACTTCTGCTTACGGTAAGTCAAGGGGGATGATTATTCGCTGCTAATCACTCTTTTTTAACGGTGGTATCAGAGGGCTGATCTGCATCATACATATCTGCTGCAAGCCGTTGCAAATCGATACACACATACACACTCGCACACACACACACGCAACCACACACACACACACTCGCACACACACACGCACAAATAATATGATGTTGAAGCTAATTACCATGGCACGTGTTTGAGAATTCGCCATTACAAGTGAATCAGCAACACATCAACATGCCATTGTAATCGGCAACATAACAACATGCCATTGTAATCGGCAACACGGCAACATGCCATTGTAAACAGCAACACAGCAACATGCCATTGTAATCGGCAACTCGGCAACATGCCATTGTAATCGGCAACATAACAACATGCCATTGTAATCAGCAACACGGCAACTTGCCATTGTAATCTGCAACACGGCAACTTGCCATTGTAATCAGCAACACGGCAACATGCCATTGTAATTACAGCTTTTGTTTTTTAAATTTAATTTTAAATAGCCTACACTCTACACCATCAATTTGCTAAGGGGATAGTGATAGGCTTACTTGACTTAATTAAAACAAATAAAACATGTCATCTGTCACTTATTGCAACTGCGTGTAGTAGAGATAGACAGCCGAACTCAGAAAATTATTTTTTAAAAACATTATAGGCTATTTGTTATAATTAATTTACAGTAAAAAAATAAATTAAAAAAATCAATCGACGTCAACAATTTAAAGAGGTCAACAAACAGGTACATACTGGCGAGATATTTACACAGTGAAAGAGCGAGCGAGCGAGAATATACTGAGTGATTAATTTCCTGCATAGTTGACACATACTAAACTTTTAGGCACAATAGGAAACTTTGAGTGACAATATGAAGGTAGACTGAGTGATTATATTCACGTACAATTGAAAACACAGCATTGCCACTGTGACACAGCTGTGAAAAAATTTTACATGACAGAAACCTTAAACTAGGATGCTAATCAGATGTTCAAGAATGGAGGAAAACTCGTTTGTTCAATTAAAGCTGGTGTACATTTAGTTTACTGTAAGTGTCATTTGTTTTATTTTTTCGCAGTTATAATCTTCTTCTGAACGATCTCAATTATTTCGTGTATATTCGATAAATAACAAACTATTTGATATTGTAGAAGGATGAATGTTTAATATAGAAAAAAGTAAATAATTTCAATGTCGACCTAATTAATTTATAAATTGCTATTGCGGCTATTTGTTTTTCTTAAATACTTTATTCGAGGTTTGAGCTTCTCTGTAACATCAGGTGGCGATTGTTAAACATGTGTCTGAGTGATTAAATTAGAACGGTTTATTTACCGACCAATCGAACGATATACGTCTACTGGTTCATATTGACGTATGCTTTATAATCTCATCTATTTTCTGAATAATATTATGAATGAATAAATATATTGGCTTTGATAACATGTTATTAAGCCAATAAATCTTATCTTATCTTATCTATACAGACAATCCTTCTATGCAGAATATAATCGCGTCCACAGACCATGACAGATGATCTGTTGGCAAGTGATGCAGCGTTCACAGGTCACGGCTTTGTGGGTTCCACGCATTACCCAGGCGCCTAACTACATGTAGTGTTAGATACCCATTCGGAGCGGGGTGACTCAGGGACGCCCTAGGCCCCTGGAACAAATCCTTGCCTTCACATTCGAACCCGTGACCATCGGTACGCCAGTCGAGCGCGCTGCCACTCGACCACCACGTCCCCTTAGCACGATAGTATCATAAGAAGAAACTCTTAAAAAATCATGATGACATCATGTTAACTATCAAAAATTGAAATCAGAAGGAAAAAAAAATTAATTTTGAAAAAGATGTTTTTATAATTAAAGTTTCAAATGAAAGCGTGCAAATCTTCTGTCTTTGATTCAAACTAACCAAGATCGTTTCTACGTCTTTTTGAAGTGGCTCGTGTGAATTCTTCTCTGGATTTTATTGCGTGTGATTTCTCATGATACTCTGTCTACATCAGTAGGGTTAGTTCATAAAGTACATCACGTTATTTTTTTTTACCATTTTTTACCATTTTTAACCCCTCCCTCCCCCTGTCACAAATCTTGGACCCCCACCACCCCCCTAAAGTACGTCACACTTTCGAATTTTTTAAAAAATTAACAAAATAATTAAAATTTAATATAAAACACCATGACGTAGCATATGGTCTGACCCCCCCCCCTTCCCACCTGTCACACTTTCCTACAACCCCTCCCCCCTCCCTGGAGCGTGACGTAATTTATGGATAGCCCTAAGCTGTAGTTTCTGTGTTTTTTTTATTAGTCTTTCATCAATTAAACCTCACAAAATCAGCATGGGTAGTTTTATGCCCTTGTGGTTTCAGGGCACACTAAAAAAAATATTTATGTGTAACACTTAGGAGGAATTTAAATGCGTGTCTGTAATTGCCCCCATCAAGTTATGCATTACATATACTTTGGCTGTATTCCTGTACCGTCGAGCCTATAAAAGCATAACACAGACCGCTCTACAGAATTACTGCACTGAGCTCATTATTTCAATTGATTACAAACTGCAATTATAAATCGATGCTGTTGTTTACCTTCGTCGAATACAATTTAGATACAAAGACAATGATGGCAGAAATAATGATGAGAAAAAGTAAAGGATATTATTCTGAATTAAGAAAGGAATAAAAAAAAACACTGCTATTGGAAAAAATGAGTGAGAGTACAGGAGAATTTAGAGTACTATGACATTTAAGCGTCTCTCTTGGATAAGTGAGAGTTTGTCATGTGCTGATGAGACGACCATGATGTGTCATGTGTTAATGAGACGACCATGATGGGTAATATGTTGATGAGACGATCATGATGTATCATATGTTGATGAGACCATCATGATGTGTCATATGTTGAAGAGACCATCATGATGTGTCATGTGTTGATGAGACGACCATGATGTGTTATGTGCTGATAAGACAATCATGATGTATCATATGTTGATGAGACCATCATGATGTGTCATATGTTGAAGAGACCATCATGATGTGTCATGTGTTGATGAGACGACCATGATGTGTCATGTGCTGATAAGACAATCATGATGTATCATATGTTGATGAGACCATCATGATGTGTCATATGTCGAAGAGACCATCATGATGTGTCATATGTTGAAGAGACGATCATTATGTGTCATATGTTGATGAGACCATCATGATGTGTCATGTGCTGATGAGACGATCATGATGCTATATGATACTTATCATGGTTTTCCTTCTTAGTAAGACAAGTTTCAGATCCCTTGAAACAAATGTTTGGTTTCTTGACAGAGTTTGTGAGTTTATAATTAACTGAAGAAATTTAGTAAAAACGATTCAATACACGCACAGGTTATAAAGGCCAACAATCGCCCAAAAATGTATTTCCATCAAATCTACAAAAATACACACTTACTATAAATACACACTTACCACAAATACCACTTACTTTAAATACATACTTACTATAAACAGGAACTTACCGCGAATACACACTTAGTATAAATGCACACTTCAATAAACACTTACCACAAATACACACTTTCCACAAATTCACACTTATCACAAATACACACTTACGACACACGCACAAGAAACACATCGACCATTTGTTACCATGACACTGAGAATTTGAAGAGATGCTCTTAAAGACCAATCATACTGTATTTCAAGTCCCTCTTTCCAACCCCTCCCCCCCAAAAAAAATAAAAAAATTGTAAATTTTAAATTAAACTTTTTTAAAAAAGTAACGCTGACACGCATTAGTTGTCTAAACTAGTGATTCTCAAATAGGAGGGTGAGGCTCCGTAACGCGGGTTCGTTTGATCGTTAGGAAGATGTGTACTTAAAACAATTCTATAGACAAATGATACTATTTACAGTCGCGCGGGGGTGCGAAATGTTTTTTTTCTTCCTAGGAGGGGGCATGACATAAAATTATTGAGAAACACTGGTCTAAGCTAAGTGCCAATGACGCTGATTCTATTCTCCGTTCGATGCTACCTCCTGTTGTCCATATATTTGGAAATGTTAGTAAAAACGTACTTCACGTTCTTTCGGAATGCCATAAAAATCACCAAAGTTCAGCAACTGTATTATAGACATGTGATTCTTTTTAAAAGGAGAAGGGGGGGGGGTAAAAAGGTGGGGTGGGATGATGAAGTTAAACAACGGTTGTCCCCTATATTATTTTAATGACTAGGAATGATTTCTAAAAGTTAGTTTCCCTCTCACGATGTGCGACATGAGGCATGTTGAGCACACAACGTTAACTTGTTCAACCTCTCTCTGCTTCGCCAGTCTATAGACTTAATTAAACCTCCGACACTCTCTTGATCCTTTACCTTCTGATTTATTTCTCCTTAGAATTTACATAAACAACAATTTTTTTTAATTGCATTTCATTACTTGCTATTATATTGTTTGTTTTTGGGTTTATTGGTTTTTTTTTAACTGAAAAAAGGCTTTTTATCGAGACTTTTGTTGCATATTTTTCAGGCATGCCCAATTTCTCGTTAAATAGATTCCGTGTCCGTCATGGTAATATTTTAAAACACAAACAGCTGGGAAGTTAGGTTAAGCTGTGCGGGTAAATATCTAGAACTGAGCTTTATTTGTTACAAGCTGTACTTTTAAAACATGGGACATTTGTTTGGGAGAGTTCATTATTTATTTCATCAATGCCAACTATGTGTTAGATTTGAACTTAGATAAAGATTTGAAATTTGATAATCGGAAAAGTATATTCTTAAGAGCGTTAACATTTGATGACATTGTCATCTTTACATTGTCATCTTTACATTGTCATCTTTACATTGTCATCTTTACATTGTCATCTTTACATTGTCATCTTTACATTGTCATCTTTACATTGTCATCTTTACATTGTCATCTTTACATTGTCATCTTTACATTGTCAGCTTTACATTGTCAACTTTACATTGTCAACTTTACATTGTCATCTTTACATTGGAAAAATGTGTTGCTATGATTTTCAAACTTATCATCTAAGAGTTTTCAAAGATATTAATGTGGTTATATTTTAAGAAACAAATATATTTTTTTAAAGTTTTTTTTTAAAATTTATATAGATCTACAGCTAAATGACTTTTATTTTGTTTAAAATAAATGAAGAGAATTTGTTATAATAATTATTTTTGTTAACTGTTAACAAAAGTAGACAAATCGCAAATTCATTTCAGTGATTATCAATAGAACTCTTTTAAAAAATACGTTTCACTTGTAACGCTTTCATTTTCAACAAAATTCTAAATACTAATTGATAGATTAAATCATTAGTTAAATCATTAAACCTTGAAACACTAGAGGATAGAAGATCCAAGAGTAAAGTAGTAATCACACATAAAGCAATTAACTCTAATTTAGAAATACAACACAAAGATAACTTAATACAACCCTCAGATAGACATAAGGATAAAAACACCTTTCTTATTCCGTATGCAAGAACAAACACATACAAGTTTTCCTTCTTCCCGTCCGGAATTCGGGCGTGTAATGGGTTGCCTGTTGAAACCAGGAAAACCAACACTTTATCAACATTTAAAACGTTAATAAGAATGCAGGACTAAACACAAACCATAGATAAGCGTAGGGCGCAATTATCTTTTGTATAGAAGGAGCGTCTGAAACAGATAAGATAAGATAAGATAGATGATTTTCATTACCCCGGTTACATCAGGTGAAGTTGACTAGAATTTTGGAAATGACTGACGTAATTTTTGTATACCTTATAATTTATTTTGTCTACTAGCGTATCACCCTTCAAAAATGACGGACGTTTTCAAAATAAATACACATTAGAATTAAAAAATAACGTAATACAGACTTTTCATTTATTTTATTTATTTTCTTTTTATTAATTTATTATCATATTGAACAATTTTATGCGGAACGTTCGAAAAGAGTTATATTTGGTGCAGTAATTTTTGGTGCGCACTGTTGAACAAATCAGCATTATATCCAAGAAGCATTACATCCATTACGGGAATTATTTATGTTGATACTAATGCCAATAAAGAATAATGTTTTAGTAGGTATTTACTAAGTCTGGATTTTTATGTTATTGTGTATATATTTCTCGCAAAAAAAGTCTTTTTTTTTAAATATAAGAAAAATCTGGAGGTTTAATTTTTTTCTGACAGTACAGAGCTTTTAGAAAAAATTCGCATTTAGGTAGGGGAGCCTTATATATATATATAAGAAACAGACAAAAAAATCTTTGACCTTCAATCACTCAATGACGATGGTCAGATCAGCAAAGCTACACAATCCTCTTGTATCATCAAGACGATAAGTTGAGTTACTACTACATTCATTTCTTCAAAGACCCGCCGCGAGGTTCGCCCTCATTAACTCAATAACAGCAACAGCACAACATTAAGACGAAAACGTAGTAATAAAAAACAAGTAAAAACTCGAGTGAGTATTTAAACGCAATTTCCAACAAAGAATTCCGACTATTTTTATTCAAGGGAAATTATTCTAGATTACATTAACAGTCATTTAAAATTAATAATTTTGAAATTAAACAAAACAATTGCAATCTACAACATGCTGCTAAAATTACGGGAGTCGAACGAAAAGAGATTTTTGAAAAAAATCATTATCCAACAATGTTCTAAATACTATTAGCTAACGTTTGGCGTTTGTTTTAACCCGATAAATATTAATGTTGCCGAGAAATTGACAAAATACGGATATTTTTTTTATTTAAAAAAGAAAAAAATTCCAGGAAATCCAGTAAATCTTTTCGGGAATTTTTTTTCGGTCGTTGCACATCCTTGGGACCTCCTTAACATATTTGCAAAGACCCGAACCCACTATCTGCTATGGTTCATGAGTAGTTGCTTGTGAAAGCTCGAACAGACAGGACAGACATTTCAAATATATAAACGTAAATTTTCACCATGGGAAATTACTTAAAAAATGAATGCCTTAAAGAAATCTGAAAAATCCTGTATTTTATATATAGCACGTTAGTTTTTCAGTCTTTTACTTAGAGGATTACGCATATTTATGGCCAGTTGAAATTACGTCATCAGACTGAACAAAAAAAAACTGAAATTGTATGCAAATTTAAAGACTTATTTCCAAACGTAAACCGTGCAAGCCATCCCATGTAATAATTATTCCGGAAGAAATGAACTCGACTGCAGACATTAGAAAAAAATAAATTGAAAAAAATAATAATTAAAAATGTCCTTTTCTTTCTTTGAGAAATCTTTACACTTAGCGTACTGCTGGAGAGAAGAAAGAAACAAGAAATAAAAACTTGAATGAGCATTTAAACGCAATTTCCAACAAGGAATTTCAGATTTATTATCAAGGGAAATCATTCTAGATTACAATAAAAATCGATTAAAATAAGTAATTCTGAAACTAAACACAATATAACATCATATCCCTCACACTACATCACACCAAGAATGTGTCAATATAATGCGCACCACGCAACAATCTAACATAAGCATTCACAAAGCGGGAAACCCCATTAACTATCATTCTAGATGACATTAAAAGGCATTTCAAATCAATAATTTTGAAACTAAACAAAACAATTGCTTAAAAAAATTTCTTCTAAAATTACGGGGGTCGAAAGACATATGATATTTCAAAAATTCCTTCTTCAACATTGTTCTAAATATTATTAGTATTAGCTATTGTTTGACCTTGTTTTCAACCCGATAGATGTTAT